>UESW01004016.1:626794-990928 GCA_900491605.1 Calamus simplicifolius
CCCATTTCCTGCCATTCAGAGTTGGGATTTCCAGTGAGAGATTGGCCAACATGTATATTGAGCAAATTGTGAGGCTTCATGGTATTCCCGTATCTATTGTATCAGATCGGGATACTAGGTTTGTGTCCCAATTCTGGAAGAGTCTTCATAGAGCTCTGGGGACCAAATTGAACTTCAGCACAGCCTTTCCATCCTCAGACAGATGGGCAGTCTGAGAGAACCATACAGACCCTGGAGGACATGTGCGAGCCTGTGTGATGGACTTGGGTGGTGCTTGGGACAACCACTTATCTTTAGTGGAATTTGCTTACAATAACAGCTACCAAGCCAGTATCCAGATGGCTCCATTTGAGGCTTTGTATGGTAGAAGTGCAGATCTCCCTTATGTTGGGATGATGTGGGAGAGAGAAAATTTTGGGCCCTGAGCTGATTCGGCAGACAGTAGAGAAGGTGCAACTGATCAAGGGACGACTCCGCATAGCTCAGAGCCGACAAAAGAGCTATGCTAATGTAAGAAGAAGGAAGCTAGAATTTCAGGTTGGAGATCATGTCTTCTTAAAGATATCACCAACCAAAAATGTGATGAGATTTGGAATTAGAGGTAAACTGAGTCCACGATACATTGGGCCATTTGAGATTTGAGTAAAGTAGGGGAGGTGGCTTATAGCCTGGCATTACCTCCGGCATTCTCTGGGGTACAAAATGTATTTCATGTATCCATGTTGAGGATGTACATTTCTGACCCCAACCATGTGATAGAATTTGAGCCCATGCAGTTAAGGAATGATTTATCGTATGAGGAACATCCTGTGCGTATTGTGGACCGCAAGGATCAAGTTTTAAGGTGGCGTAGCACTCCTTATGTCAAGGTTCAGTGGAGTAACCATTCTGAGAGGGAAGCTACTTGGAAAATTGAGGAGGAAATTAAAGAGAAATATCCTCAATTGTTTGTAACATAGCATATGTAATGGAAAGAAGATTAATGATCAAAGCTTTGGATTCTAAATGTTATTGAAGTACATCAATTTCGAGGCCAAAATTTTTATAAGGAGGGGAGAATGTGATCCCCCCGTGAGGATCCACCATTATTGACGGAGGAAGGGAGGTGCCGCCCCTTCCTCTGCCATCGTTGACGACTGGGTAGAGCAAGCGCCGCAGCCGATCAAGAAAGGGGGCGCCGATGCGCCCCCCTTCACACGGACATTGGGGAGGGGATAACTCCCCTCGCCATGATTTAAGAAGGGGGGGAGCACCCCTCCTCCTCCATTCTCCTCCCCCCACTCCCGGCCAAGGTAAGAGAGAGAGAATGAGAGAGAAATAGAGAGGGAATGAGAGAGGGAGAGAGGCAGAACCAAGCCAGTTCATGGCTTGGTTCGGGCCCGGCGGAGTTGCCGTCGCCTCAACGGGCCTGGGCGGTGGCCAGGGGACCTCATCGGCGATGGGCAACCGTCTGGTGAGGGTCCAGTCGGCCGTGGTGGCTGACCGTGCCACCGGCATAGTTCCAAGCCGTGGACGATCGAGAGAGAGAGAAGGAGAGAAATAGAGGGAGAAAGAAAGGGAGAGGGAGGCAGCCGCGGCGGCGGCCGCTTTGGCCCGGTCGTCGGCGGCCGGGCTGCCCAGGGATTGGCCGGCGGTGGCCCTGGCCGCTGGCACGACTCCCCCCTATTTCGGGTGAAACAGGGGAGGGGGTGGGGAAGAAGGAGGCGTGGGCCGGCTTGGGCCGTCCCACGTTGGGCCCTATTGGGCCGGCTCATGAGCTATTTTGGGGCTACGTTTTGGGCCCCATATTGGGTCAAAAATGAAGAAATAAAAATATGGCCCAATTCGATATTGATTCTAGTTTCTCGGAATATTTTTATTTCTCAATTCGGGATTATATATTGGGAGATATTCGAGCCCAAAGTTGGTCCTAGGATTAGACTGGGTAGACCTTAGGGTGTGCTTTATTATTCCAATTTTAAAGATTTAATTGTAGAAATTAATGCTGTAGGTAATCAGATGTCCACATAGCTGATTTACAGTTTGGAATTAGCGTACTGAGGTAAGTAAGCCATTTATTATAATTTTCATAATTTATTAGAATATGAAAATTATGTATTAAATGCTATATGATATATATTGCATTATTTGGAAAAAAATAAGACAAAACGGAACTTTGTTACACAATTGGGTATTTGTCATAATTATATGTGATTACTAATATTTTGTAAAGTAATGGATTATAAATGTGCAAAAATTGAATGATGTGATTATTTCTTTGCAAAATATATCGATATTATTGATGTATTTTTTATGCTATGAATGTATAAATCACTGTATATGTGATATGAGGAGCTTATGCTTATGATGATACATGAAGTGCTACATGCAAATATGATAATGATATGTGTCGCCACGGTTCTCATATGATGTGAAACGATATGAAATGCCAAGAGATATGGAACCCACCTCCACAGGGAGAGATATGTGGATGACACATCTAGAGGATGTGATATGATTGATATATGGCATAATGCACATACATCTAGAGGATGTGTTGTGATTGATTATGATATATGGCATAACGCTGGTACCAGGACCCTTCCTCTTAGGGGACATTAAAAAGTAATACACCAAATGAGTATTGTAGGGCCGTGGGACACATAAGGAAATAACAATATGAATACAGTGGGTTTGTTTACATTGCATATTTCAGTATTTATTATGTAATTAAGCTTTCAAAATTATTTGAGCTGATGGCATACATGTTTTGATAACATGATGAATGTATTTGAAATTGAAAGTTTTATACATGAAAATGTGGTTTGATAATATCTTGACGAAATGATTATATTATATCATAGTAGGCTTACTTATTGAGTGTAAGCTCATATAAATCTTACAATATTTTTCTGAGCCACAGGACTGAAGAATGGAATTTGGGGTAGTTGGAGCTTCTGTCAGAGAAAATTAAGATCCAACATTTTGTTGTAACCCCATTGATTTATGTATAATGGGCATAACCCAAAACTCATAATTATGGCTTGTACTAAAATATTTAACTTTGAATGACATAACAGTATTATCCTTCCTTGAATAAATTGGATTGTTACAAGACGCCTTGCATGCCAAGCATGCAGCGGGTTGCCACCCTTGGATCCCATGTTGGGTCTGGGGCATGACAGTTTGCCTTCCAGTATACATAATGGGCAATGGTAATCATCGAGTCCTGCAGAAGCTGCCAGATGTCATAAAAGAGCGGGTGTACGTCGTCATGATCCATCTTATTCTGAATTCATTCAATTATAGTGAAAAAATCTCCTTAAGATCCATTGCCATCAAAGTTCACCTCTGTGGTCTCTTTCGATCATAAAGCATCCATGCGACAGGTTGAATGGTTTGTCCATAATTCTGACCGAAGAAAGTGATAAGTTTCCACACGCGATTGCTGAAATCAGAGGCTTGTTTTTCCACTTCCAAGGCAAGGTACCACATTAAAATATCTCAACGCTTGTTTTCCCACTTCCAAGTCAAGGCACCACATTAAAATATCTCCAAAAAAAAAAAAAAAAAACAAGAAAAAAAAATGAAAGGGAGTTCTGCATTCCTCTCCCTTTATGTAAGCTCATCTAAGTACTCGATTCAAAGCGCAGGGAAGCACCGGCGTATTCCAATAGAAGAAACCACTCAATGATGCTCCCATTCCCTTGCCTGCTCCTTAACTCCTCTCAGCCACTTTGTCAACCTACCACCGCGGAACCTCTGAGCTTCACTATAGAGGCCAACCCATACGAGTCTAGGATCCTTTCATAAAAGTAGGCACCAGTGACTCTTGCACTCCTCCCATCGATCACTTGTTCGGAGTAAGTACCCTCAAGTCCATCGATTAGTCAGCGCAAACTTTGATAATCATGAACATGGATTTCCTTATAATATTACATAATGATAAGGTTTTTTTATGGTTTTTAATTATTTTTATGATTTTTATTCAAAACTAATCTAATTTATTTTAATGATTCTTGAACCTGATGCAATCACTCTCCTACCAAGTTTTACAATTAATATCTTCAAAAAAAATAAAAATTGTAAATTAAATCCTTTCTTTTGAAGATTCTTGAGTTAGTTGTTATTTGATCAACCATTATTCTCCTTCGGCTTGACTTTTTTGCATACCACCTGAGTTTTTTTTGTAAGTTAACTACATGTCGAATGAAATTTTGATCATGTATTGGCTCGAATTGACTATCATACCTATTTATCATCACAAACATAAATATATCATTAGTTCTTCAATCAATATTTTATTATCATCAAAAGATGTATAATTAATCTTTAGGTTTGACAAAGGGATGAAATTTTGGATATATAGGCGGGCTTTATATTGTTTCTTTAAGATTGGGCCAGCCACTCAAAAAATATACATGTAGTCTAGGCATGAGCATCATGTCCAATTGTTAATTTGTAGTCTAACTCAATATTTGATCGGTTCTAACCTAGACCAACTAAGTCATGCTTGAAACAATATAGGCATTATTTGATTGACAAGGTTTGCATGCTAGGTACCAGTTATATATCCCTCTATTTATAAACATCAAGTCATGGATTTGAGTTATATATGCAACAGCAACTTGTATCTAACCGACTTCTGCAGGACTAAATGAAGAGACATGTTTGGGTCCCGCGACAAGGTTTATATGTGGCTATTGTTATAGAGTTAATAATTATAGAGTTATTATCATAGTTTTGGAATAGAAACTTTTAGGTTTTAAATTCGATAATGTTACTATAGATGCCATGCATTATTTTTTATTAAAATTATATTATAGATGTATTTTAAAAATTCAATTAAGTTACTTATTTGATCCCTCTAAGTATGGTTAATGGTTACATACTAAGCTTTTTTCATCAAATTTTTGCTATTTTTTCAGAAACCAAAAAAATAAATGAGATTTTGGATAGAAGCCAGTCTAAGCCTATGCTAGCTCGTCTGATTTAAGAATGTTTAGCATATCTGATACCAAGATCCTATGTTAGATATTGTTATCTTATTATGGAGTTTGACCAATTTTATTAAATGGATATTCATTGCATATGCTATTGTTAGTTATATTCATTTAAATTTTATGGTATAATTATTTAAGTTCAACATCTTGCATGCCAAGAATTTAATTCTCAAGTGTGCAATAAATTATTATTATATATACTTTGGATCCTCTCTAGGTCTGAGGCAAAACATAAATATAGCGAGGGATAGATCAAGCCACCTGACATCAAAATAGGAAATCACATTTTTATTCAAACACACATAGCTAGCTAGCTAGCATATGCTTGTTTGCTTATTTTAACATACAACACAACAAGATTAAGGACTCATTTCAAACTTCTTTACTTAAACTGAGCCATAAGCTCCTCAATGATCTTGTTGTCCACTTGGAAGGCCTTTGCCAGAACGTCCTCAGAGATGGGCGGCTTAGAACCAAAGACAGCATTGGCTATGGTGATCGTACCAGGATTCTGGCTGTCAAAACCGGCAATGGCAATGGCAATGGCGTCCCCCACATTGAACTGGAAGTGAATTAGGCCTTTGGGGAAGACATAGACGTCACCCTTATGCAAGGTCTTAGCAAAGAGGCGGTTTGTTGGGTTGGAAGTGACGAAGCCAACGTAGAGGGTCCCCTCGATGACTGTGAGGACCTCGGTGGCCCGAGGGTGGGTATGGGGAGGGTTGAGACCGTAGGGAGCGTAGTCCAGGCGGGCAATGGAGACGCCAAGAGTGTTCAAGCCTGCGAGCATGGCAGCATTGACGAGAGTGACGTTGAAGCCAACTGGGTTATGAGTGTCACCAGGCTTGTCCAGTCCAGAGAAGAAAAAATCCTCTGGCATGGCTAGCTTGGGATCCTTGCAGACCAGCCCATTGACGAAAACTGCGGTTCAAGGAAACAAAAATAAGATTAGAGATCAAATGATCACTGTAGGAACTAATTAATAATGCACTCGATCATGTGTAAAGAGATATATAGACAGCAAAAGAGGAACCTCTTGTGAAAACAATAATATTAATTAGTGTTTAAGAAAATCAGCAAAAGAGGGAAGATCAAAAGCATTGGAAAGCATTTTGGAGTACAAGAAAAACTTGTGAAAATTACTTCCATTTTCAGTTCACATTCCCTCGATCCCCCATATAGTTTGCCAGATAGTTTTCGGCAGTATATATCTCCTTATAAACTTTAAGGAACCCAACTCAGCAAATTAAAGGTGACCACCTTTCACTGGAATTAAAGCAAGGGGAAGAAAGATGACCAAGATATGGAACATACTATCAGATTTCAAATCAGCGACACAGAAGTCTTGCAGTGGGCTGGGGTCACCGGCAAAAGCTTCAGCAAAAGCCAAGGCCAGGATGACGATCGCAAGAGCTCTAGAGGCCATATTGATGCAAAGAAGGAGAAGCTTAGATTTGTGAGGAGGTTGGAGATCAAGAGGTAAACTTATATAGAGATTAGAGATAAGGGATTAGGTCACGTAGTTTTTTCTTGTCCTTTTTTATATATATTTAAAGGAAGAGAAGGTAAAACCACCCGATTTATTAAGGGAAAATGAACGTACAAGAAGAGATAAAAAAAGAAGTAAAAGGAAAAGAAAATAGTAAAGCTATCGTTGACATATTACACTTTTGATATTATTCTACAACCTAGAAACATTGGGGATTAGAATCTCTATTGTTATTTGGGTGGCGATGTTATTCTGTGAGGTGGGAATATTTTTTTTTTGAGAAGACGTGAGACTTGAATAGTTTATGGAGACTATCTTTGAGCTTCTCTTTCCAGCAGATACTTGACCTTTGTGTTCTACATCGTGATTGAAAAATGCGTACGAAATGGCTTAACGAGATGTGCTGCTCTTTTAGCTGATTCAAGGAGCTTGCTCTAAAGACAGAGAGATCTGGGGTGTGATGCTTAATGTTGGATAAAATTTTCTTTCTTTTAAGTAATAAGAAAGAGATCGACGCAAAGCATTTAATTTCATGCAAACACTGGTAGAACTACATAAATCCCTGTCCAATATTGCATTGCGGAAATACATCGCAAGTGTTGAGTGTAGCAGTCAACAGATCTATGCTGCTGGGTGTTATATTTTGGTGGTCGATCGCCAGGGGCACACGTGTTGCATCCCGTCATCAAGCAGCTAATAAATCTATGCCTCCAACATGAACTTTGAAGTCTGAATGAATCTTTCCATCAAAGGGTCATCATGTGTTCAGCTAGAAAACATCAACATTGGTCTCCCCTTACCTTGCGGTGATTTTGACTGTGACGTGCACATCGATCCATCTGTGCTGGTTTGGTGGATTTCAACTGATAAATGAATGCAAGTCGATGAGTTCACTATTCTTCTTTAATCTCGGTTTTTTAGATATACATGTACAGTGGCTGATAAAATACATGACTAGTACCTTATATTATCCTTGGATAAGTGTACTGGATAGAGTTTATCCCCTAACTATAAAAATATTCATTGGCTATTCCATCGATCATATCAAATGCATAAATCCATAAGATAACTTTTTTTTTATAGGGATAACCAGTTATTCCTACATTTTCTAGGGAATAAATTGAAAGAATAATCCATGGTTAACTGTGACCATGGTTACCATAGATTATCCCTTTGGTTAACTTTATTCCTAGCTATTCTTTAGGTACCATCCCCTAGCTAAGAAATATTCCTTGGCTATTTGATGGTAAATCCTCAACTTTCAGTTTTAATTACCAACTTAGCTCCTCAACATAATTTAAGAATGTTACAACTCTAGCATCTCATTGTATATTTAAGCAAGCATAAGGATTAATTGATAAGGTGATATAAAGTTATTTCGCCAACCTTAATTAATCTCATTGTATGAAGGTCTAGGAATATAATAATTTTAAAAGATGAGAGATTAAACTATAGTAATTAAAGATTTGAAGATCCAAATATGTTTTAAGTAAAGATATCACAAAAAAAAAAAAAAAAAAAAGTACTTTCATCAATTTTTTAAAAGGATACATTAATGTTGGTTGAAAGTTCGCGTCCGGACTAGTTATTAATCAAAGAGTTGTTAGTTGACCAATGCCAGTGAGGACAAGGGAGTAGTTGCGAATTAGTTGCGAACCAGTACGTGTGGCAAAGTGACGGCTGGGTCAAAAGAAATACTGTTAATTATTAAATATAGGATTTGTTAGACCAACCATACAAAAATCATCAGTAGACTTCACAGGCCATGGCGTGGCGCATTTCCTAGAGTAATCTTTTAGTTGATTCAAGGAGCTTGATCTAAAGACAGAGATCTGGGGTGTGATGCTTAATGTTGGATAAATTTTTCTTTGTTTTAAGTAATAAGAAAGAGAACGATGCAAAGCATTTCATGCAAACATGATGGTAGAACTACACAAATCCCTGTCGAATGCATTGCGGAAATACATCGATCCCAAGTGTTGACTGCAGCAGTTAATAGATATCTATGCTGGGTGTTATTTTTGCATCCCATGCATCATCAAGCAGCTAATAAATCTATGCCTCCAACATTAACTTTGAAGTCTAAATGAATCTTTCCATGAAAGGGTCCTGCAATTCATGTGCTGCTATTCAGTGTTTTTGACAGCGACATGCACATGGATCCACCTGTGCTAAGGTTTGGTGGATTTCAACTGAGAAATGAATTGAAGTCGAAGAGTTCACTATTCTTCACTAATGTTAGTTTTTTAGGTACATGGCACAAGGGCAGATATAGTACATGAATAGTATCTCATATATCTTTTTTTAGCTAAATTATATTTTGATCCTCACACTTTTACTTAAAATTCATTATGGTTCTCAAATTTTTAGTTGTACTTATGACTTAGTTCCTTATATTTTAAAAATATTATAATTTTAGCAACTTAATTATTACATATGGTGTTAATTAAAATTAATAAAATAGTTAGCATATATCATTTTGATGCAGGCATACGAATTGAATGGCAAAGTGGCATATAAATTATTCTATTAATTTTATTATTAGATAAAATATAAAAAATATAATATTTTTTAAGATGTGAGAGTCAATATTGTAATAATCCAAAGGTTGATCGAGAATCAAAATAAATTGTAGGTAAAAGTTGACCCAAAGTATACTTTCGCCTGCTTTTCAAACCGACCTACTAATATTTCTTAGTAGTAGTTAGTCGTACAATTAATTGCAAGACCCAAAGTATACTTTCGCCTGTTTTTCAAACAGACCTGCTAATATTTCTCAGTAGTTGTTAGTCGTACAATTGCAAGCTAGGCTCTTCTAGCTTCTAATTAAAAAGATTGTTGGTTGACCAACCTACAGTGAAGGCAAATTGAGCAGTTGCGAATCGGTACATGTGCCAATCTGCTGGCTGCGTCAAAGAAGTGCAGTTAAATATAGGATTTGTTAGACCATCCGTGCAGGAATCAATAGACTTCGCATGGCATGTCATGTGGTTGCACGTTGCCCATAGCAAAATCAACGGGAGAAGGAAACCTACTCCTTTCTTTATTTACCTGCTATTTTATATTTACTCACGCAGCTAGCATTTTATATTTGCTCATTAGCATAACTAGCTGAAGTTTAGCAAACAATTATGCCTTTCTTGCACGTATTTACATACCGTTAGGTTACGTATGTATAAACTAAGGAGTAAAATAAAGTCACTATCAAAATATCAAGAACTAATATAATAGAAATTAATGATAAAAAGATATATATATATATATATTGCAAGAATTAAAAAAAAAACTAGAGATATGTTTTTAGTTGAATGCATTAAAAATAATTAAAAAGTTTGATTAAAAAAGAGAAGATAATTATTAAATAAAAATTATGTTGACAGTTTATGATGCCTTACTAGCTCCATTGAGAATAAAATTATGGTGTATATTCATAAAATCAGAACATTTGAGGTAAAAGATTTTATAAAAAAAATGAAAGTAGAAAAACTTGTAGGTCCTTATAAGATTCCTATAAGAGTTTGAAATGCTTAGATGATGTCGGAGTAACTTGAGTGATAAATCTATTTCATAAGTTTTTAGAAACTAAAAAGAAGCATAATCAATGGAGGAAAAATATTATAGTACAAATTTATAAAAATAAGAAGATATTTAAAACTTCTTTAATTATCGTAATATCAAGCTCATGAGTTAGTACTATAAATTTTGAAAGAGAGTACTTGAATATAAGTTAAGATATTCTACAAAATATCAGAAAATTAATTTAATTTATGCTAGAAAGATCAATTATAAAAGTCATTTTTCTTCTTAGGAGGTTAATAAAAAAGTATATAGAAAAGAAGCAAGATCTTTATATGATTTTTATTGATAAAGAAAAGCATATAATAAAGTCCCTAGAAAATTCTTATGATGAGTGCTAGGAAAGTAAAGATTACTTATTAGAAATATTAACGTAATAAAACATATGCATAATAGAGTAGTTACAATTGTAAGAACTACTAGTGATGCAGGACCGATTCGCATGCAAGTAAATTTTATATGATTAATTATTGCAGTTAATTAGTCTTTCGAAGTAATAGCCTAACAGGGATTCAGAAAAACTCACAGTAACTCCACACGTGAAACAGTTCCACAGAAAAGTAAAGAAGAAAGATCGCCAAGGCTAAGAAGCTCCGGTAGGACTTACTCTTCCATAATAAAGCTACTAGTAAATTAGAGAGGGCGTACCTGACAGGATGAGGAGATCAAAATGCTGAAGGGATCGCTTTGCCTGGCAGATGTGCCCTGGATGACCAAGCTCCGAGCTCGTGGATCTGCGGCTAAGTATCTGCTGACCTGGATGGCGATCACCTTGAATCCTGGATTCATGGTTACTGAGGAACCTGCAAGAACACCATCCAAGGGTTAAAGAACAAGAGAAAAAAGTCAGATTAGAGGCAAAAAGGCAAGAAAGAAGTAGAGAAGGAGGGGCGGTCAAGAAGCTCTTGGGCGTCCACTAGAGGAAAACAAGGGCGGCGGCGAAGATTTCTTCTGGAGATTGGGATGTTGGCATGCGCAGGAGAAGGGAATCAAGAGCACTAGAGAACCAAATAAGAAAACTCACAATAACTCAAAATTGGATTGATTGATTAATAATTCTAAATGCAAAATTCATACAAGAGGGTCTCTTTTATAGAGCAAGAGACTTAGGGCCCAAGTAAATACATATATGGAAAGAAAAGGGGCACCCACTTTCTTCCTAAAGTGTAGATTAGATTACATGGAAAAAAAACTTCATGTTATACAAATTCCTTTCAAAAAAGGAAATTCATGGGTGGCAATAAAAGGGTGTCCCTTTGCTGCTTCTTTGGGCTGAAATTCTTCCAAATAGGGTTGCATGATTTGAGGAATTGAGGCTTATCTTATTGACCTGCTTGCTCTGCTAGTGGCGTGTGGAATGCTTGTGCTGGAGGGTGGCATGTGTGTGGCTGGTATGTGACTTCTTATATAGGTGTGGTGCCAACTTGAATTTAGCAGCTGCTCTGTTTGACTGTGATGGCCTTATCTTCTACTTCAATACTGATGTCTCCTCTTGTAAGCTGAATGAAAAAACAATACCAACTGAACTGGACACATATAAGACCAACTGGACTGGACTGAACTCAAATTGACCCAAGCTCATAATGAGCTAACTTAATATGATCCAAACCCTAATAATGAGTACCAACTCAAAAGACAAGACTCAAATGCCCAAACAAAAATAAAATTGGACCCAAATTAAAATAAACTAAAATAAACCTAATTTCCAACTGAATCAAACTGTACAAACCTAATCAGATATAAACAGAGGATTAAGAATCCTCTACCTGATCCTGGTGCCCGCACCAATTCTTCCGGGGTGGGAGAAACTCGACCTTGTCAAGTATGGGTCGCTCTGGCTCTGATAGCTCTTTTGGAGGTCTGGGTCGAGGCGTTGCAAGTCCTCTTGAGTAATCCATGAATCGTTGGATTCGGAGCAACCCTGCCATCGAACCAGATAGCATTGGTAACCGCAATTCTGGATCGTAATGGCTTGATCATCTAGGATATGCTCGATCCGCTCTCCTCGCTCAGGAAAATTGATGATGGACACTCTTGGGTAGGTTCGCTCATGAAAGGAGGGTTAGATCCAAAGTACTCACTAGGAATCACTATCGGTTCCTTATACTCTACTAGGTCTGCAATATTGAAGGTTGAGCTAATGCCCCAATCCGAGGGCAGATCTAGCACATAGGCATTGGGTCTAGCTTCTCTATTACTTTAAAGGGGCCAGCTCCGCGAGTATGAAGTTTCTTAACGGTCCCTGGTGGAAACCATTTAGGCCTAAGCCTAACCATGACAGAATCCCCTACACTGAACTCTTTGGTTCTTCTTCGAGAGTTAGCCAGTCTTTTATAAGTTTCATTACTTAGATTTATTTTATGGCTAATGTCCTTATGTAAGTCTCTGATATGCTGTGCAAATGCTTGTGTGGACTCTGAGACTCATGTGTGGAGGGGTAAAGGAATTAAATCAAGTGGATGATTAGGCTTGTACCCATGGACTATCTCAAATGGACTCTTGCCTGTAGACTTGTTCGCTGAGCTGTTGTAGGCAAACTCTACATGAAATAGCATAGATCCTACATCCCTAGGTGTTTGCCTACTAGGCATCTAAGAAGGTTTCCTAGACTACGGTTCACCACTTTAGTTTGTCCATCCGTTTGGGGGTGAAAGGCTGTAGAAAAATTAAGTTTGGTCCCTAACAGATGCCATAGCATTTTTCAAAAGTAGCTGGTGAACCTAACATCCATATCAGAAACAATGGTCTTGGGTAGGCCATGGAGCTTGACCACACTGTCTAAGAAAAGTCGAGCTACCCTAGATGCGTTAAAGGTTGGCAAACAAGGATGAAGTGTGCCATCTTAGAGAACCTATCGATCACTACAAAGATGGAGTCATGCTTCTTCTGGGTCTTAGGTAATCCTAGAATGAAGTTCATACTGAGGTCTTGCCAAGGACGATCAGGCACTGGCAAAGGAGTATATAGACCGGTGTTCTGCTTCTACTATTTTGCAACAGCAAAAGTTTGACATCAGGCTACTATCAGGGCAACGAGCCTTTTTAATCGTGGCCAGTAAAATTGGTCCTCTATTGCTAGGATAGTCTTATCTCTTCCAAAATGACCAGCTAATCCCCCAGCATGTTTTCCAGACTAGGAACTCTCTAAGTAACGTCCTAGGGATACAAAGTCTATTGCCCCTAAAAAGGTAACCATCCTGGATGGTATAATCTTCACTGGTACTAGATGGTTCTAGCCAAAGGGTCTTATGAATTTCACCAAAGTTAGGGCAAGTCTTATACTCATCTTTTATCCGATTGAACTCTATAACTTCGGTGCTAACAGTACTCAACAATAAAGATTTATGGCTTAGGGCATCTGCTACCTTATTTTCTACTCCGGCACGGTGTTTCAGGACAAAAGTGTATGCATGAATGTATTCAACCCATTTTTCGTGCCTAGAATTGAGCTTCTTTTAGGAGTTCAGAAATCGAAGTGCCTCATGATCAAAAAATAAAACAAACTCCTGCGGCAGCAAGTAATGTCTCCAATACTTAAGGGCCTATACTACCGCATAGAATTCCTTATCATATGTGGAATATTTAAGTTTAGCTTCATTTAGTTTTTCACTAAAGAAAGCTATAGGATAATTTTCTTGGATTAACACTCCACCTATGCCTACTCCTGACGCATCGCACACAACCTCAAACACCTTAAAAAGTCTGGAAGTCTAAGTACGGGTGCATGAGTCATTTTATCCTTAAGTTCTAAGAAGGCCTTATTAGTTGACTTAGTCCACTCGAAATTACCCTTCCTAATACAATCAGTGATGGGTGCGACGATGGTGCTAAATCCCCTAATAAATCTCCTATAAAAGGTTGCTAGGCCATGGAAGCTACGGACATCGTGGACATTCATGGGTACTGGCCACTCTACAATCGATCTAACCTTTTCAGAATCCGCTAAGATACCTTCTAGGGTTACTACAAAACCTAGAAAGATAACCCTATGCATCATGAAATCACACTTCTTAAGGTTTGCATAAAGGCTATTCTCTCTAAGGGTCTGACAGATTAATCTGAGATGGTTAAGATGGTCCTCTTTAGTCTTGCTATAAATTAATATAACGTCAAAATAGACCACTAAGAATTTTTTCATGTACTCTTTCAGGACCTGGGTCATGATTCTCATGAATGTACTAGATGCGTTTGAAAGCCCAAAAGGCATCACGACCCATTCAAACAGACCATCTCTAATCTTAAATGCAATCTTCCACTCATCCCCTAGTCTAATTCTAACCTGATGGTAACCACTCTTAAGGTCTATCTTGGAAAAGATGGTGGCACCCGCCATCATGTCTAATATGTCATCTAATCTGGGGATAGGAAACCTATATTTGATAGTAATTTTGTTGATGGCCCTACTATCCACGCACATTCTTCAGGTACCATCCTTCTTAGGGGTTAAGAGTGCAGGAATTACACAAGGGCTTAAGCTCTCCCTAATGAATCCTTTCCTAAGTAATTCTTCCACTTGTTTATGTAATTCTTGATGCTCAGTGGGGTTCATCCTATAATGAGGAAGGTTTGGAAGGATGGATCCTGGGATCAGGTCAATGGCTTGTTGGATGTCTCTCAAGGGTTGTAACTGATCAGACAACTCTTCAAGGAAGACATCCTTAAATTCCTCTAGGGTCTCAATTACTTCTGGGGGTTGTTCCTTTTGGATTGATTTATGAATCTCTTTAGTGATCAAAATCCAAACAAAGTTACCCTCAGTGATGTCCTTTTCTAATTCCTTAGCTTTAATCAGATTAACTCTTGGCTTGCTATCCTTAAGGCTACTAGATCCTTTCTTGATTGGTCCCCTAGGTGGAACTGGATGTATTACATACTTGTTTCCATTGTGTTTAAAAGAGCATATGTTAGATCGATCAAACAATGTGGCATCGTGATAGTAAAGCCAAGGTCGACCTAATATAATACTACTAACACCCATAGGAATTACATCGCACTCGATCTTTTCTTCATAATTTTACAATTTGATTAGTATTTGGCATTTAGACTTGATTGGGATAGAGATGGAATCTACCCACAAGACCTTATAGGAACTAGGATGAGGAACTATGGTCAATCCTAATGATTTAACTATATTGGCAGAAACGGCATTGACACAACTCCCGCTATCAACTATTATCTTGAGCACCTTATCCCCTATCTTAACAAAAGTCTGTAGGATGTTAGTCCTATGCCAATCTTCCTGATCCTTAGTTTGAGTCTGGGTCAAGATACATCTAACCACTCCTAGTTGATCTTCAGAATCAAATGTTTCCTCCTCTCCATTGTACTCATATATCAGATGGGTATCAGCCTCATAAACCTCTCCCTCAGGCTCAACTAGGGGCTTGGATTCAATCTCAGGTAACTCATCTATATGAAGGGATCTGACTGGGCACTGGCTGATCATATGTCCTGGTTTGTTTCATCTAAAGCATTTGATCTGAGGGGTTGAAATTTCTCTGGACCTCTACAGATTTGCCCTTATCCTCTCTCTGAGGTATAGTAGTACTATTCTGGGGTTGACTCAACTCGATTCGGCTTGTACTAGGTCGGCTAGTGTTGGGTCAACTCGGGTAAGTCTGGCGGGGGTCTGAGTACTGGGTAGGTCTGGGATGACTATGATAGGCCTGGCTAGATCCTGGATATGAGCTAAGGCTCTTGGTAGCCTCTGATCTATGATAGGATGACCCTCTCTGAAAACGGGCTTCTTCTAGAATACCTAACCTAGTTTCGACTTGATCGAACCTAGATCCTAATCTAGCATCAGATTGCTTGATGTCTTGGTTCATTTGGGCTAGTTATTCAGTGATAATCCTTAAGTGATCCTCAATATTTTGATTAGCCATGGGTTCAGCATGTAATGGAGGTGGTGACGAACGAAAAGATGCTCCTGATCTAGTGCACATGCAAACACAATCAAACACATAAGACTCAGACTGACTCAGACTATGGTATACTAGACCTAGTCATCCAAAGTAAAGGATTTGGCTTAATGCAAGCCAATCTAACAGTAACTCTTCAATTGGCCAGTTAGGACAGGTGGGAGGGGGGAGGCCCATCCCGTAAATTGCATGTGCCTAATTAGAATAATCCCAACACTCCACTTAAGTCGTTTGACATTTAACCTTCCTTCTAGACATCAATTTCAGAGCACACGCCAGATTGATTTGTACTAATCTCCTTCAGTACACTAGACCGATTGTTGGTGTCCCTAGCCCCCTAGGGCAAATGTCAATTAAGTTGCTACTCAGTTTTAGATTAGAGGCTTGGGATCGGAATGTATGGGTGGTTGTTTTGGGCCAAGGAAGGGGTCTTAATCCTTCCCTTATTTGACATCAATGAGAGCCCTTAAGAGTAATTTAATGCAGATGAATAACATGTAAAACATAAACCGTAATCTAGAAATCTATAAATAGCAATAAATCTTAAAAAAATTTCAAAAATTGAATTAATTTTTTAGAAAATAATAAAATACTATAAATTATAACAAATCCAAAGAAATAAATTTCATAATTTTTTGATGTGTATGCAGGCAAAAATAATTCAATTAACAAAATTTTAGGAATTTTCATATTTTCAGGCATGCAGTTAATTCACAGATCGATTTAAATTCTTAGAAAATAATAAAAAATATTTTAAATTATAAAAAATTCAAAAAATAAATTTTATAATTTTTTGATGTGTATATAGGTAGAAACAATTTAATTAACAGATAATATACTGATAATAATGTGAATTAAAAATCAAGCCCTAACTATGCTCTGATACCAAACTGATGCAGGGCCGATTTGCATGCAAGTAAATTTTATATGATTAATTATTACAGTTAATTAGTCTTCCAAAGTAATAGCCTAAGAGGAATTCAGAAAAACTCACAGTAACTCCGCACGCGAAATAGTTCCACAGAAAAGTAAAGAAGAAAGATCGTCGAGGCTAAGAAGCCCCGATAGGGCTTGCTCTTTCACAATAAAGCTACTAGCAAATTAGAAAGGGTGTACCTGATAGGATGAGAAGATCGAGATGCTAAAGGGGTCGCTCTGCCTGGCGAATGTGCCCTGGACGACCAAGTTCCGAGCCCATGGATCTGCGGCTAAGTATCCGTTAACCTGGATGGCGATCACCTTGAATCCTGGATTCGTGGTTACTGAGAGACCTGCAAGAACACCATCCAATGGTTAAAGAATAAAAAAGAAAAGTCAGATTAGAGGCAAAAAGGCAAGGAAGAAGTAGAGAAGGAGGGGCGGTCAAGAAGCTCTTGGGCGTCTACTAGAGAAAAACAAGGGCGGCGGCCAGGGTTTCTTCTGAAGATTGGGATGTTGGCATGCACAGGAAAGGGAATCAAGAGCATCAGAGAACCAAATAATAAAACTCACAATAACTCAAAATGGATTAATTGATTAATAATTCAAAGATGCATAATTCATACAAAAGGGTCTCTTTTATAGAGCAAGAGACTTAGGGCCCAAGTAAATACAAATATAGAAAGAAAAGGGGCACCCACTTTCTTCCTAAAGTGTGGATTAGATTACATGGAAAAAAAACTTCATGCCATACAAATTCCTTTCAAAAAAGATAATTTATGAGTGGCAATAAAAGGGCATCCCTTTTGGGCTGAAATTCGTCCAAATAGGGTTGCATGATTTGAAGGATTGAGGCTTATCTTGTTGACCTGCTTGCTCTGCTAGGTGGCGTGTGGAATGCTTGTGCTGGAGGGTGGCAGGTGTGTGGTTGGTATGTGACTTCTTATGTAGGTGTGGTGCCAACTTAAATTTAGCAACTGCTCTGTTTGACTGTGATTGCCTTGTCTTCTGCTCCAATACTAGTGTCTCCTATTGTAAGCTGAATAAAATTAATACAATACCAACTGGACTGGACACATATAAAACCAACTAGACTAGACAGGACTCAAATTGACCCAAGCTCATAATAAGCTGACTCAATATGACCCAAACCCTAATAACGAGACCAACTCAAAATACAAGACTCAAATGCCCAAACAAAAATAAAATTGGACCCAAATTAAAATAAAATAAAATAAACCTAGTTTCCAACTGAATCTAACCCTACAAACCTAATCAGATATCCACAGAGGATTAAGAATCCTCTGTCTGATCCTGGTGCCTACACCAACTAGTGGTAATACTAATGAATTCTCTATTATACTAGATTTATCAATAATTTGCTCTTAAATCCTATCTTTTTGCTTTACTTATAGATGTGATTGCTAGACATATTTAGAATAATATTACATGGTGTATATTATTTGCAAATGATATAAGCTCACCCTTTACTTCTAATAGGGTGGATATGGCATGAACTACTTTCTTTGGATTTTCTTTATCCCAAGGGACTAAGACTAAGGTCTCTCTGATTTCCATTTTTATAGTTTACACTCATACTTTTGGTCAAAGCTCTCTACCCTTAGGGTCTCTCTGAACTTTTCTTTCCTTTTGAGGTGATGACGTAGCATTAACTCACCATCACCTGATCTCCTCAAAATTCTTTAATTCTATGTTGCTGAGGAACTTCATCATAAGATGAAAGCTCGATGTAATTACTCTCATAGCATTGAGGCCAAGGCACTCAAGAAAAACATTATAAGCAGTACCATCATATAACATGGCTCCAGCTCAGTGGTCATTAAAAGAGTGATAGTTCCTTTCACTAGGATTGGTTCTCCAAAGAATTTTATCAGTGGATTATTGAATGGTTTTAAGCAATCCTTGCCCAACACCATCTTCTTCAAAACCATGGTTATAGAGGATATCAGCCGAACTCCTATTATTGGCCAAAATTCTTTTCATTTGGTAATTCACAATCACCATGATGATAACTAAGGCATCTTTGTGGGGTGTTTAAACTCCTATTAATCTTTGGTCTCTTAAATACTTGACCTTTATATATAGCTCGAGTTTATCGAGCTTGTGCCTTCCAGACAGATGAGCTTTCACCTCCAACGGCCAACCTCTAAAAATGATATTTACAATACCAGCAATTAATGGGTCGATTATCATCCTAATTCTTTAGTGCTTCTTTTCAGTATCATTGTCTAGTCTTTGAGGGGCTTACCTCACCTTAGATATACTTCTTAAGGCATCCCTTTTGAAAGATATTTTCAATTTCCTACTTAAAATACCATCACTCCTCAATATCATGGCTATGTTCTTAATGAGCATGATAATATTTATTCACATCCCTTTGTTTAAGTTTTCCTTTATCTTTTTGAGCCTCTAGAGATAGAACTTATCCCTGATATCTATCAGGATTTGCCACATTAATGTGTTTAGTAAGGTGAAATTATCTTTATGTCGAGATAGGCTACTTAACCTTTGTAGGCAATCTCATACTTACCCACTTTTTATCACCTCCTTTTTGGTCTTCAAGGGCTTCAATGTTGAAGTTCTTGATATCATCCCATAAAGGCTCACCTTTCCTCTACTTCAACAACAACATATTCATACTGATTTTTCTCTATCTCACTGCTGTTGAAATAGCTAAGGACTATCTGCTCTTGAATAAGTTAATTAATCTCAGTGCAAGGTTGGAGTACTAAACTAAGCCTCACTACAAGAAAATACTGAAATAGCGACGCAAATTTAGCGACGCAATTATGCATCACTAAATTGCGACCACTTTGCGATGCCTCCGTGACAACAAAACATTGTGACGCATTAGCGACTCAATAAACCAGAAAATTAAAAAAAATTAATTTTTTTATTTAGCGACGCAAATAATGCGTTGCAATATTTTTAAATTAATTTTTATAAAATATAAATATGAGAAAAAATATTGCGACGCAACTCAGTGCATCGCAATGTTTTTAAAAAAGTTAAATATGTTAAATAGCGACGCATTAGCGATGCAATAAATCAAAAAATTAGAAAAATTATTTTTAATTAACGACGCACCAATTGCGTCGCAAATAATTTAAATAAAATTAATTTTTATAAATATAAATATTAGAAAAAAATATTGCGACGTAACTCAGAGCGTCGCAATGTTTTTAAAAAAACTAAATATATTAAATAGCGACGCATTAGCGACGCAATAAACCAGAAAATTAGAAAAATTATTTTTTAATTTAGCAATGCAATAACTGCATCACAATTATTTTAAATAAAATTAATTTTTATAAAGTATAAATAGAAAAAAATAATTGCGATGCAACACAGTGCATCGCAATATTTTTAAAAAAATTAATTATATTAAATAGGATGCATTAGCGATGCAATAAACCAGAAAATTAGAAAAATAATTTTAATTTAGCGACGCAATATATGCATCACAATTATTTTAAATAAAATGATTTTTTATAAAATATAATTATGAGAAAAAAATATTGTGACGCAATTCAGTGCGTCGCAATATTTTTAAAAAATTAATTATGTTAAATAGCGATGCATTAGCGATGCAATAAATTAGAAAATTAGGAAAATTATGTTTTAATTTAGCGACGCACTTGTTACGTCGCAATTATTTTAAATAAAATTAATTTTTATATAATATAATTATCATATTAAAAAATTACGACGCAACCCTTTGCGTCGCAATGTTTTTAAAAAAATTAATTATATTAAATAGAGATCGGTCCGATATCGATCGTGGTCGATCGGGATCAGGGCTTGGATCGATCGCAATCGTCGGATCGTCGGCGATCGGACCGATCTCCATGGTCCGAGATTGATCGTGGTCGATCGGGATCAGGGCTTGAATCGATCGCAATCGTCGGATCATCCGCGATCTCGGACTGATCGCCACGGTCCGATATCGGTCGTGGCCAATCGGGATTAGGGCTTGGATTGATCGCAACCGTCGGATCGTCAGCGATCTCGGACCGATCGCAACGGTCCGGGATCGGTCATGGCCGATCAGGATCAGGGCTTGGATCGATCGCAACCATCAGATCATCGCCGATCAAACCGATCGCCACGGTCCGAGATCGGTCGTGGCCGATCGGGATCACGGCTTCGATCGATCGCAACCGTCGGATCGTCGCCGATCTCGGATGGATTGCAACGGTCCGAGATCGGTCATGGCCGATCGGGATCACGGCTTGGATCGATCGCAACCGTCATATCGTGCCTATCGGATCGATCGCGACGGTCCGAGATCGTTCATTGCCGACCAGGATCGATCAGGGCTTGGATCGATGGCAACCGTCGGATCGATGCCGATCGGTCCAATCGCCACGGTCCGAGATCGATCATGGCCGATCGGGATCAGGGCTTGGATCGATCACAACCGTCGGATCATCGGTGATCGGACCGATCGCCATGGTCCGAGATCGATCGTGGCCGATCGGGATCAGGGCTTGGATCGATCGCAACCGTCGGATCGTCAGCAATCTCGGACCAATTGCAACGGTCCGGATCGGTCGTGGCCGATCGAGATCAGGGCTTGGATCGATCGCAACCGTTGGATCGTCGACGATCGGACCGATCACCATGGTCCGAGATCGGTCGTGGCCATTCGGGATCAGGGATTGGATCGGCCACAACCGTCGAATCGTCCGTGATCTCGGACCGATTGCCAGGGTCCGAGATCGGTCGTGGCCGATCGGGATCAAGGCTTGGATTGATCGCAACCATCGGATTGTCAGGGATCTCAGACCGATCGCAACGGTCTGGGATCGGTCATGGCCGATCGGGATCAGGGCTTGGATCGATCGCAACCATCGGATCATCGCCGATCAGACCGATCACCACGGTCTGAGATCGGTCATGGCCGATCGGGATCATGGCTTCGATCGATCGCAACCGTCGGATCGTCGCCGATCTCGGATGGATTGCAACGGTCCGAGATCAGTCGTGGCCGATCAGGATCACAGCTTGGATCGATCGCAACCGTTGGATCGTCGCCTATCGGATCAATCACGACGGTCTGAGATCGTTCATCACCGACCGGGATCGATTTGGATCGATAGCAACCGTCGGATCGATGCTGATCGGTCCGATCGCCACGGTCCGAGATCGATCGTGGCCGATCGGGATCAGGGCTTGGATCGATCGCAACCGTCGGATCGTTGGCGATCGGACCGATCGCCACTGTCCGAGATCGGTCGTGGTCGATCGGGATCAGGGATTGGATCGATCGCAACCGTCAAATCGTCCACGATCTCGGACCGATCGCAATGGTCTGGGATCGGTCGTGGCCGATCGGGATCATGGCTTGGATCGATTGCAACCATCGGATCATCGCCTATCGAATTGATCGCAACGGTAGATCGTTCATCGCCGATCGGGATCGATCAGGGCTTGGATCGATCGCAACCGTCAGATCATCGCTGATTGGATCGATCGCAACCGTCGGATCTCCGCGATCTTAGACCGATCGCAACGGTCAGGGATCGGTCGTGGCCGATCAGGATCAAGGCTTGGATCGATCACAACCATCGGATCGTCTCTGATCGGACCGATCACCACGGTCCGAGATCGGTCGTGGCCAATCGGGATCAGGGCTTTGATCGAACGCAACCGTCAGATCGTCGCAATCTTGGACCGATCGCAACGGTCAGGGATCGGTCGTGGCCGATCGGGATCAGGACTTGGATCGATCGCAACCGTCGGAACGTCGGCGATCGGACCGATCGCCACGGTCCGAGATCGGTCATGGCCGATCGGGATCAGGGCTTGGATCGATCGCAACCGTCGGATTGTCGGCGATCGGACCGATCGCCACGGTCCGAGATCGGTCGTGGCCGATCGGGATCAGGGATTAGATCGATCGCAACCGTCGGATCGTCTTCGATCTCGGACCGATCGCAACGGTCCGGGATCGGTCGTGGCCGATCGGGATCATGGCTTGGATCGATTGCAACCGTCGGATTGTCGCCTATCGGATCGATCGCGATGGTCCGAGATCGTTCATCGCCGATTGGGATCGATCAGGGCTTGGATCGATCGCAACCGTCGGATCATCGCCGATTGGATCGATCACAACCATCGGATCATCCACGATCTCGGACCGATTGCAACGGTCAGGGATCGGTCGTGGCCGATCGGGATCAGGGCTTAGATCGATCGCAATCGTCGGATCATCGCCGATCGGACCGATCGCCAAGGTCCAAGATCGGTCGTGGCCGATCAGGATCAGGGCTTTGATCGATCAATACCGTCGGATCGTCGCGATCTCGGACCGATCGCAACGGTCCGGAATCGGTCGTGGCCAATAAGGATTAGGGCTTGGATCGATCGCAACCGTTGGATCGTCGCCGATCGGACCGATCGCCACGGTCCGAGATAAAACAATTTTTAATATTACGATGCATTTATTGCATCGTAATATTTTTAAGAAAAATAATAGTAATAAAAAATTAAAAAAAATATTGCGACGCAATATGTGCGTCGCAATTATTTTAGAAAATATAATTTTTATCAGTTATAATTATTAAAAAATATTACGACGCATTAGCGATGCATTTTCCTAAAAAATAATTTTTTCGAAGAAAATAATTTTAATATTGTGACGCATGTATTGCGTCGCAATGTTTTTTAGAAAAATAAATGTAATTAAAAAAATTTAAAAAAACATTGCGACGCATTATTTGAATCGTAATTATTTTCAGAAAATATAAATTTTATCAGTTATAAATATTTTTAAAAAATATTTATATTATGACGCATTTGCAACTCAATTTCCTAGAAAATAAAAATAATTTTCCTAGAAAAAATAATTTTTAATATTGCGACGCATTTATTGCGTCGCAATATTTTTAAGAAAATAAATGTAATAAAAAATTTAAAAAAAAATATTGCGACGCAATATATGCATCGCAATTATTTTCAGAAAATATAAATTTTATCAGTTATAAATATATTACAAATATTGCGACGCATTTGCGATGCAATTTCCTAGAAAATAAAAATAATTTTCTCAGAGAAAATAATTTTTAATATTGCGACGCACTTGTTGTGTCACAATGTTTTTAAGAAAAATAAATGTAATAAAAAAATTTAAATAAAAATTATGACGCAATATATGTGTCGCAATTATTTTTAGAAAATATATTTTTTATAAATATTACGACGCATTTGCGACACAATTTCCTAGAAAATAAAATTTATTTTCAAGAGAAAACATTTTTTAATATTGCGACGCATTTATTGCGTCGCAATGTTTTTAAGAAAAATAAATGTAATAAAAAATAAAAAAAAATATTGCGACGCAATAAATGAGTCTCAATTATTTTTCAAAAAATATAATTTTTATCAGTTATTAATATTTAAAAAATATTGAATGCATTTGCGACGCAATTTTCTAGAAAATAAAAATTATTTTTTTGTCGGACATTGGCGCCAAGTTAGCGACTCATTAGCGACGCAATTAGTTGCGTCGCTAAGTTTTGCATAAAAAAATAAAAAGCCAAAGTAGCGATGGATTAGCGACGCATTGTTGCGTCGCTAATCCATAATAATAAAAAAAATAGCGAGTGATTAGCGACGCATATATTGCGTCGCTAGTCACCACTATTTAAGGCTTGGTCGGGCCGGCCCGCCCCCGCTTCACTTCTCTTCTTCTTCCTATTCCTACCCTAGTCGCCGCCGTCGTCCGCTCCTCCGGCTGCCCCCGTCCTCTCCCCCGGCGGAAGCTCTCCCGGCGGAAGCTCCCCCCACTCCGGCGGCGTCCCCTCGCGACCGAGGTAAGCCCATCCTCCTTTTATTTTTATTTTTTAATAGGGTCCGGCCATGGCCACGGTCGGTGTCGTGGCCGTCTTCTCCGGCCATGGCTGGTGCCGTGGCCGACCGTGGCCTGGCCACGGTGGCTAGGCCACCAAAAAAAAATTAGTGTTTGGGGGGGTGTTTTCCCCAACCCCCCCCCCCCCCCTTCGTCTTCTCCGGCCACGGTCGCTGCCGTGGCCGGCATGGCCTGGCCACGGTGGCCAGGCCACCAAAAAAAATTTACTGTTGGGGGGCGGGGGGTTTTCCCCACCCCGTCCCCTTCGTCTTCTCCGGCCACGGCCGCTGCCGTGACCAGCCGTGGCCTAGCCACGGTAGCCAGGCCACAAAAAAAAAAATTTGACAATTTGGGGGGGTTTTCCCCACCCCCCCCTCTTCGTCTTCTACGGCCACGGCCACGGTCGTGGCCGTCTTCTCGGCCACGGCCACGGTCGTGGCCGTCTTCTCCGGCCACGGCTGCTACCGTGGCCGGCCGTGGCCTGGCCACGGTGGCCAGGCCACCGAAAAAAAAAATATTAATGGGGGGGTTTCCCCACCCCCCCCTCCCGTTCGTCTTCTCCGGCCACGGCCGCTGCCGTGGCCGGCCGTGGCTTGGCCACGGTGGCCAGGCCAAAAAAAAAAAATTTTACAGAATGGGGGGGTTTTCCCCACCCCCTCCCCCATTCGTCTTCTCCGGCCACGGCCGCTACCGTGGCCGGCCGTGGCCTGGCCACGGTGTCCAGGCCACCGGAAAAAAAAAAACAATTAGGGTCCCCCCCTCCCGTTCGTCTTCTCCGGCCACGGTGGCCAGACAAAAAATAAAAATAAAAATAAAAAGGTAACAACTAGGGGGCTTTTCCCCACCCCGGGCCCCTTCAATTAAAAAAAATTAACACTCATAAAAAAATTAACAAAAAAAATTAGATTCTATCATATTTTATTATTTTTAAAAATATTATCAAATAATTTGATGATAAATATAAAAAAATATAAATATATTTTTAAAACATGGGCAACTTAATTTTTTTAAAAAAGTAACAGCTAGGGGGGTTTTCTCGACCCTCGGCCCCTTCAAAAAAAAAAATTAGCACTCATGAAAAAAATTAACTAAAAATTTAGATTCTATTATATTTTATTGTTATTAAAAATATTTTCAAATAATTTGACAATAAATATTAAAAAAAATGTGACCACTAATCTAATTTTTTATTAGATTAGTTATAAATTAATTAATTTATGTCATTACTCGGAGCTCTTTGGATAGACTGATTGTTATGTCTTGATTATGCAATAATATTTGTAATGCTAGATAGAAAGTCTTGTTGTATTATTATTTAATTTGCAGAATGTTTATGCAATAATTAATTTAAGCAGAATGTTTATGCAATAATATTTGTGCATTTGTAGTTATTTACAATTGTTATGTCTTGATTATTTACATTCTGCTTCAAATTGAATGATGCATTAAATTATGTAATGCTAGATAGAAAGTCTTGTTGTATTATTACTTAATTTGTAGCAACAAATTAGTAGTTTCAATGATTTATATTTTAGTCTTCACAAACATTATATTCGACACAATAATCTTAAGAAGTCAGTGACTATATATATAGAACACTATTCCTATATGTATAATTGACAAGAAGTTAAGAATAACAAGCATAAGTTCGATTGTCTTTGGATTTCCATATTATTAATCACAGCACTATAACCTTTAGACCCGTTTGAAAATTTGTAAGCCTTAGTCTTGCAAATTCTCAAATTGTCCTGGTGGACAGTTTGAAAATATTTTTTGCGATATGTGAGTCTGCTATTAATCATCGTTGGGTGAGATTGCGGTTTGTATTTGCTCATACGTTCTCCTAGTGTGGCATATATGCCACACATTTAGGAGAACATATGGGGAAATGCTGTGAAA
Source organism: Calamus simplicifolius (assembly GCA_900491605.1). Taxonomy (NCBI): domain Eukaryota; kingdom Viridiplantae; phylum Streptophyta; class Magnoliopsida; order Arecales; family Arecaceae; genus Calamus; species Calamus simplicifolius. The sequence goes on from UESW01004016.1 coordinate 653,452, forward strand.
TTTTAACGTAACCGATCGATAATAATTAATAGCAGAATAACATATCACAAAAAATATTCTTGAATGGGATAGGGCCTTATCTTTTAGACATGGAGTGAAGGTAGAATTAATTTAGGACACTTGAATGCTTGTGAAGTCTCATGATTAAACGGACCGCCTTGCGGCCCGACCCAAACTCAAGCCCTAGCATTAGCCTGACATGAACCTGTGCCTCGGTCCTTGCCAGCACGCCAAGGATCAGCCATGGTCGGGCCTTGCAGGGTAGGGACCTTAGTTGTCTAAAAAAAATTGGTTCAGTTATAAATTATTTAAATGGTTATTATTAACCTAAGTTGTGTAAAAGAAATAATTTAGTTATATATTTAGTAATGCTAATATAGTTTTATAATGTGGTTTCCTTTAATGGTTTACCAGAAATTGTATAAGTCGGTCAAAAATGAGCGGGGCTCGCTCGTGGATGTATGCAAGGATAAAAGATGCTTGCTTAATCCAGATTTTCTGAATGGATTGGAAGAATTTATCGCATTTGCATGTAGCCAACCTGAATGGATGGATGGGCCTAGGATTAGGTGCCCATGCAACTATCACATGTGTCAGAATAAAGCCTACAGAGATGTCGATACTGTTAAGGTGCATCTGTGTAAAAAGGGGTTTGTTCCTGATTACGATGTTTGGTACTGTCATGGTGAACCAAAGGAAATTCCAGCAGTTGTTACAAGCCAACAAGTGTCAATTCCCGTTGATGAACCATTTGTGAATCTAAACACATATGAAGAAATGGTGATGAATGCATCGGGTAATGAATTCAATCAGAATACATTTATGGAAGAACCAAATCCAGATGCACAGCAATTTTATGATATGTTGCGTGCTGCAAATCAAGAATTGTATCCTGGTTGTGAGGGTCATTCACAGTTGTCTACGGCTGCTCGGTTGCTGAATATTAAGGCAGAACATCGATTATCAGAAAAGGCGTTTAATTCTGTAGCTGGGTTAATCAAGGAAATTTTGCCAAATGATAATGTTGTAGCAGACAGTTTTTACTCAACGAAGAAGTTGTTGCGTGGGCTTGGGCTCCCGGTTAATAAGATCGATTGTTGCTTGAACAATTGTATGATATATTGGGGTGAAGACTCGGAGCTGAGATGGTGTAAGATTTGTGGGCAATCGAGGTACAAAAACGGCGAAGGGGGAGCTAGTACAAGTAGGAGGAAAAGTGTTCCTTACAAGAGGATGCATTACTTTCCTCTGACTCCACGCCTGCAGAGATTATACAGATCTGAGGCTATAGCTGCTGATATGAGATGGCATGCCGAACATGAATCTAAAGAGGATGAAATGCGGCATCCATCAGATTCAAAAGCTTGGAAGCATTTCAATGAAATTCATCCTGATTTCGCTGAAGATATAAGGAATGTGAGATTAGGTCTTTGTACCGATGGCTTCCAACCATTCGGTCAAGCGGGAAACAGTATTCATGTTGGCCTGTGATACTGACTGTATATAACCTTCCTCCATGGAAGTGCATGAAAGAGACTGCAATGTTTTTGACAGTTTTGGTTCCAGGACCATCAAATCCAAAGGAAAAGATTGATGTCTTCTTGCAACCGTTGGTGGCCGAATTGAAAATGTTGTGGGAAACAGGAGTCGTAGCCTACGACATTTCTATGAAACAGAATTTCATCATGAGAGTTGCTTTGATGTGGACAATAAGTGACTTCCCGGCATATGCAATGTTGTCTGGTTGGAGCACTGCTGGACGTCTGGCATGCCCTCATTGCATGTATGATTCGGATGCATTTACATTGCAGAAGAGTGGTAAGCAGTCATGGTTTGATAATCATAGGAAGTTCTTGCCCCCAAATCATCCTTACAGGCGTAACTTGATCGCCTTCCGGAAGAACAAAGCAGTCACAAAATTTGCCGAACCGGTTAGGTCCGGCACGGATATATTTGATACTATAGAGCATTTGGGGTTGAGGTATGCTTGGGAACCAGATGCAGATAGAATAAATGGCCGTATATGTAAAGAACATAACTGGAAGAAGCGGAGTATATTTTGGGATTTGCCTTATTGGAGCACAAATCTCATCCGGCACAACTTGGATGTTATGCATATCGAGAAAAATTTTGATAACATATTTAACACGGTGCTAAACATCCCGGGAAAAACAAAAGACACTGCAAAGTCAAGAGAAGAACTTAATCAGTATTGCAGAAGAGGTGATTTGAGGAGGAGTGCCGACGGGACCTATCCTAAAGCCTGTTACACTCTTGACAGAAATTCACGAGAAGTTTTATGTAACTGGCTTAGAGGGTTAAAATTTCCAGATGGTTATGCCTCAAATATCGGTAGGTGTGTGGACATGCATAAGCTCAAGTTGTTCGGCATGAAGAGTCACGACTGCATGTTTTCATGCAACGGTTATTGCCTATAGCTTTTCGTGAGTTGCTTCCGCAACATGTCTGACAGGAGCTCAGCTTATTCTTCAAGGAGTTATCAGTCATTACTTCTGCATCCATGGCAAGGCTTGAGGAGGAAATTCCAATTATTTTATGCAAGCTGGAGCGAATATTTCCTCCCAGTTTTTTTGACTCAATGGAGCATTTACCGGTTCACTTGCCATACGAAGCGAGCATAGCTGGTCCCGTGCAGTATCGCTGGATGTATCCTTTCGAGGTAAATATATACATCATTAAGACATATTGACATTTCAAATATTATTTCATTGCGAGAAAATTGGTTAATTTTTTGTCTCAACTTTACATATAGGTACCTTAAGAAGTTAAAAAATAATGTGCGTAATAAGGCAAGGGTTGAAGGTTCTATATGCAATGCACACTTGGTCGAAGAAGTTTCAGCTTTTGCCTCGCATTACTTTGAGGGTCACGTCCACACGAGGAGCCGAAATCTTGGTCGTAACGATGACGTATGTGTGGACGAAGGAGAACCTAATGACGGTAGAATATCAATTTTTAAAGGTATCGGCCGTTCATTTGGTGGGCAGAAGTCAAGAAATCTTAGCGATATGGAGTATAATGCAGCACATTATTACATCCTAATGAACTGTAGAGTCGATCCATATATTGAGTAAGTGTATACTTCAATGCTTAATTGAACTTCTAATTTAAATTACAATATACCATAATATTTAATTGCTAACATCAGTTTTAATCCTTTTCATCCCATAAGGATGTATTGTGATAGACAACGACAGATGAATCCCGACATCAGTCAAGTTGCAATTGGGCAGAAGTTAGAAACGGAGTTCGCTTACTGGTTTTATGAATTTGTGAGTAGTATCACTCAATCAATTTCATAATGGCTTTAATTTTTTGAATTGGTTGTGAATAGCTTATTAATTTATAGGTAAACGGTCCATGGTCCCCAACCGACAATATTTTCATTAAATGTCTATCGCAATGGCCATTGAAGACCGTAACAACCTCTACTGGCTATTTTGTTAATGGGTACAAATTTCAGATTGAACGATTAGCAGCTTCAAGAGGCACGCAGAACTGGGGCGTGTGTGTTAAAGGAGAAAGTGTTGGAGCAAATATGCAGGATTATTATGGAAAGTTAGTAGAGGTGGTTGAAGTTGAATATCCCGGTTGGCCTATGAAACGAACCGTATTGTTTCGTTGTGATTGGTTCGATCCGATAGTTCCTGTGGGCAAAAGGGTTCATAACGACTACAATTTGGTTGAAGTGAACCATCGACGAAGATTGCAGAAATATGACCCATTCATCCTTGCATCCCAAGCTCAGCAAGTCTTTTACTGCGGATATCCAAGTTTGCGCAACGACAAGCGAGATTGGTGGGCCGTTTCTAAAATCGTCCCACGTTCAACAATCGTATTAGAGGAGAGTTCATCAAGTCAATCAGCCGAGTGCCCTGCATTTCAAGAGGATGAGATGGAAATGCATGCAATTGAGGACGACACAAGGGCTCCTGAAACATCACTTAGAGATCCAAATGGTGATGTCCAAGAAATTGCGGATGCAAATGTTCGGTTTCCTTCCGATGATAATGAAACTGAATCGCAGTCCGATACGGCATCGGATGTTGAACCAACATTTCACGAAACAAATGACACCGATTAAACATAGAGGTTTTTTAAATTTAACTTTTTTTATAAGTGTTAAATTTTTACATAGTCAATCATTAATCGTAATTTAATTGCATGAATCTTTAGTATTTTCAGTATGACGGGCAGAGGTAGATCTACCGACGACATACGGAGTGAGCAGAGACGTAGCCTGCTGCATCAGATCACATGAGCTTTGGAGATGGAGAGTTTGGATCTCCAGCATCGCACAGCCTTCGATCTCTCCAGCAGTATCCTGCATTGGTATTACCATCCAGCCGATCGGCACATACCTCCGAGAGTTCTTCCACCATCGGCCGCACCGTACTTCGACTTGATGCTCAGGGGATGTAAGTATATACTAATTAAAAATATATGTTTATGTTTTTAAGTCAATTACTTATAAACATGCATTTTTTTAACAGATTCATTGAGCAGCATCATGTATCCAGCCACATCAGCGCCGTATTTCAGAGGCGTGCAGATCCCAGTGGCTACGATTGGCGCCACGTATCTCCAGCCACGAGGGAGTTTTATTTTTCTGAGTTTCAGGTAAACTTATTAAATACAATTTATCACTGATATAAAATTTCTTAATCTTAATAAATTCAGAAACTAACTGTTTATTTTAATGCAGAAAAAGTTTACGTGGGACCTGCCAGCCATGATGCCATTAGGGCAGCATGGGAGGCTCTGACGGGACGCCGATACTCCGACATGCTTCATCGTTGGAGGTCATCGGGTCAGCGTCCTGCGCATGTGCCAGAGGGTATTTGGCACGAGTGGCAGCAGGCCTGGCAGTCCGATGGCTGGCGCAGGAGGTCCGCATCAGCCAGCACGAACCGCCGATCTGAGAAGGGCGGTCCTGGCACGGGTCTCTCCCGCCATACTTCGGGCTCCATTTCGATTCAGGAGCACAGACGGCATATGGTAAGAAAACATAAATATTTTGTTGACCCAATTGATGATTTTGATGATTAACAAACTATTTGAGTATAACAATTGAAGGCTCTAATGATTTTGATTAAGTTTTTCAGATTATAATTCAATTGAATGATCAAAATCAGGAGATAAATCTTGTTCTGGATCGAATCTAATGTCTTGGTAAGATTGCAGACATTAGAGTCGACTCCGAGAATCACAGAGCCGACTCCAGTATCTGGCACGGAAGTTAGAGTCGACTCCGAGACTGTTAGAGCCGACTCTCACAGAAGAAACAGAATGTTGATTTTTTTGGCCCCGACTTAGAGTCGACTCCGGGTTGTTAGAGTCGACTCCAGAAAAGTTTCTTGTCGACCCCAGAAAAGTCAGAGACGACTCCAGAATTAACGGATTAAAGCGTTTCGAGTTAGAGCCGACTCCAGAAAAGTTAGAGTCGACTCCAACCCACCTGGGATGAAAAATCAAATTGCCAGATCAGCTCTAACGGTAATATTTCTATTTTACTTTATTTCTAACGGATATATTTTGTTACAAGGTACACTCCAACGGATAGTTTTCTTCCAAAAATGGCTTGAAAGAAATCTATAAAAAGGGAATACTATCATTCAAAAAGAGAAGAACGAAAAAAATGGAAAAACATAGAGGAAAAACGGAAATAGAGAAATCCCAATCCAAAAATCCGAAAAAGAGAGAGCCTGAATCTCAAGAGAAAAACCTTCTAGCTCAAATCCACTCCACTCCAAAAAGCTCAAGAGGAATCCAAGGCATTCAAATCAAAGTTTTAGTGGATTTCCCAAATTGGAGAAAGAGGATCAGTTTCTTGCTTTTCAATCCTTCTCAACTGCTTCAACTGTGAAGAATCGGAGCTGAGGCTTGATTCAATCCAGCAAGGAGAAGAATAAAAGAAGAAAAGAAGAAAAGCTCAAAAGCCAACCAACTACAAATCAGGCTTTTCTAAACTTTGTTCATTTATTTGATTATTTGCTCATTGAGGAGCTGTGTACTTGAAAAACTATATTTCTTTTGTTTGTGTCTAGTTCAATCTGGGGGATTGAACTAGTGGAGGTAGTCTTACCTCGGTATAAGCTTGGTATAGCTTGTGTTAGGGTTTTTGTGCTGGTGAGCCCGGAAAACCGGCTGGGTTCGTTGTGATCCCGAGAAAACAACAAGTTTGAGTTGTGAGCTTGTAAAACAACTCGGCTGTAATCAAGGAAGATTATAGTGTGGACCCAAGTGAATCTTGGGAGTGGACGTAGGTGTTGGATACATCGAACCACTATAAAATCTTTGTGTTTGTCGTGTCTCCTTTATCTCTATCTCTATCTCTATCTTATTGATTGTATTTTGCTTTTGCATCTGCATTCACTTTCACTCACCCAAAGCAAACAAATATTTCAAAAGGTTTAAATTTTTTAAAGAACCCAATTCACCCCCCCCTCTTGGGTTGTCATCTGGGCCAACAATTGGTATCAGAGCAAGTGCTCATTAGATTTTGATCACACGATCGAGAGCTAAAGATCCAAATGGCAGCTCAAGTTGGATCATTTGCTGAAGGTCACTCTACGAATAGAGCTCCACTGTTTAATGGTTCAAATTATTCATATTGGAAAGCTAGAATGAGGATATTCATTCAAGCTTCTGACTATGAACTATGGGGTGTTATAATTAATGGACCTAGTACACCCACACATGTTATTGATGGCACTATTGTTCCTAAGCCTGAAAGGGACTGGAATGATAATGATAGGAAAATGGCACAGCTCAATGCTAAGGCCATGAATGTCTTATATTGCTCCTTAGATGCTAATGAATTTAATAGAATCTCCACTTGTAATTCCGCAAAGGAGATTTGGGATAGATTAGAGGTTACCCATGAGGGTACCAACCAAGTAAAAGAATCTAAAATTAATATTCTTGTTCATAAATATGAGTTGTTTAGCATGGAACAATCTGAAACCATTGCATGCATGTACACTAGATTTACAGATATTGTAAATGGTTTAAAAAGTCTTGGTAAGACATATACTAACTCAGAACTTGTTCGAAAAATTCTTAGGTCACTACCAAGATCATGGAAAGCCAAAATGACAGCAATCCAAGAAGCAAAGGACCTCAACACTCTGCCCTTAGAGGAGCTTCTAGGATCACTTATGACCCATGAGTTGACAATGAAGCAGCACATAGAGGAGGACACAAAGAAAAAGAAAGTAATTGCCCTCAAAGCTGCAAAAGAAGAAGAGAGCAGCAGCGATGATGATGATGATGAAGAGACTGCTCTCTTAGCTAAAAAGTTTAAAAGATTCATGAGGAGAAAGAAACCCTTCCACAAGAAGAAATTTGGAGCAAAGTGAGAAGGAGAAAAGGATAAGAACAAGGACAAGGACAAAGAAAAAGAGAAAGACCCCTTGACTTGCTATGAGTGTAATAAACCGGGGCACTTTAGGAATGAATGTCCTAAATTAAAGAAAGCCTACAAAAAGAAAAAGAAGGCTTATGTGGCGACTTGGAGTGATAGCGAAACTTCTTCCGAAGAAGAAGAACAAAAGGAAGTCGCAAATGTATGTTTTATGGCGGACGACAACGATGAGGTAAGTTCTGATAACCCTTGCGATGAGTTTGCATTTGATGAATTATTTGATGCTTTTAATGAACTTGTCGGCGATTTCAAGGTTTTAAAAAAGAAATACAAGCTTTTGAAAAATGAAAATTCAACTTTCATTAAAGAAAAGGAAAATCTTAATAATGAAGTTAAGAAACTTAAATCTGAAAATGAAATTTTGTAAAAGAAAAAGAATTAATTTCCAATGAAAATGATAAACTAAGGAAAGAGGTTGAAAAATATAAGAACATAGTTGATAAGTTTACCTTAAGCTCAACTAAATTGGACATGTTATTAAATAGTCAAAAAGTAGTTTTTGACAAAGCCGGATTAGGGTATAACACTCTTAGAAAACAAAAATCACTGAAAAATATTTTTGTGCGTGCTGGCCAAAGTAATTTTACATGCTTTAAATGTAATCAAAAGGACATAAATCTTATGAATGTAAAATTCTAAAACCTAATAAAAACTTAAATATTAAAGGAAAGAAAATATGGGTTCCAAAAGGAACAGTTTTTATTGCTACTAACCATGAAGGACCCAAGAAAGCTTGGGTACCTAAACATAAGACTTGATCATATTTGCAGGAGTGTCTTGCGGCCAAAAGATCAAAGCGAAAGTGGTATCTTGATAGCGGCTGCTCAAGGCACATGACGGGTGACAAAGATCAATTCATCACCCTCGAAAGCAAAAGAGGAGGAGTAGTTACATTTGGGGATAATGGCAAAGGCCAAATCTCGGGGCTTGGTAACATTCAAATAACTCCCTCCATATATATGAAAATGTCTTATATGTTGATGGTTTGAAACATAATTTAATTAGTATTAGTCAATTATGTGATAAAGGTTTTAAAGTATCTTTTGAATCTTCTATATGCACAGTTGCTAATCCCATTGATAATAGCATTGTTTTTATTGGAAATAGAAATGGCAATGTATACTTGATTGACTTAGATAATTTGTCTACTAATAATCATTGCTTAGTTGCTAATAATGCTAATATGAATGAGATTGGTTGGTGGCATCGAAGATTAGGTCACGCAAGCACACACCTGATTTCAAAACTAATTAGAATGGATTTAGTAAAAGGACTACCTAAAATAGATTTTAAAAATAACAAAATATGTGATGCATGTCAGTTTGGAAAACAAACGAGAAGTTCTTTTAAATCTAAAAATGTTGTTTCAACTTCTAGGCCATTAGAGCTACTTCACATGGACCTTTTTGGACCAACTAGAACCACAAGTCTAGGAGGAAAGAAATATGGTCTTGTGATAGTAGATGATTACTCTAGATTCACTTGGGTAATGTTTTTAGCTCACAAAGATGAGACTTTCTCGATATTCCTGAAATTCTTCAAGAAAGTAACAATGAGAAAAACACTACCATAGTGTCTCTAAGAAGTGATCATGGAACTGAATTTGAAAATCACTTATTTGAAAGTTTTTGCAATGAAAATGGTATTAATCATAATTTTTCTGCACCAAGAACCCCTCAACAAAATGGAGTAGTTGAAAGAAAAAATAGAACTCTAGAAGACATGGCCCGTACCATGCTATGTGAAAGTAAACTCCCGAAATACTTTTGGGCGAAGCTATTAACACAGCATGTTACATCCTAAATAGAGCATTAATAAGACCTATTTTAAAGAAAATACCTTATGAATTATGGCATGATAGAAAACCCAACATTAAATATTTTCATGCATTTGGTTGTAAATGTTTTATTCATAATAATGGTAAAAATAACTTAGGTAAATTTGATGCAAAATCTGATGAAGGAATATTCTTAGGTTATTCAACAACTAGTAAAGCATATAGAGTGTTCAATAAAGGAAGTTTAATTGTTGAAGAATCTATTCATGTAGTTTTTGATGAATCTTTAGCATCAAGTTCCAAAAAGATTGATGATGAGGAAGATACAAACATTCTCGAAAACAATCTTGAAAAACTTAATATTGATGTATCTTCATATCATGAACAAGAAGCTAAAGATAATGATTCGCCTAATGCTGATGTTATTAATACTAATCATAATGATATAGATCTACCAAGAGATTGGAGATACGCTTATAGTCATCCCAAGGAATTGATTATAGGTGATCCATCTCAAGGAATAAGAACTAGATCATCTATGAGAAATATTAGTAATCACCTTGCATTTGTTTCCCAAATTGAACCTAAAACCATTGAAGAAGCTAAAAAGATAATAATTGGATGTTAGCTATGCAAGAAGAATTAAACCAATTCACTAGAAATAATGTATGGACATTAGTGGAAAACCTAAAGATCATTCTGTTATAGGATCAAAATGGGTTTTTAGAAATAAACTAGATGAAAATGGCATAGTAATTAGAAACAAAGCTAGATTAGTTGCAAAAGGATATAATCAAGAAGGTATTGATTTTGATGAAACCTTTGCACCTGTAGCTAGATTAGAAGCCATTAGGTTATTACTTGCATTTGCATGTCACATGAACTTTAATTTATTTCAAATGGATGTCAAAAGTGCATTTTTAAATGGATTAATAAATGAAGAAGTATTTGTTGAACAACCACCGGGATTTGAAGATCATGAATTTCCAAATCACGTTTTTAAATTGCACAAAGCTTTATATGGTTTGAAACAAGCACCTAGAGCTTGGTATGATAGACTAAGTAAATTTTAATTAAAATGATTTTACAAGAGGAAATGTTGATAAAATATTGTTTTTGAAAAGAAAAGATAAAGATTTACTTGTAGTTCAAATTTATGTTGATGACATTGTATTTGGTGCTACTAACAATCTTCTATGTCAAGAGTTTGCTAAGTTAATGCAGGGAGAATTTGAAATGAGCATGATGGGAGAACTCAATTTCTTCCTTGGACTCCAAATCAAACAAAGCAAAGAGGGAATCTTTATCAACCAAACAAAGTACACAAGAGAAATTCTAAAGAAGTTTGGTATGGAATCAATCAAACCCCTCGGAACACCAATGAGTCCTTCATGCAAGCTGGACAAAGATGAAGAAGGTAAGAAGGTTGATCAAAAATATTATCGAGGTATAATCGGATCCCTACTTTATTTAACTGCAAGTAGACCAGACATAATGTTTGTTGTTTGCTTATGTGCTAGATTTCAGTCAGAACCTAAAGAATCACATTTAATTGCTGTCAAAAGAATTCTTAGATACCTTAGTGGAACAAAAAATGTAGGTTTATGGTATTCTAGAGACTCAACATTAAATCTGATTGCTTATTCTGATTCTGATTATGCTGGATGTAAGTTAGATAGAAAAAGCACAAGTGGTGCATGCCAATTTTTAGGAAGTAACTTAATCTCATGGTTTAGCAAAAAGCAAAATTTGGTTGCATTATCTACTGCTGAAGCAGAATATGTTGCAGCTGGAAGTTGCTGTGCTCAAATCCTATGGATTAAGAGATAACTTGAAGACTATGGTATCACACTTGATAAGACACTATAAGATGTGATAATACAAGTGCAATCAATCTAACTAAAAATCCAATTCAACACTCAAGAACAAAGCATATTGAAATTAGATATCACTTTATAAGAGAACATGTTGCCAATAATGAAATTTGTCTTGATTATGTGAATACTGAAGAACAACTGGCAGATATATTTACAAAACCCTTAAGTGAAGAGAGATTTTGTTATCTTAGAGGAGAATTAGGAGTTTGTGATCCTTTGGAATAATTTTCTGAAACTCTTAAGAACAACTATCTAGATTTCATCAATTTCTTGAAAAATCTCGATATTCAATAAGGAAATCTATCTAGATCTTGATTCATTGTTTCCCCAATTGCTAAGGAACATTTATCTAGAATTTGATGATTAATTTGAATAGTTTTAGATCCTTGAAACTTGATTTTTTATCTCTGAAACTGTTAGAGTCGACTCTAACAGTTTGTGGAGTCGACACCTTAGTTTTTGATGTTCTATCTAAGCAATTAGAGCCGACTCCGGTTTCTGTAGAGCCGACTCTAATTCGAGCGCTGACAGACTTTCTGGTTCGGAGCCGATACCCAGTTTTCGGGAGTCGACTCTAGGTCGAACTAGGTCAAAAATAAAAAGGCGGAGTCGACCCCAATCATTTTATCCGTCTCCCAAAACCTCTCCAAGGAGTTCCAAAGCCTTTCCAACCTCCCAATCTTTCAAAACCTTTGATTACACATTCCAATCTTCTCAATGGCACCCAAGAGGCGCGGTTTCGTCGGAGGAGCGTCGTTCCATGAGACACGCACGATTCGGAGGCAACCCTCGCCATCCTCCTCTTCGGCCACTCAAGAAGATTCCCCTCCTTCACCCTCTTCACCCAAAGTAGATCAACTAGCCGATAAGACTATCACAACTGGAAGGAAGGTCAACTTTGATTTCTTTGAGTCGGAGGGCTTTTCAATAGGAAGATGTTTAAGAAATGGGGTGGGAAAAGATTTGTTCATTAGATATCCCCACTTATCCAGCCCTAGTGAGAGAGTTTTACAATGATTTGAGTAGAGGAGAAGGCGGTTTAATCAGTATGGTAAGAGGAACAAGAGTTGTAATAACCGTGGCATACTTGGAAATTTGTTGGAAATGCCCACAATTGGTATTATGGAATATCAGCATGAAGATAGAAGTGGTGCATTGTCAAGAATGTTAGGGAGGGATGTAACCGAGTTTGAGGAAATTCTTGCAATCAATTAAATCTGGAGCTCAGGTTACTACACAACATATGTGGAAGAATTTTATTCCCCAAAATTGGTAGATTTGAGTACGTCTCGGAGCGAGACATTCTTTTGATGGATTGTATATAACTGGAAGGCCAGTCAACCTAGCTGGCATGATGATTGGATATATGGCAGAGGCTGCTACAAAGAAAAGATCTACACTGCCATATGGTATGGTTCTAACATTGATTTTTAGAAGCCAAGGTGTGCTAATTATGGATAATGAACCCCTAAGGAAATTAAGGCACACTGACTATTATAGTATTTCTACTATTCATCGGATGGGCTTCAAGAAGTTAAATGGTATATGGATGAAAGGAGGACGAGAAGAAAGAGCTGAGAGAGATAGAACTGAAGAGGCCAGAGTAGAAGATATCCCTGACCATCCACTGCGGGACCATCAGTCCCTGATCCATTTATTGCGGGACCATCTACAGCTGGACCTTCAGAGGCTGGACCGAGCATAGTTCCCTCTCCTCCACATCAGTCTGTTACTGCTTCTGGGAGATTCTCTGATGAGCAGATTGGTCAGTTGAGAGCCTTGCTTGCTGAATATGACAGTCAGAGATCTCATGAGATTAATCAATTAAAAGAAGACTTCAATCAACTAAAAGAAGAACTTAACTCGAGACTTGACATGATTTCCTTTTCCATAAGCAATTCTGTTGAATCCTTTGGTGCTGAACTTCACAAAATCTTTGAAAGGATGGAAGGCATTGCTGATGGCTCGGGATCTTATGTTCATGTAACTGGTCAACTGAAGAATGACATTGACCTTGCAGTCTCACAGATTGAAGCTTGTCTTGAAAATTTTAAGAAATCTCAAAAAGATGATGTAATGGAAATCATAGGTCACTTGAAGAAAATTATATTCAAACATATCTGACTTTGATTTTGATAGTTTGTATTTAGGAATTTTTAAGTATCTAATGTATTTCACTTTGGAATGTACATGAATCAACTTATGTAATGTTTCTTACTTATGTAATGCAATTACACATTTTTCAAATCTGTCTATGATTGACTGCTTGAATCCCCATGTCTTATTGAACCAACAATTTTTCTCTAATAACTTTCTTTATCTAATACTCTCCTTATTGCTGATAACAAAAAAGGGGGAGAGATGGTTGAATATGCAAAAAAAAAAAAAAAAGACTTGAAATTTTAATGAGAGATGGTTGAATATGCAAAAAGAAAGAAAGAAAGGGGGAGAAATGATTGTTTATGCAAAAAGAAAGAAACTTAAAATTTTGATTAGTTCAATTAAAATTTGATTTTTATATATAGGGGGAGCTATTCAATGCAGGGGGAGCTTAACAATAAGCTTAATTGCAATTTTCTGTACATTTAGTTTAAATGTTCATAATTGATGGCTTATATAGAACTCATGCATAATTTTAAAAGTTCACTTTGAATATTGGCATCAAATCCTTTATTAAACATGTTTTAAGCTTTAAAATGACTATAATCTTTAGTTCGAATGAATTTTTTGAATGCATATACTCAAAGTTTTTGTTATCATCAAAAAGGGGAGATTGTTGACCCAATTGATGATTTGATGATTAACAAAACTATTTGAGTATAACAATTGAATGCTCTAATGATTTTGATTAAGTTTTTCAGATTATAAGTCAATTGAATGATCAAAATCAGGAGATAAATCTTGTTCTGGATCGAATCTAATGTCTTGGTAAGATTGCAGACATTAGAGTCGACTCCGAGAATCACAGAGCCGACTCCAGTATCTGGCATGGAAGTTAGAGTCGACTCCGAGACTGTTAGAGCCGACTCTCACAGAAGAAATAGAACATTGATTTTTCTGGCCCCGACTTAGAGTCGACTCCGGGTCTGTTAGAGTCGACTCCAGAAAAGTTTCTTGTCGACCCCAGAAAAGTCAGAGACGACTCCAGAATTAACGGATTAAAGCGTTTTGAGTTAGAACCGACTCCAGAAAAGTTAGAGTCGACTCCAACCCACCTGGGACGAAAATCAAATTGCCAGATCAGCTCTAACGGTAATATTTCTATTTTACTTTATTTCTAACGGATATATTTTGTTACAAGGTACACTCCAACGGATAGTTTTCTTCCAAAAATGGCTTGAAAGAAATCTATAAAAAGGGAAGACTATCATTCAAAAAGAAGAACAAAAAAAATGGAAAACATAGAGGAAAACGGAAATAGAGAAATCCCAATCCAAAAATCCGAAAAAGAGAGAGCCTGAATCTCAAGAGAAAAACCTTCTAGCTCAAATCCACTCCACTCCAAAAAGCTCAAGAGGAATCCAAGGCATTCAAATCAAAGTTTTAGTGGATTTCCCAAATTGGAGAAAGAGGATCAGTTTCTTGCTTTTCAATCCTTCTCAACTGCTTCAACTGTGAAGAATCGGAGCTGAGGCTTGATTCAATCCAGCAAGAGAAGAAGAAAAGAAGAAAAGCTCAAAAGCCAACCAACTACAAATCAGGCTTTTCTAAACTTTGTTCATTTATTTGATTATTTGCTCATTGAGGAGCTGTGTACTTGAAAAACTATATTTCTTTTGTTTGTGTCTAGTTCAATCTGGGGGATTGAACTAGTGGAGGTAGTCTTACCTCGGTACAAGCTTGGTATAGCTTGTGTTAGGGTTTTTGTGCTGGTGAGCCCGGAAAACCGGCTGGGTTCGTTGTGATCCCGGGAAAACAACAAGTTTGAGTTGTGAGCTTGTAAAACAACTCGGTTGTAATCAAGGAAGATTATAGTGTGGACCCAAGTGAATCTTGGGAGTGGACGTAGGTGTTGGATACACCGAACCACTATAAAATCTTTGTGTTTATCGTGTCTCCTTTATCTCTATCTCTATTGATTGTATTTTTCTTTTGCATCTGCATTCACTTTCACTCACCCAAAGCAAACAAATATTTCAAAAGGTTTGAATTTTTTAAAGAACCCAATTCACCCCCCCCCCCCCTCTTGGGTTGTCATCTGGGCCAATATATTTTAATTACTAATTTAGTTATTTATAAATATTTATATTAATATTAATTTTTTTATTGTTATAGTCTGAGTAGGAGGGCGGAGATCCTAGTGAGTTTCGTCTATTCAGGGCGACACACACCAGGAGGGACGGTTCCTGGGTCGACACGCCATCACAGGAGATTGCGGTAAGAAATTAGCTTTATGTAGTATCTGTTTAATTTCTAAAATTTTATTTCGAAAAATTTATTAACTCATTTATTTTTGATTTTATAATTCAAAGACACGAGTCGAGGAGCTTCGCTCCCAGGCATCGTAGGTCGACTCCACTGATGAGGAGACGCCCATCGAACTCTCAGTAGAGGAGAGTCGGCGTGTGTTTTTGGAGGTTGTTGGTGCCCAGCCGTGAGACCGCATGGTCTATGGTCTGGGCACTAGAGCTTCTGCATATTTCCCCATCAGGCCTCCAGCTCGCGATTTTCTGGTGATATTCCTGCCGAGCGTTTAGACGACATTCGAAGATCTATTGCGGAGGAGGTTCGGCAGGACGTTCGTCAGGAGGTTCGGCAGGAGGTCGAACACGAGTTCGAGCAGCGTATGCGAGGCCGGGATCAGGAGCTTGCAGACGTGCGAGATCAGATGCATCATTTGCAGGATATGGTTAGCCGCTTATCGCAGGGTCTCCAGCCTCCACGTGATCGCTCAGATTCTTGATGTATTTTTTTTCTTTTTTTATGTTGTACATGAAAACTTCAAAATTTTAATATATGAATTATTTTTGGAAATTGATTATTGTTTGGATCAATATGAGTGAAGAATGTTTCTATTAATATTTAAATGTAACGAAATTGTATTAACTGTTTTAATTTTTAATATTTTATATTTTTTAAAAAATTTAAGTTGCGACGCATTAACGTGAAATTGTATCGCTAATATTTTTAAAATATTATTATTAAATATTGCGACGCAATGACCTAGCGTCGCAATAAATTAAAAAAAAATAATAGCGACGCATTAGCGACTCAAATTGCGTCGCTATTATATCTAAAATATTTTTTAATAAATATTGCGACGCAATGACCTTGCGTCGCAATATTTTAAAAAAAAAATTCTTTGCGATGCATTAGCGACTCAAATTGCGTCGCTATTATATCAAAAATATTATTATTAAATAGTGCGACGTAACTAAATGCATCGTAATATTGCGACGCAATTGAATGCGTCGCAATATTTAATAATAATTTTAAATATTAAAAATTAGTTTTAAATTTAGCGACGCATTTGGATGCGTCGCAATATTGCGACGCATTGTTGCGTCGCAGAGAGTCGCAATATTGCGACACAATTGCGACAAATGGATATTGCGACGGACATCTGAGCGACGCCGTCATTGCGTCGCTACAGCATTGCAATAGCATGTTTAGTGACGCAATTGCGACGTATTTGGGCGTCGCAATATTTTTTTCCCCTTGCAGTGCCTCTTTCTTTAGGGTACTAGAAACACGCAACATATGATCATATTTGAGGCTTCCTAAACCATTATCAAAATTTTGTAAATCTCTAGATAATCTTTTGGGTTGACTGAACCATCATACTCTCCATCTAGAGCTTCTTGAACTTCGGAGGTAAAGGCTCTTTCATGATTTTTTCTGCAACAGGAGGCTCCATCTCCATATTAAGGTCATTCGGAAGATTTTGTTTCCTATAGATTTCTTTTATCACCATCTAAGGCACTTGTTCATGATACTAAGTTGGCCACGACTGCTTCCGAAATGGAGTGGGCAATCTAGTCTTAGATACTGTCTAAGTAGTTTGATTGTTATCAATAAGCCCCTTCTTATTATTTTAATGGTTTTATCCTTATTTCCTTCTCTTTCCATAGATGATGCCAATCTGATGCGGTCTAAATACAATGGCATCTCCTAGTAGCAACAATAATAAGAAGATGATCGAGATTTAGAAATGGCAAAACTAATGTAGCCAATGGTAAGGACCTCTTTAAATAGAGGACTCTAAAGATTAATGATGGCATCTATAGAGCAATCCAAAAGAAAGAAACTGGTAGAGTATATCCAGGATCTATCTCGATAGGAGATCCTCTAATGCTCAAATCAATAAAAAATTCATAGTGGTAGAAGCTCAAAGAGGATCTCTAAGGCCTTAAGGCTTCTCAAAGAAAATAAAAATAAATTATAAAAATATATATCAAATTGAATCAAACTTTCTTTTATAAATTAATTTGAGGTTTCCTGATTGGCTTAGGATTTCATGATCACTGAAACTCTTTTCCACCTTGGACTACTAGAAGTCGATTTCATCTAAGAATAAATGTGCGCTCACATGGTGCTGGCTATCCAACTAAGATAGAGACTGCCACTTGTTAACTTATTATGGGTTGATAAAGATTTACCTCATCAATCACATAAATATTAGTTCCTTTAGCTAGTAAAGCTTGAAAAACTATAGAAATGACAACATAATTTTTGTTACATTTACTTGCTACAACAATAACAAAAGTTCATGCCTCATGATTCAAGAGATCTTATAATATCTCAACAGTTAATATGTTTAGCATCTGAAAAAAAAAAAAACTTAAATGCTAGTTATTGCATGTAAAACGTTCTATTTTGTAATATCTACATTAAAATATCTCTGACATTGGCGTATCAAGATATAAGCAAAAGAAAGCTTAATCACTTTTATGTATAATGTACAAACTGTTGTCCTTGATTTGTTATTATAATGTTGGTATGGAGGATGCAAATTAAGACAAGCGTCCCTTGGCAATCTCATAGTTCTAAAGCACATGTAAGAGCACGAGATGGTGCGAAATTATGACAGCAAAAGATAATAAAATTAAAGAATCACTTACAAAGTTAGCGTTTCTCTTGCCTCTAAAATTTAAATGTTGATTAGAGTTGGCATCAATAATTCGCAATTACTCAACTGTTATATAAAGTCAGCACTAAATTCCTTCCTTATGGCTATGGGGTCAATATAATAAGTTTTACATAAAATCAATACCATACATAACTCATGAAGAGATCTCATGGAAGAACCACAAAAAATATTATTGATTAAATTTGCATATCTAAACTTTGTTGAAAATATATATTATCAAATCCAATTTGCATATACTTCTCAAGGTGTCTAATTAAGTTCAAGTACTATTGGACTCTTATAATTGATGTACATTATCAGCAGACAAATTTAGAAAAATGGGTTCCAAAATATGATGACAGGGGATCTTCCATGCAAATGAGGTGGACATCTAGGTTCCAGCCAGGTTGACAATACTGTATAGCATCAGTATATTGATCATATTTTATGTTTAAACTCCAATTAATTAAGATGATTCAGGATGACTTAAATTATAAAAGAACTTGACCTATGCTAAAATTATAAATAGAGGATGTGTTACACTCAGAACATGGACATGACATCCATATTTTGATGATGACTTATTCCTTTAAACTCCAAAAAAGATAAATCAAGATGTCTTGAATTATTAAAAAATAAAACACTTAACCTATACCATGTTTCTCTTATGCTAAAATTATAAATAGAAGATATATTTCCATTGTAAGCTCATGTATGGCATATTCAAAGTACATAGAAGTCATACATGTTTGAGAACTTAGGCTACATAAGTTCTCAGGTTCCTAAGTCATTTGGGTTGGCTTGTGACCCAAGAATAAAGAGAGCATGTGAGTCATGGGTGTATATGGGCTCGGGTTTGAGTGCTTTCTTGTATGACTTAGAAGAGAGTTTTTTGAGAGAATATTTAATAACCTAATTGTAGGTTATTGGACTGGGTCCATGGGGATTGGGCTCAGGTTTTCTGGATTGGCTTCCATATTTTAGGAGTTTGTTAGGGAGTTGGTTATGGGCTGGTTCGGAGAAATTTTATCATCTAAGATGGATGATTATTTAAGACTCTCTCTAGATGTAACCGGATAGACCAAAATCAAGAAATAGAGGCATTCTCTTTTTCTTCTATATCCATCTATTCTTCTTCTTCTCCATCTTCCCTCATGCACCTGATCTTGGCGGAAGCTGCGTAACATCCATCAAACACAATTAGTTCTCAAATATTTGTTTTATGAAAAATAGGAAGGGTAACTAACTCAAATCTTGGGTAGAAGAATGCTACAACTGGGTCACTGCTTACCTATGTACCTATGTCCTTTTAAAATTTTAACATTTTACTTATAATTTTATTAGCTAGATGGACTAGTGATCACCCTTCTCCTCACCAATATAATTTCCAGTCTAGCACAATAAAGCTGTATCTAATGACTATTATTTCAAGTATCCATCAATATATATGACAGTAATCTAGGTGCACATATCACTAAACTAATCTAGACAGAGATTAACCAGTTGTATGGATGCCAAGAGAAAGTTCCTCAGACTGTTTGTAGGGCTATATATCAATCGATCCCAATCACTTTGAGCCCAAACTCTCAGCTTCAAATAAACTTCAATCAAACTTGATCCAGATCTGATTGAACCAAAGCTTGAATTATAAGGTCAAAATTAATTTCAAACCAAGTTTAAAAAATATGTTTATTGATTCGGCAGTCACATTGTACTGTGAGCATGTGATCAACCATTAATTAATCCA
This sequence comes from Calamus simplicifolius, assembly GCA_900491605.1. Classification (NCBI taxonomy): domain Eukaryota; kingdom Viridiplantae; phylum Streptophyta; class Magnoliopsida; order Arecales; family Arecaceae; genus Calamus; species Calamus simplicifolius. The sequence continues at coordinate 673,369 of UESW01004016.1, forward strand.
CCTATTGGCCTTTAGTTCAGCTAGCATAAAATCAACAATTAAATGAAGCTTGAACCAAATTTAATATGCACTTAGATTAATCATGAACTAAGCTTGATTGAAACTTGAATTATTAATTAAATTGAACCAAGATTGGATTGAACTCAATTTATGTTTCATTCACACAGTGCAATTTAAAATTATCTTAGCTCAATGAAACTTTGTCGTTAGATAGGTGGAATATCTAGTAGAGGAATTTTTTAATTTATCACTAGTTCTATTAAGACTGCTTGGGAGCACTAGCACCTATGGAGTCCTTTATGGAGGTGACTTGTTACTCTAGTCTTATTATTTGGTCTCCCCTACAACCAGATGCTCTTAAGATTAATTTTGATGAAACTTTCAAAGGAAAACGGAAGGCTGGCGTAGGCAACGTGATTTGAGATCATGATGGTCTTATGCTACGTGACTGTCACTGAATTAATTGCTGTTTGGGTTGATATCAAATCAGCATTGGAGGCATTTAGAATGAGACTATGGGTTGAAGGTATAATCCATCTACTGTTATTAGCTAGTTGAATTATAAAAGTGATTGCAACCATTTTTGCATTTGAGATATGGACAGAATGCACATGAGATTACAAGCCCTTCGAATCTCTCATATATTTAGAGAAGGAAAGCAGGTTGCAAACTATTTGACGGGAATGGTTTCTAATTAATATTAAGAAAACTACTTATTAATTGATTGATTTTTCATTTCCCGTCAATATTATATCTAAAGTTAATGCAGTTCAATGTACTTTCTTGAGATCTCACTTGGAGAGATTGATCTCTCCTCCCTTTGTCAACAACTAGAAAAAAAAAAAAAAAAGGAGAAATTTTTTTAGCCAATCAAAATAGACTCATGCATGGTTGTCTCTGTTTGAAATTTAGCTTGAGTAGATAAGAATTGAACCATGCTTGTCGTCAATTTCAATCTTGAGATGCATGACAGGCAGAGCTTGCTCAGACCTGAGCTTAATCATGCTTAGCTTTCTTACACCCTACCCTTACTTAAGAGGAAACCACAGAATGTAGAGCCTGGTGTGGTACTCCAAAGCTTAAATCCTAGGGTGGAGGTTTGTAGGCTCCACAGGGTTAAGACCCAGGTTATTGGGTCTTGAGGGGGCTAGTCTATCATTGGGCTGGGTTTGGACCCAAGGTGTGGGCCCAAGGTGTGGTTTGGTCCAAGGGAGTTTTTTAGGGTTTATTATCCATATAATAAGGCACCGGTTCATGTGTGGTGCTGGTTTTATTTTGGTGGCCGTCATGGGGACGGGTTATATATAGTCATGTAACGATGATGATTATAGATGAATGAAAGAAACCCTTTTCTCCCTAGAATAAGCTATCCCTTCTCTTCCTCCTCCTCTCTTTCTCACATATAGATGCCCTAGGTTTCTAGGGTTTTATTGCTGCCATCTCTGCCCTAGCCATCTTCTTGGAGCCGCCTCTCTCAAGGAAGGAGAAGGAAGAAACCCTAGCAGTACCTTCTCCTTGGGCAGCGTCTCTTGATTCTCTGGATCAGATCTGAAGGTTCACGTGAGGAAGAAGAGAGGCCACGACCCTCTCTTACAATCTTGGGGTGCAAGAAACCAAGGAAAATCCTAGTTGCTAATCAATCTGGAAAGATTACTAAGATCAAGATCCAAAATTCTGCTGCAGAAATTTCAGCAGGGATATCATCTCGCTTCCGCATCTCCACACGACTTGGGGCTGGTCGAATGCGTGCTATGCTCCAAGGTTAGAAAGAGGACGATCCACTCTTCATTTGGTATCAGAGCCTCGGTGATTTGGTGGAGAAAAGATTGGATCTTGGGCGTTTCTTGGTAAGATATCAAACCAGAAATTTCTGCAGCAAGTTTAATTTTCTGTTTTTGTTGTGTGCATTGTTTCTTGGTTGGATATGGCATCTAGTAGCTTTAAATTCGATTTTGAAAAGTATGATGGCAAGGGAAACTTCACCCTATGGCAGCAAAGGGTGAAGGATTTATTGGTACAGCAAAGGATTTATAAGGTCTTGGTGAAACAAAGACCGGATAATGTAAGTCATGAGGATTGGGAGGAGTTAGAGGAGATTGCATTTAGCACAATCAGGATGTGCTTGGCTGATCAAGTCTTGCCGGAGATTTGCACGCAGACCACGGCAAGGGGGCTATGGGAAACTTTAGAGAACACTTACATGGGAAAGAGTATGACAAACAAGTTGTGGTTGAAGAAACAGTTGTACAGCTTGAGAATGCCTGAGGGAGGAGATCTTGTGGCCCATATTCAGAAATTCAATCAAGTGTGCTCAGAGGTGATGAGCCTTGATGTGAAGATTGATGAAGAAGACAAGACCCTCATCTTGTTGTGTTCGCTACCCAGTTCCTATGATGGTCTGATTACAACCTTGGTGTATGGGAAGGAGACCCTGAATTATGAAGAGGTTGTGGGGGTGCTGAGATCAAACCAGCAAAGAGAAAAGATCCGCATGGGAAACTCTAACACAGAGGTACTTGCTGTGAATGAGAGGCAAGGAAGACCCTGGGAAAAGGTTAGAGGCAAGTCCAAAGGCAGATCTAAGTCTCGGGGCAAGCAGAAAGCATGGAAGTGTTACAAGTGTCATCAGATTGGTCACCTGAAGAGAAATTGCCCACTTCTGAAGAATGAGAAGGGGAAGGGCATTTCCAAGGGAGGTTCAACCAGCAATGGTGGTGCAAATTCATCTGAAGACAGTGAAGATGATGTACTGGTAGTTTCAGATGGGACCAAGAAGTGTGATAGTTGTTGGACACTTGACTCAGCCTGTTCTCACCATTATACTTCGCATAGGGAGTGGTTTGCAACTTATGAAGAATCTGATGGAGGGAGTGTATGCCTTGGTGATAATCATCCTTGTAAGGTTGCTGGAGTTGGAAGCATAAGGGTGAGGATGTATGATGGGGTTATAAGGACTTTAACCAATGTCAAACATGTCCCGGAGTTGAAGAAGAATCTAATTTCTTTGGGCTACCTGGAGAAGCATGGGTATGCTTTTGGAAGCCAGCCGGGGAGTGGATGTTTGAGGATAACCAAGGGTGCATTAGTGGTGATGAAAGGGAGAAGGTTGGAAAATAATCTCTATCAGATGGAAGGCTCAGTGGCCATAGATGGTGCAGAGGTGCTAGCAGCGGCACAGGAGGAACAGTTGGTCTATAAACTGTGGCACTATCGAATGGGACACATGAGTGATAAAGGGCTTATAGAACTCAGCAAAAGAGGTCTGATTCCAGTACTTAAGAAGGAGGACAATGACATCTGTGAGCCCTGTATTTATGGCAAACAACATAGGGTGAGATTTGCCAGCAGTTCCAAGCAGAGTGAAGGTATTCTGGAACTAGTTCACTCAGATGTATGGGGACCGGCCCCTGTGTCAGCCAGAGGTGGGGCTAAGTATTTTTTGACCTTCATTGATGACTACTCCAGGAAGGTATGGGTATATCTGATAAGAGAAAAATCAGAGGTATTTGCCCGGTTTAAAGCTTGGAGAGTTGGTGTTGAAAAGGAGACAGGAAACCAGTGAAGTGTTTGAGATCTGACAATGGAGGGGAGTATACAAGCAATGAATTCAGAAGCTACTGTGAGGAAAATGGGATCCAACGCCATTACACAGTGAGGATGACTCCCCAGCAGAATGGTGTGGCAGAGAGGATGAATCGTACATTGACAGAGAAGGCTAGGAGTTTGAGGCTGCAGGCATCACTGCCCAAGGTCTTTTGGGGTGATGCAATTATGTTCTCTGGTTTTCTTGTTAACAGGTCCCCTAATAGAAAACTTGATGGAGGCATTCCAGAGGAGATCTGGAGTGGGAAGAAGGTGGAGCTTGGACACCTAAGGATTTTTGGTTGCCCAGCCTATGCACATGTGGAGGCAACTGAAAGGAGCAAGCTGGACCCAAAATCACAAAGGCTAATCTTCATCGGGTATCCACAGGGAGTTAAAGGCTATTTGCTATGGAGTTCAGATTCACAGAAGTGTATCATCAGTAGAGACATTATTTTTGATGAGAAGAGCATCTTGAAGAGGTCAGAGATTGCAGATGGAGCTGAAAAGGCTGAACAGGACAGCAGTGGACAGCATTGGCTGACAGGTGATGTACCTTCTACTTCTACTTCAAAACGTGCTTCTTTTGAGGTGGAGTTTGGTATGAATGTTCCAATACATATAAAGGATCAGCCAGAAGAGCCATCAATCCAAAAGGAGGTGCAGGTGGAGTCACACACTTCAGCTTTGAGAGATGATCAAAGGGTGTGGCACTGCACAAGGCAAAGCGTACCATCATCAAACCTGCTCGGTATCGCATTGATGACATGATTTCCTATGCTCTAATCACTGCAAATGAAGATCCAGAGACCTTCCAAGAAGCCATGGAAAGTTCAGAAAGAGACTCATGGATGCAGGCCATGATGGAGGAGATGGAGTCCCTGGAAAAGAACAAGACATGGCAGCTAGTGGATCTACCTAGAGATGCTCGGGCCATTGGTTCAAAATGGGTGTTCACAAAGAAGGAGGCACCTTCAGAGCAAGGTGGAGTCAGATACAAAGCAAGGCTTGTTGCTAAGGGGTTCTCACAGAGAGAGGGAGTGGACTACACAGAGGTATTCTCTCCAGTGGTACGTCATGCTTCAATTCGTGTGTTGTTATCTCTCGTAGCACAACATGGTATGGAGTTGCAGCAGATGGACGTGAAGATGGCTTTCTTACATGGGAGTCTAGAGGAGAGGATATACATGAAGCAACCAGAGGGTTTCAAGGAATCTGGATTGGAAGAAAAAGTGTGTCTACTAAAGAAATCGCTCTATGGTTTGAAGCAGTCACCCCGTCAGTGGTACAAAAGGTTTGACACTTTTATTTTGGGCCTTGGATTTTCTAGATGTGAACATGATACTTGTGTCTATGTGAAAGATGTGGATGAGGATGATGCACTGTATCTCCTTCTGTATGTGGATGATATGCTCATTGCCAGCAGGAGTGTTGAAGCAGTGAATGGACTGAAATATGCATTATCAACAGAATTTGAAATGAAGGATTTGGGGTCAGCTAGGAAGATACTTGGGATGGAAATTTACAGAGATAGGACCAAGGGAATTCTACACTTGTCATTGGGTGGATATATCCACAAGGTGTTGGAGAGGTTTGGGATGGATAAGGCCAAACCAGTTGGAACACCTTTGGCTAGTCACATGTCTCTTTCTAAGTTACAGAACCCCCAGACAGATGAAAAGAAAGAGTACATGGAGAGAGTTCCATATGCCAGTGTCGTGGGCAGCATTATGTATGCTATGGTGTGTTGCAGGCCTGACATAGCATATGCAGTGAGCCAGGTGAGCAGATTCATGGCGAACCCAGGGAAGGAGCACTGGAAGGCACTCAAGTGGATTTTGAGGTACCTTCAGGGAACTCGTGGACTTGGTCTAATTTTTGGGCAGCAAGATGGATCTAAGGAGAAATCTAATATCCCAAGTAAGTCATTAGGTCCATTGGAAGGATTTGTGGATGCAAATTTTGCAGGTGATCTGGATACAAGAAGGTCTACCACAGGGTATGTGTTCAGCATGTATGGTGGATTAATTTCTTGGAGATCAACCCTTCAACCTATTACAGCTTTGTCTACAACAGAAGCTGAGTATATAGGGATTACAGAGGCTGCCAAGGAGGCTCTTTGGTTGAAGAGACTCATCATAGAAATGGGGGTGAAGCAGGGTACAGTATTGTTACACAGTGATAGTCAGAGTGCCCTGCAGTTGGCTCAGAACCCAATCTATCATGCACGCACAAAGCATATAGATGTGAGGTATCACAGGATCAGAGAATTGGTGGAAGAAGGTGAAGTGGAGCTGGTAAAAGTTCATACAAAGAAGAACCAGGCAGATGCACTTACGAAGACTCTTCCATGGGATAGCTTTCTCTCATGTGTGACACTGATGGGTATGAGGGAATGTGCAGATTTTCAGCAGCTTTGAAGTACCAAGGTGGAGATTGTAGAGCCTGGTGTGGTACTCCAAAGCTTAAATCCTAGGGTGGAGGTTTGTAGGCTCCACAGGGTTAAGGCCCAGGTTGTTGGGTCTTGAGGGGGCTAGTCTATCATTGGGCTGGGTTTGGGCCCAAGGTGTGGGCCCAAGGTGTGGTTTGGTCCAAGGGAGTTTTTTAGGGTTTATTATCCATATAATAAGGCACCGGTTCATGTGTGGTGCTGGTTTTATTTTGGTGGCCGTCATGGGGACGGGTTATATATAGTCATGTAACGATGATGATTATAGATGAATGAAAGAAACCCTTTTCTCCCTAGAATAAGCTATCCCTTCTCTTCCTCCTCTCTTTCTCACATATAGATGCCCTAGGTTTCTAGGGTTTTATTGCTGCCATCTCTGCCCTAGCCATCTTCTTGGAGCCGCCTCTCTCAAGGAAGGAGAAGGAAGAAACCCTAGCAGCACCTTCTTCTTGGGCAGCGTCTCTTGATTTTCTGGATCAGATCTGAAGGTTCACGTGAGGAAGAAGAGAGGCCACGACCCTCTCTTACAATCTTGGGGCGCAAGAAACCAAGGAAAATCCTAGTTGCTAATCAATCTGGGAAGATTACCAAGATCAAGATCCAAAATTCTGCTGCAGAAATTTCAGCAGGGATATCATCTCGCTTCCGCATCTCCACACGACTTGGGGCTGGTCGAATGCGTGCTATGCTCCAAGGTTAGAAAGAGGACGATCCACTCTTCATTTGGTATCAGAGCCTCGGTGATTTGGTGGAGAAAAGATTGGATCTTGGGCGTTTCTTGGTAAGATATCAAACCAGAAATTTCTGCAGCAAGTTTAATTTTCTGTTTTTGTTGTGTGCATTGTTTCTTGGTTGGATATGGCATCTAGTAGCTTTAAATTCGATTTTGAAAAGTATGATGGCAAGGGAAACTTCACCCTATGGCAGCAAAGGGTGAAGGATTTATTGGTACAGCAAAGGATTTATAAGGTCTTGGTGAAACAAAGACCGGATAATGTAAGTCGTGAGGATTGGGAGGAGTTAGAGGAGATTGCATTTAGCACAATCAGGATGTGCTTGGCTGATCAAGTCTTGCCGGAGATTTGCACGCAGACCACGGCAAGGGGGCTCTGGGAAACTTTAGAGAACACTTACATGGGAAAGAGCATGACAAACAAGTTGTGGTTGAAGAAACAGTTGTACAGCTTGAGAATGCCTGAGGGAGGAGATCTTGTGGCCCATATTCAGAAATTCAATCAAGTGTGCTCAGAGGTGATGAGCCTTGATGTGAAGATTGATGAAGAAGACAAGACCCTCATCTTGTTGTGTTCGCTACCCAGTTCCTATGATGGTCTGATTACAACCTTGGTGTATGGGAAGGAGACCCTGAATTATGAAGAGGTTGTGGGGGTGCTGAGATCAAACCAGCAAAGAGAAAAGATCGCATGGGAAACTCTAACACAGAGGTACTTGCTGTGAATGAGAGGCAAGGAAGACCCTGGGAAAAGGTTAGAGGCAAGTCCAAAGGCAGATCTAAGTCTCGGGGCAAGCAGAAAGCATGGAAGTGTTACAAGTGTCATCAGATTGGTCACCTGAAGAGAAATTGCCCACTTCTGAAGAATGAGAAGGGGAAGGGCATTTCCAAGGGAGGTTCAGCCAGCAATGGTGGTGCAAATTCATCTGAAGACAGTGAAGATGATGTACTGGTAGTTTCAGATGGGACCAAGAAGTGTGATAGTTGTTGGACACTTGACTCAGCATGTTCTCACCATTATACTTCGCATAGGGAGTGGTTTGCAACTTATGAAGAATCTGATGGAGGGAGTGTATGCCTTGGTGATAATCATCCTTGTAAGGTTGCTGGAGTTGGAAGCATAAGGGTGAGGATGTATGATGGGGTTATAAGGACTTTAACCAATGTCAAACATGTCCCGGAGTTGAAGAAGAATCTAATTTCTTTGGGCTACCTGGAGAAGCATGGGTATGCTTTTGGAAGCCAGCCGGGGAGTGGATGTTTGAGGATAACCAAGGGTGCATTAGTGGTGATGAAAGGGAGAAGGTTGGAAAATAATCTCTATCAGATGGAAGGCTCAGTGGCCATAGATGGTGCAGAGGTGCTAGCAGCGGCACAGGAGGAACAGTTGGTCTATAAACTGTGGCACTATCGAATGGGACACATGAGTGATAAAGGGCTTATAGAACTCAGCAAAAGAGGTCTGATTCCAGCACTTAAGAAGGAGGACAATGACATCTGTGAGCCCTGTATTTATGGCAAACAACATAGGGTGAGATTTGCCAGCAGTTCCAAGCAGAGTGAAGGTATTCTGGAACTAGTTCACTCAGATGTATGGGGACCGGCCCCTGTGTCAGCCAGAGGTGGGGCTAAGTATTTTTTGACCTTCATTGATGACTACTCCAGGAAGGTATGGGTATATCTGATAAGAGAAAAATCAGAGGTATTTGCCCGGTTTAAAGCTTGGAGAGTTGGTGTTGAAAAGGAGACAGGAAAACCAGTGAAGTGTTTGAGATCTGACAATGGAGGGGAGTATACAAGCAATGAATTCAGAAGCTACTGTGAGGAAAATGGGATCCAACGCCATTACACAGTGAGGATGACTCCCCAGCAGAATGGTGTGGCAGAGAGGATGAATCGTACATTGACAGAGAAGGCTAGGAGTTTGAGGCTGCAGGCATCACTGCCCAAGGTCTTTTGGGGTGATGCAATTATGTTCTCTGGTTTTCTTGTTAACAGGTCCCCTAATAGAAAACTTGATGGAGGCATTCCAGAGGAGATCTGGAGTGGGAAGAAGGTGGAGCTTGGACACCTAAGGATTTTTGGTTGCCCAGCCTATGCACATGTGGAGGCAACTGAAAGGAGCAAGCTGGACCCAAAATCACAAAGGCTGATCTTCATCGGGTATCCACAGGGAGTTAAAGGCTATTTGCTATGGAGTTCAGATTCACAGAAGTGTATCATCAGTAGAGACATTATTTTTGATGAGAAGAGCATCTTGAAGAGGTCAGAGATTGCAGATGGAGCTGAAAAGGCTGAACAGGACAGCAGTGGACAGCATTGGCTGACAGGTGATGTACCTTCTACTTCTACTTCAAAACATGCTTCTTTTGAGGTGGAGTTTGGTATGAATGTTCCAATACATGTAAAGGATCAGCCAGAAGAGCCATCAATCCAAAAGGAGGTGCAGGTGGAGTCACACACTTCAGCTTTGAGAGATGATCAAAGGGGTGTGGCACTACACAAGGCAAAGCGTACCATCATCAAACCTGCTCGGTATCGCATTGATGACATGATTTCCTATGCTCTAATCACTGCAAATGAAGATCCAGAGACCTTCCAAGAAGCCATGGAAAGTTCAGAAAGAGACTCATGGATGCAGGCCATGATGGAGGAGATGGAGTCCCTGGAAAAGAACAAGACATGGCAGCTAGTGGATCTACCTAGAGATGCTCGGGCCATTGGTTCAAAATGGGTGTTCACAAAGAAGGAGGCACCTTCAGAGCAAGGTGGAGTCAGATACAAAGCAAGGCTTGTTGCTAAGGGGTTCTCACAGAGAGAGGGAGTGGACTACACAGAGGTATTCTCTCCAGTGGTACGTCATGCTTCAATTCGTGTGTTGTTATCTCTCGTAGCACAACATGGTATGGAGTTGCAGCAGATGGACGTGAAGACGGCTTTCTTACATGGGAGTCTAGAGGAGAGGATATACATGAAGCAACCAGAGGGTTTCAAGGAATCTGGATTGGAAGAAAAAGTGTGTCTACTAAAGAAATCGCTCTATGGTTTGAAGCAGTCACCCCGTCAGTGGTACAAAAGGTTTGACACTTTTATTTTGGGCCTTGGATTTTCTAGATGTGAACATGATACTTGTGTCTATGTGAAAGATGTGGATGAGGATGATGCACTGTATCTCCTTCTGTATGTGGATGATATGCTCATTGCCAGCAGGAGTGTTGAAGCAGTGAATGGACTGAAATATGCATTATCAACAGAATTTGAAATGAAGGATTTGGGGTCAGCTAGGAAGATACTTGGGATGGAAATTTACAGAGATAGGACCAAGGGAATTCTACACTTGTCATTGGGTGGATATATTCACAAGGTGTTGGAGAGGTTTGGGATGGATAAGGCCAAACCAGTTGGAACACCTTTGGCTAGTCACATGTCTCTTTCTAAGTTACAGAACCCCCAGACAGATGAAGAGAAAGAGTACATGGAGAGAGTTCCATATGCCAGTGCCGTGGGCAGCATTATGTATGCTATGGTGTGTTGCAGGCCTGACATAGCATATGCAGTGAGCCAGGTGAGCAGATTCATGGCGAACCCAGGGAAGGAGCACTGGAAGGCACTCAAGTGGATTTTGAGGTACCTTCAGGGAACTCGTGGACTTGGTCTAATTTTTGGGCAGCAAGATGGATCTAAGGAGAAATCTAATATCCCAAGTAAGTCATTAGGTCCATTGGAAGGATTTGTGGATGCAAATTTTGCAGGTGATCTGGATACAAGAAGGTCTACCACAGGGTATGTGTTCAGCATGTATGGTGGATTAATTTCTTGGAGATCAACCCTTCAACCTATTACAGCTTTGTCTACAACAGAAGCTGAGTATATAGGGATTACAGAGGCTGCCAAGGAGGCTCTTTGGTTGAAGAGACTCATCATGGAAATGGGGGTGAAGCAGGGTACAGTATTGTTACACAGTGATAGTCAGAGTGCCCTGCAGTTGGCTCAGAACCCAATCTATCATGCACGCACAAAGCATATAGATGTGAGGTATCACAGGATCAGAGAATTGGTGGAAGAAGGTGAAGTGGAGCTGGTAAAAGTTCATACAAAGAAGAACCAGGCAGATGCACTTACGAAGACTCTTCCACGGGATAGCTTTCTCTCATGTGTGACACTGATGGGTCTGAGGGAATGTGCAGATTTTTCAGCAGCTTTGAAGCACCAAGGTGGAGATTGTAGAGCCTGGTGTGGTACTCCAAAGCTTAAATCCTAGGGTGGAGGTTTGTAGGCTCCACAGGGTTAAGGCCCAGGTTGTTGGGTCTTGAGGGGGCTAGTCTATCATTGGGCTGGGTTTGGACCCAAGGTGTGGGCCCAAGGTGTGGTTTGGTCCAAGGGAGTTTTTTAGGGTTTATTATCCATATAATAAGGCACCGGTTCATGTGTGGTGCTGGTTTTATTTTGGTGGCCGTCATGGGGACGGGTTATATATAGTCATGTAACGATGATGATTATAGATGAATGAAAGAAACCCTTTTCTCCCTAGAATAAGCTATCCCTTCTCTTCCTCCTCCTCTCTTTCTCACATATAGATGCCCTAGGTTTCTAGGGTTTTATTGCTGCCATCTCTGCCCTAGCCATCTTCTTGAAGCCGCCTCTCTCAAGGAAGGAGAAGGAAGAAACCCTAGCAGCACCTTCTCCTTGGGCAGCGTCTCTTGATTTCTGGATCAGATCTGAAGGTTCACGTGAGGAAGAAGAGAGGCCACGACCCTCTCTTACAATCTTGGGGTGCAAGAAACCAAGAAAAATCCTAGTTGCTAATCAATCTGGAAAGATTACCAAGATCAAGATCCAAAATTCTGCTGCAGAAATTTCAGCAGGGATATCATCTCGCTTCCGCATCTCCACACGACTTGGGACTGGTCGAATGCGTGCTATGCTCCAAGGTTAGAAAGAGGACGATCCACTCTTCACAGAAGACAACAAGAGAGGCTAATTTAATCATCACGGCCAATTATTTACCTTGGAAACCGAAGGAGGAGGCACTGATGAGGTTTAGAAAGCCCCAAAATATCTCAAAGAAGAATGTGTACACAAGCTCTCTCTCTCTCTCTCCCTCTCCCTCTCTCCGTGGGGGGAGCAAAGCAAGTGCATTATATGTAAAAAATGGGAGGCAAAGCTATTGGATATTATTCGTAGTGTGTTAGCCATGACGTACATAGGGATAGCTTAGAGTAAAATCGAAGTATATACCAAACTTCCCAAACGATCCAAGGAAAAATGATGTTAAATCAAATGTGGGACCGTGACAATTAACTTTATGTAAATTAAAGCGCATCAAAAGATCGACGCAATGCGTGTGATTTCTTCTTGCTTCTCCACTAGAACGACAAAAGTTCGAAAATGACTGCAAAACGTTAACCGATGATTATCAAAAGCTATGGATGAAAGCAAGTGAAAGATCCATGAAGAACCGTAAGAAAAGCGCATATATAATAAAGCTTGTCCAACACGAGATTGGGTAGGTGATGAGTTGATTCGGATGCTGGACCTTTTGACGTTTGCGATGGCTTGGGATCCTGCATAATTGTCAACTACAGCACAACCTTGGAACTGTTTTACATGGCGGATTTTGATATTTGTTCACCCCATCAGATGCCATGATGGTACGTTGAAAATGATGCCATCTCAAATGGACAAGCTTGATTTGAGATTTCTCGTGGTCTAGCACAAGCTGCATTAAGGGCCCTGCAAAGGACCCAATGAACTCCGGCTTTGAACTTTAGGAAAAGTCTTTCTACACCGATGGTTCATATGTGGGTGAATCATCGTATTCGGTGTAGGCCATACTGCACCGAGATGATGTACAAAGACTTTTCCTTGAACTTTAAAGTCTAGGGTCATTTTTGATAAGACCCTAATGGCCCATACAAATATTTAATCTTAAGTTGCCTCCTCTAAAGAACAACCATTTTATCATGACATGATTAACGAACATAGCCATGGATACCATGTAGTCAAGTACTGCCCTTTCATGGATGTCCCATAAGTGGTGGCCTAGCTATGATAAAAGAATATAGCCATGTGCGCGAAAAGATAAAATTATCATTGGTCACGCATAGCCACATTGTGTGCGGTCAATTACTGCACGTGTTGCACAAAGACTTTTTTAGTCATGGATACCATGTAATCTTTCATGAGTGTCCCATAAGTAGTGGCCCAATGGGCCACCTTTTCCCTTCATATCATACATGGCTCCCTCAATTCACATCATGCACACTAGAGATTGTTTAGTTAATCATCGTTAATAGGATCATTAGTAATCCAACATCACCTCCTTTAGTATGAGATATTTTAATAATCAAATATTATCGGTGATCATATAACACTATGTTTGATATACCATGAGAATAAAAGACCATTATCATACAATATTATATAATAATAGTATATAATATATTATGTATAAATTATATTATAATATAAAATTATTAATATTATCAATAATACTATAAATATATTTCATCTTAGTATTATATAATATAATAAATAATAAATATAATTATTAGTAATATAATATATAATATATGTAATAATAAATAATATATATATTATAATATAAAAATAATAATAAATATAAAGATAAAGTTGTCCCTTTTTGGATGATGAATAGTATCATTATGATATTCTAACATTCTCAATCACTGGATGGAATTAAGATTACCTCTCAAACAACGATTCTAATCCCATAGTAATAAGACATTATTACTGTTCAAAAATAAAAGCATCAAATAGGATGATTTTATCATCGTATCAAGATCATCAATGATCATGCAAAGGTTGACTCCCACCAAACAGTCCCTGAATATGTAGGAAATTTATATCTTTGATTGTTTGATATAGTTGCTTAATTATTATTGTTATCATCATCTAATTCAAGAAAGTGATGTTTTCATGCAGGAAGAGAAGAAGAAATGTCGAGTGAGTAGCATTTTGTCAGAAAAACGTAAGCCATATAATTGTTTAGTAGTCCTTAATTAACTAATTGTGTTGTCAAATATTGTAACAAATTATAAAAAACCTTCCTTGTTGTATAAGTGGTGCTAGAAAAATACAAATATGCAGGAGTTAATTAGGACTGAGGTTCAATCGTGCAACCATAAGCATCCAATAAATACCGTACGATTATAAGCCATTGAATTATATCAAGATGTAATTGGACGTCTCCTATTCTAGTAAACTGCAAAGAATCTATTTGTACCTAAGAATGACCTCTTGGTATTTAGGCCCCACGATCTCTACAGCCTTATCACAATGTGTATTTTATGGTGCATGACAAGAAATTGGTCCCATATAATTGATCTAGCAGCCCAAAATAGTGCAACGTTAATGAGTGTCTGTGAATATGTTAGGATGAAACTTTTGTGTGATTTGTTAGGTATTTAACATTAGGTTTTCTACTTATATGTATAATCGTCATACTTAACAAGTAGCATGTATTTCCCTTTATTTTTCATTAGATAGTTAGATTTTGTTAGAAAAATAATAGCAAATGTATATCATTTGTTAAGTAGGATGTTTATAGATATGCGTATCATTTATTAAATAAAAAACTTGATTGCAAATATATAAAAACTGCATTTAGATTTTATGCTCTTTTATAAGCATGACTCTTCCTTTTTCATTCCAACCTAAATGACATACTTTATTTATAACCCTAAGATGAAAAAATGGCTACAAATAAACCAACTCATTCTCGAACACCGGAGGTTTACCTTGGTAATAACTCTTATTGAATCTATCAATATTATTTATCCTTATCATGTGTATGTGTATTATATAATCATTAAATTTGATAACTAAAAAATCCTAACTAAATTAAGCTATATCATGTCATAATACTGATTCATTATTGTTGATTTTAATTTACAAGTAATTTTTCTTATTTAGAATAAATTTAGTTCTATTAGTTTATATATATATATATATATATATTGCATCTGAGATGTTTATGAATACTTAGTGTATCATCTCAAATGATATTATTAATGAACTAAAACTAAATAATATTAGATATAGAAACTAGTAACAAAATAGCACTGCTTATACAAATTATAAGTAAACTTTTAATCAGAAAAAAAATAAGCCGTAAGATAGTATGTGATGGGGCCAGTGGGCCCCCATGGACCACAATGATAGCATCCAGACTTGGCAACTCGGCCTTTCCCCATTCGCTATCTTTTCTCTCTCCTTCGCATGGAGCCAGCTTCTGTTCGGCCTCGGACCTGTTCCCCTCGGCCTCCCCTCGGCCTCGTCACTTGGTGTCGGCCTCGCCCCGACATCTTCCAAGTCGGCCTCTCCCCGGCATCATCCCGCTCGGCCACAGACACCTCGTCCCGGCCTCGAGCTTCCTCCTCGGCCCCGACCTCGAGCTTTCCGCCTCGGCCCCGCCTCGAGCTCCCCCCTCGGCCCCGGCCTCGAGCTTCCTCCTCGGCCATGGCCTCGAGCTTTCCTTCTCGGCCTTGGCCTCGGCCTCGGACTTCGGCCTCAGCCTCGGACGGCCCTAGCCTCGGACTTCAGCCTCGGCCTCGGATCCGGTGTCCCTCGGCCCGGACCTCGTCTCCAGCTGCCTCGAGCCGCCTGACACAGCCACGTGGCCCACCAACCGTCTGTGGCAACCACATGGTCCACTATCTCCTGCAACAACCATCCAAGCCAACCACGTAGGGGACACGTCTGGCAAGCGTCGTAACGGTCGGCCACGCCCTGCAGCAACCTGCGACAGCTGTCCAAACTAAAATAGCACCTGCCAACCAGCTGCAGCCACCTACTCTAACGGGACATGGCCTGCAGCCTGACATGGCACATGGAGGTAAGCTCCATGGTTGCTGCCATCAATTAATGCTCTGGCAAGTGATCATGCCCCAAGCCTCACAGACTCTAAGCATTTATAAAATGGGTAAGAGGGACCCCCGACCAGGCAACTCCGGTAACCACAACAACACTCCTAAACGTTTATTCTTGCTCACAGAGAGCACGGCTCGAAGCCTCTCTCTTCATCTCTCTTTCGAGCTTCCTCAAGCTCACGGTTGTTACCCAGAGCACTGACTTGAGCATCGAAGGGTCCCCGCCAGAATCTCTAGCCCCCGGGACTTATTTGCAGGCCCACATGCGCAAGAAGCTTGCCGAAGGATCCCGGGCTCGCTGGACGAGGCGACCAGATGCTTGTGGATGTTCGAGGATGATGATTTGGCAATGATAGATTGACACGCCAGGAAGGTGGGATCAGCGATGCTAGTTTGCAGATCTTCATCCCCCTTTAATCAAAATGGTGGATCGTGAAGATGGTGATGACAAGAATCTAGGAAGTTTTCACCAGTTATGCTGGGGGGCACCTTCAATGAGCTGAGCAAAAGCTTTGGAGGCAACATCCCATGACCACGCAGCAGCGAGCAAAAGCTTCCGGTCGCTCTTTGGTCACTGCTCAGGCCAACCATCCTTCATCCTGCCGGAAATCTCCCCAGCAAGAGGTCCACCGTTGTTAAGCTCATCAGCGACTTGAAGCTCAGAGAGCCACCACTCGCCGCCCAAGCAGCCTTCTCTCCTATGGACGACGATGCAGAGGAGGGCCCAAGTAAGGGCAGCGGTACCTCCATTCCAACCAATTTGATTTCCTGGGTGGTAGACCACCAGCGGGCGGAAGTGCTCAAGTCCGTAGAAGGAAAACATGGGTGCCGCAATAGCTAAGTACGCTGCACTTAAGACATTATTTCTTTCATTGATACTTAAAAATGTTATGCAGGGAAGACCAACTCTGCATCAGCATTCAAGACCAACCTCGCATTGGCGTCTCAAAAGCCCGACTTCGGTTGGCACTCAAAAGCTCGACTTCGATCGGCACTCAAAGTCCAATGTACCATTGGCACCGAAGACCGGTGCACCATCGGATCTAGAAAGCCCAACTCCGGTCGGCACTCAAAGCCCGATGTACCATCGGCACTCAAGCCCGACTCCAGTTGGCACTCAAAGCCCGATATACCATCGGCATCGAAGACCGGTGTACCACCGGATCCAAAAAGCCCAATGTACCATTGGCATCGAAGACTGGTGTACCATTGGATCCAAAAAGCCCAATATACCATTGGCACCGAAGACCGGTGTACCATCGGATCTAGAAAGTTCGACTCTGGTTGGCACTCTAAGCCCGATGTACCATCGGCACTCAAGCCCGAGGCCAGCTCGGCACCCAAGGCCAAAAATTGACTCCAACGTCGCAGCAAAGATCGTTGGCGCAAAGAAAAAGGCCCCCGAGTATGGTCCCATCTCA
Source organism: Calamus simplicifolius (assembly GCA_900491605.1). Classification (NCBI taxonomy): domain Eukaryota; kingdom Viridiplantae; phylum Streptophyta; class Magnoliopsida; order Arecales; family Arecaceae; genus Calamus; species Calamus simplicifolius. Next base: position 690,445 of record UESW01004016.1, read on the forward strand.
GCGACTCTCGATTCGCCCTCCGAGGTTCAAAAGGCTTCCGACAGCCATAACTTTGCCTCAGCAGCGTCACTGCAGCCTCATCGGCTTTATCTCTACCTTAGCGGCGTTATTGCAGCCTCAGCGACTTTATCTCTGCCTTAGCGGCGTTATCGTAGCCTCATCGGCTTTATCTCTACCTTAGCGGCGTTATCGCAGCCTCATCGGCTTTATCTCTCATCAGCTTTATCTCTGTCTCAGCGGCGTTATCACAGCCTCAGCGGCATTATCTCTGCCTCAGCGACGTTATCACAGCCTCATCGACTTTATCTGCCTCAGCGCTTTATCTCTGCCTCAGCGGCATTATCGCAGCCTCATCGGCTTTATCTCTGCCTCGGCGGCGTTATCACAACCTCAGTGGCTTTATCTCTGCTTCAGTGGCGTTGTCACAGCCTCATTGGCTTTATCTCTGCCTCAGCGGCGTTATCGCAGCCTCATTGGCTTTATCTCTGCCTCAGCGGCGTTATCGCAGCCTCATCGGCTTTATCTTTGCCTCAGCGGTGTTCTTGCAGCCTCAGCAGCTTTATCTCTGCCTCAACGGCATTGTCACAGCCTCAGCGGCATTCTTGTAGCCTCAGCGGCTTTATCGCTGCCTCAACGGCGTTGTCACAGCCTCACAAGCTATAAGTAAAGAGCCCCTCCAAGCTCACCAACAAACCCCACAAACGTGAAGTACCCCAAATAAAGCAAAAGGAGATAAATTTTTCCAACGAAAAAGCTAAGTACACTACACTTTGAAAAAAAGTTTCTCTTTATTAGTGCCTGAATGCATTACAGGAAAAACCAACAAAACCAACTATTCAAAAGGCTCTCAACGGTCCCACGATCATAAGGTCACCCCCGGGCCAGCCGCGAAACCCCCGCGGCAGATCAAGACCTATGGTTCTAGCGACCTCGAGTCACCCCTCGGGCCGGCCGCGAAACCCCCGAGGTGGTTTCGGAGGAGCTCGGTGGCATCGCGGCTAATGGATACCACTCGGCTCGGCTAGGATATGCCCTTGAGTCGATTCAAATCCCTAACAGCCCATACCCGCTCGAGTCACCTCCTAGACCAGCACACAAACGCTCGAAGCAATTTTATTTCAGCCCCCGTGGCTCTATTTCTGCTTCGGCAATTTTATCTCAGCCTCAGCGCTTTATCTTGGCAGCCCCAAATCAACTCATAGTTAGAAGATACCAACTCTCCAACTCACAGACGGATATCCACTTCCAGACTCTGCGTTGAGAGATGATTGCTGGCTACCCTCAGCTAGCCAGCAGGGCAAAAGGAAAAAGATCTCTCCGCTAGGAAGGAATCAGAACTTAAGCAACATGAAAAGATAAGAGCAAAGATGAAGAGTTCTACACTCCTTTCGCTTAGCTGATGCGCGGCACCCAAGCTCAAAGAGTGTAGGGGGTATCTGATGGGGCTAGTAGGTCCCCATGGGCTACAATGACAGCATCCGGACTTGGCAACTCGGCCTTCCCCCTGTCCGCCACCTTTTCTCTCTCCTTTGCATGGAGTCAGCTTCTGTTCGGCCTCGGGCCTGTTCCCCTCGGCCTCGTCACTCGGTGTCGGCCTCGCCCCGGCATCATGCAAGTCGGCCTCACCCCAGCATCATGCAAGTTGGCCTCGCCCCGGCATCTTCCAAGTCAGCCTCGCCCTTGCATCATCCCGCTCGGCCACAGACACCTCATCCCGGCCTCGAGCTTTCGCCTCGGCCCCGACCTCGAGCTTTCCTCCTCGGCCTCGGCCTCGAGCTTCCTCCTCATCCCTAGCCTCGAGCTTTCCGCCTTGGCCCCGGCCTCGAGCTCCCTCCTCGGCCCCGGCCTCAAGCTTTCTGCCTTGACCCCGGCCTCGAGCTTTCCTCCTCGGCCCCGACCTCGAGCTTTCCTCGGGCTTCGGCCTCGGCCTCGGCCCCCAGCCTCAGCCTTGGACGGCCCCGGCCTCAGACTTCAGCCTCGGCCTTGAACTCGGTGTCACCTCGGCCCGGACCTCGTGTCCAGCTGCCTTGAGCCATGTGACACAGCCATGTGGCCCACCAACCGTCTGTGGCGACCAGTGGTCCACTATCTCCTGCAACAACCGTCCAAGCCAAGCATGTAGGGGACACGTATGGCAAGCGCCGTAACGATCGGCCACGCCCTACAACAACCTGCAACAGCTGTCCAAACCAAAATAGCACCTGCTAACCAGCTGCAGCCACATACTCTAATGGGACATGGCCTGCAGCCTGACATGGCACATGAAGGTAAGCTCCACGGTTGCTGCCATCAATTAATGCTCTGGCAAGTGATCATGCCCCAAGCCTCACAGACTCTAAGCATCTATAAAATGGATAAGAGAGACCCCCGACCAGGTAACTCCGGTAACCACAACAACACTCCTAAACGTTCATTCTTGCTCACAGAGAGCACGGCTCGAAGCCTCTCTCTTCATCTCTCTTTCGAGCTTCCTCAAGCTCATGGTTGTTGCCCAGAGCACTGACTTGAGCATCGAAGGGTCCCCGCCCGGCCCTCGGGACTTATTTGCAGGCCCACAGGCGCAAGGAGCTTGCCGGAGGATTCTGGGCTCGTTGGAGGAGGCGATCGGATGCTCGCGAACATTCGAGGACGATGATTTGATGTCAACAGTATGTATTTTTCATCGACTAGACTTTGTCATTATTTACTTTATGCTAATAAAAATATCAAATCATACGTTAATTTCTATTATTATTGTCTAGCATAAGCAAAATAAATGCGCATGGAAAATCAAGTAACTATAAGCCTGTGTTTAGATGGAGAGAAAAATAGAAAGAAAAGAAAATTAGAAAAAAAAGGAGAAAAAATAAAATTTATCTTATTTGGATGGAGAGAAAAGTAGAAAGGAAAGAAAACTAGAGAAAAAAATAAAGAAAAAAAATGATGGGTCCCACCTAAATGATGGGCCACATCTAAAAGTTCTTTTCGAAATTGAAAAGATTTTGAAAAACTCAAAGTGCTATTTTATTTTTTTTATTTTGATATTGATTCTTTCAAAAAAAATTGATATATTTTTTAATCATTTATAATAAGAGCATTATTATTAATTATCAATTTTTTTTTTTTTTTTACTCATACAAAACAGAAGAGAAAATATTTTTTTTCTTTTTTTTTATTTTCTTCCCCTTCGTTTTCTTTCCTTTTTTTTTTTTTTTTTTTTCTCTATCAGCATAAGACCGTTACCGTTATTCCTGCCCCGTTTCCGGTTTATAAAATCCCGGTCAAAGTGCTGACCAGGTAAACCAACAGCCAACCAATAACGGTAGGAGTTGGACGTTATTACGGGATAACGCCGTTTAAAAATGAGATATCGCCACCCCACTTTAGATAAAAACAATCCACCGACGGTGGGACTCGGGAAAACGACAAAAATACAGTTTTCTCTCCCAGCGACCGGGCAACAAAAGTCCAGATGTCACCGGACAAAATGACCCTCGAACCATCCGCATAAAATATTTTCTATACAGTTAGATCAGTTCCCGTAAATTCGTCCCTCGTCCCTCCAGAAAACGAATCGGCCGCCCATAGATCGCGTCAAAAAAAGCGTCAGCACTTCTAACATCTCGACACAATCCGCATAAAAAAATTATACAAGGTCCAGACCAGTCGCAACATTCCCAGGTTGTAAAGTTCTTCGGTTCTAGTCACCACCGGAAACAACTAAACTTAACTAAATTCAAATAATGATGGCATATCTTAGCAAGCATCTACCCGTTATCCCCCGCAGAAAAGGAGGCGGTAAGCCTGGCGAGTTACCGGATTCTAGACGACCTGCTATAAAAGGCCCCAAATCAGCGCTTTCCGAGTTCCGACCCCTACGCCTTCGCTCGCTTCTCTCCGGTCCGTCTTCTTACCGTTCGCCGCCGGCGAGCTGCGAAACCCTTACACTAAGCCTAACCCTAGAAGAAGGGCAGATCCAGTGAAGATGAGGGAGATACTCCACATCCAGGGAGGCCAATGCGGCAACCAGATCGGGGCCAAGTTCTGGGAGGTGATCTGCGATGAGCACGGGATTGACAACACCGGGAAGTACTCCGGCGACTCCGATCTCCAGCTCGAGCGGATTAATGTCTACTACAACGAGGCAAGCGGCGGCCGGTACGTCCCCCGGGCGGTGCTCATGGATCTGGAGCCCGGGACCATGGATTCGGTGAGATCCGGGCTCTTCGGCCAGATCTTCCGCCCTGATAACTTTGTCTTTGGCCAGTCCGGGGCTGGGAACAACTGGGCCAAAGGGCACTACACCGAGGGTGCGGAGCTCATCGACTCGGTTCTTGATGTGGTGCGGAAGGAGGCAGAGAACTGCGATTGCTTGCAAGGTATACTGGATTTGGGGTAGAAATTGGAGTTTCAGTTCTAATTCTTTTAATTTCTCATGCAAATTTGGTTTGAATGAAGTTTTAAGAGGATATTAGTGGTTCATTGTTGAATTTTTTTTTAAGGTTTGTTTTATTGTTATCTAAACTTATTATCCAGGAAACTCATGGTTTATGGGCTTCTTCTTCTTCTTGTTGTCGTCGTCATCGTGGTTGTTGATGTCGTCGTCCTTGTTTGCGTCATTATTTTCATTGTTACTCTATTGGTCGCTAGGAATCTTTGATCGTTGCTTTTTTTTTTTTTTTAACGTTACAGTTTAGGAAATGCAGGGCATTTCGCCGTCCTTCTCTCTAGTTTTTGAATTTTATTTTTTATTGATAATTTGATCTGATGAGATGTAAAAGACATGTTGGGGTTTTCATTATTTCCGTCTTTTTTGCCGTTCATTTTTTGCATGTTGTCCGCATTTGCTTATGAGAATAAGTTGTTTTTATTTCTTCTTAATTATATGGCTGTTCCTGTTTGTATGTCCCTTTGTTCCTTTTCCATAGGAGAAGGTTGTAAGTATACGTTAGATTTTTTTTTCTTTTTTAAATAGCATCTAATTAAAGTATATGTACCTATAGAAATGTACATCTCCTTCTTCTATAAGCCTGCTTGCTTTGGCTGTAGAAATTAAAGTATAGAAACATACCTATAGAAATTAAAGTATATGTATGTATATATGTATAAGCTTGCATTGGCTTATAAGCTTGCTTGCTTGATTTTGTAGATCAAGTTTACATTATTAGATTTTTTTAGTATGTTAGGGTATGAGATTTCTTATAATGGTAAGGTTGCTTCATTGCAACATGGAGATCATAGGTTTAAAATATGAAAATGGGTAAGATTGTGTACATCCAACCCTTGTCAAATCTGACAATAGTGGGAATCTTGTGCATCTAGGCTGTTTAGCTTCTTTAGAATGCATAGCGTATCTGTAACATGTATTTTACTTTTTAGTACATATGCTATGGAGGAGGAGGTCAAGGTTGTTAGTTTTTAGTTGGAACATCTTGTAGAAGGACTGATTATGCATATGTTTTGTGAAAAATCAAGAGTTTGAAGTGTTTTTTTTTAGAACCATGTCATTTTTTTGTCTTCTGGTCTACTGTTCTGAGGTGAACCTGGTGATGTCTAAATGTACTTTTGTCATTTGAACTGGGAGTGGTTTTTAGGTAAAATAGAAGGGCCTCCAATCGTGGTTTGAATATCGTGGGCATTTTTCTCTTCCTATGTGTCTGTGATGGTAAGATTTATTGTAATTGCTCACCTTTTTGCTTAGTTGTACAGGTTTGTGTTGTGAACTAAGAGAACTTTTTGCATCAGGAAATCTATGACGTGTAAGCTGAGCTAAAGTGAAAAACCAAAGTTTTAAATCCAAGTTCTAGTTTGGGGCTTGAACAATTTTTTTGAAGCTTCAAGCAGAAAAGCATAGTGAATTATGCGACTTGACATTACATGACATACAGAAATTGCTTTTGAAAACTGCAATTTAAATAGCATGCAGGGCTTTGTAACAATAGACAGATGGTAGGAAGTCACTATCAAACTGACAGTTGAAATGTATTGCAGAAATTGCTTTTGAAAACAGCAATTTAAATGGCATGTATGGCTTTGCAATCATAGATAGATGGTAGGAACTCACTATCAAACTGACAGTTGACGTGTAAGCTACTCTTTTCCTGTTTATGTTCATATTTAAGTGGTTAGTTGTCTGCTAAGTTGACTTGTTGAGTGATATTTTCCAAGTATTGCATGATATCTATATTTTTTTTGATCTTATTGTGTGGTCCTTATTACGGAAAAGCAAAAGCACAAACTCTCTATTGCCAATGAGCCATGGTCCTTGCATTTAAGTTAAATTTCTCAAAAGTTGCCATTCATTTGGTGTGGTCTAAATTTTATCTATTTTATTATTGATATAACAAAGAACCTTTTAATTCATTTATGTACAGGATTCCAAGTTTGCCACTCTTTGGGAGGAGGAACTGGATCCGGCATGGGCACTCTTCTCATCTCTAAGATCAGGGAGGAGTATCCAGATCGCATGATGTTAACATTCTCTGTTTTCCATCTCCAAAGGTGTCTGACACTGTTGTGGAGCCATACAATGCCACTCTTTCCGTTCATCAGCTTGTTGAGAATGCTGATGAATGCATGGTTCTTGACAATGAAGCTCTCTATGATATCTGCTTCCGCACCCTGAAGCTTGCAACCCCTACCTGTAAGTTTTTATATTACCTTACTAATATAGTGTTGAAAACTGTGATGTTTAATTTTACTTATTATGTAAAAGGGACACTATTGAAATTTACACATGTTTTGAGGGTTTCATTTACTTGATCCCAAATATCAATATGTTGTGACCCTTTAGGTTTGATGTCACAAACTGATTTAGGCCTGCGACACTAGAACTGTGGTGGTTAATCAGCTTTGTATTGTTGATAATGGAAAGTTGAGCAAAAACTCTGTTTTGATAATGCTATTTTACTTACAACTTTTTGTTGTGAGCTTTTTCTGTTTAAATTCTTGGCTAACTCAGTCTACCATTTTACTGAAATTCTAGCCATTCTTTTCTAGGTCTTTTTTTAATTTTGAGCAATTTTATGCTTTTAAAAATGATGAGCATCTTACAAATGAATGTTTCTCAACTCATTTTACTATTCACTTTTGGCATCCTGTTTGTAATGTTGATGTTTTAATTCATGATACATGATTTCTTAACTTATGATGTCATGCTGAATTAATCTTGAACATCCAAGAGTACTTCTGTGTATGCAGTTTCTTTTTTCTTCCCATGTTTCACCCAGAGTCACGTTTCCTATGTTTTATGTTCAAGAAAACTTCCTCATGTACCAGTAGCTGTTTTGTTATTCTATATAGGAGGAAAAATGAGAAAGAACTTTGGAAAGATCTTTTTGGTTATTGAGACAGTTGAGGTTGGGTCTTTGGTCTTTTGGGGGGGGGAGTTCATGAAGAATTAAAATGCTAATCAATTGATATCAGTTGTTTCATCTTGTTCCTTGAGATCTTGTTTCTAACATTTATGTTTTGTTTCTTTCCATCACAGTTGGTGATCTCAATCACCTAATCTCTGCCACCATGAGTGGTGTCACATGCTGTCTCCGGTTCCCTGGTCAGCTGAACTCTGACCTCCGGAAGCTTGCAGTCAACTTGATTCCCTTCCCTCGCCTGCACTTCTTCATGGTAGGCTTCGCTCCCCTTACCTCAAGGGGTTCCCAGCAATATAGGGCGCTCACTGTGCCTGAGCTCACCCAACAGATGTGGGACTCAAAGAATATGATGTGTGCTGCTGACCCTCGGCACGGCCGCTACCTCACTGCTTCAGCCATGTTTCGGGGAAGATGAGCACAAAGGAAGTTGATGAACAATGATTAATGTCCAGAACAAAAACTCATCCTACTTTGTTGAGTGGATCCCAAACAATGTCAAGTCCAGCGTCTGTGACATTCCTCCCAAGGGCTTAAAGATGGCATCCACGTTTATTGGTAACTCAACCTCCATTCAGGAGATGTTCCGTAGGGTCAGTGAGCAGTTCACGGCCATGTTTAGGAGGAAGGCTTTCTTGCACTGGTACACGGGTGAGGGCATGGATGAGATGGAGTTTACTGAAGCTGAGAGCAACATGAATGATCTGGTGGCAGAGTACCAGCAGTATCAGGATGCAACAGCAGATGACGAAGAGTATGATGAGGAAGAGGAAGAGGAAGAGGAAGGGGAGGATCCAGAGTGAGGTGCATTCTCTTTCTGACCAAGTGGTTGCTGTGAGAGGGATTTGGTTTTCTAATGCTGAAGAAGAACATTATGTCTATGGGTTTTATTGTATGATGTTTGTGATATTTCAAAAACGAATTTGTTTGTAAGATCTGGGCATTATGTGGAATTGGGTTATCTTTCCTGCACCGAGTACCATTCGCTTTTTCTGCTCCTGTTTGTTTAGCGCGTCATCCCCTTGAGGGGGGTGTGCGTGTATAGTTATTGTTTATATATATTTTGATTTTTATATTTTATCTTGGTACGGTTGCTTGGGGCCAGCAGTTAGCCACTGTTTCCCACCTGCTTGAGATAACCGTTGGGCAGCGGCCGGCCTGATTGGGCCTTTAGTTGGCAGCTGATACTGTTTGGGGTTACCAGTGATTATTTCGACGTGGGTGCTTTAGCCAGGTATTCTCCCGAATGTTAAAAGATGAAGACCAGTAAAGTTTTGATTACAAAGATCGTGTTAGAGAAAAGAAGTTTAATAAGGTTTCTTTCTGTGCAATGCATGATCGTCGAGAGTAGAGGCCCGGTCTCCGTGTAGTTTGGATTACACAGGCTTCGTCATGTTTTGTCACGCTGCTTGCCTTCACCAAGTGTTATTTCTATGTGCGCGCGTGAGATGGAGAAAGAGGCCTTAGCAATGTCCCCTTTAGTATCTTTTGTGAAGGACAATCATTTCAATAAGGGCTATCATTCAAAATATAGGTGATATGGGTGAAGGTCGCCGCAATTTGGTTTGTTTCTTTGAGGTTATGCTTGATAGTGACTGCAGCTTTGAAAGAAAATTGAATGTTCTCTTTAGTTTCTTAGCAGTAGATGGAGATAGTGAGAGGTAGACTTAATTTGCTTGCTAAATCATCTTCCATAACAAAATCTTATGCTGAAGAGGAGATGGTAGTGATATTACCCCACAATAATGAATTTATCAAACTTATCTAAGAGAATATAACCAACTCCTATTGAATCCAACTTTATAAAACCATAAAATTTAATTCGATCCATCTAGATGGTGGGGATACCAAGAAATAAAGGTCTCGATTGAAGCTTTCATAGGAGTAGAGCATTCTAAGTGCCAATATTACTATTTTAGCATAAGACTCTGCTATGAAAATTTCATATTCATGTGATAGACATTTGGTTGGGATTAAGATGCCTCATGGACTCTATGGTTTTTGTTGAAACACTTTCTCATTCTTACTTCACCAAATGTACAATAGGATATAGAGTAAAGTAGATTTTTCCTTGCTCTAAACCCATCAAAATAGAAGGATTGTAATAAAATTGAACATAGCTTCCATATATTCCAAATGTGGGCCAATTTGGTCACCTAAGAGACTCCACACCCATTGTGATTTGAGACATGTTAGGAAGAAATGCTTAACAGTTTTTATTCTTTTGAAGACATCAGTAAGAGAGATAAAAAGGATAACCAACCAACAAGTAAAGCAGATGTAGAAAGTCCTCATTGAATGGTCATCTAGATGAAGAATAATACCCTTTGAGAAGTATCAAAGTTTGAATTAGGGATTGGCATATATTAGGGTGGCAAAACTCCTTAACAATAATTGATCCATGGTAACCACCAAGCGAGTATATCATCCTAGACATCTTCATTTCTTGCTATTTTTTCTTAATAATAATTGATCCATGGTAACCTTTCCATCAAGTGAGGATATCATCCTAGACATCTTCATTTCTTGCTATTTGGGAAATATGACTTGTAAGGAGGGGAGGAAAGGTAAGGGCACAAGATTCATATTCTGGTCACTTTTAGGCCAAAAAGCCCATAGTGAAGCTAGACTCTTAAGAGATAAGCATATAAAATAGTTAGAAGGTGAATACAAGGTTTGCCATAAAATGAAGGATCAATATGGTTAAACCTAAGGGTTCAATTACTCTTTTTTTTTTTTTTGATGATGATAACAAAAACACTAATTAAAAAATTAATCGCATGATTGAGTTTGTGATGATAGACACGTACGATATTTGGTCTGAATCAAAATATAAGTAGAATTTTATTTTGCATATACTTAATTCATTTGAAATTCAAGAGGCATGCAAAGATTTAAAGTTGAAGAAGAACAAGGTCAATTAAAATATCATTTGACTTGAGGATGTTTAAAAGAATGGCTTTAATTTGTAAATTTTATTTTCTTAAGGACAACCATTAAAAAAACTTGATAAAAAAGGAATTGCATAAGGCCTATTGTTTATTTAAAATGATTAAATTATGTTTAAGATAAAAAATATGCATGAAAAACTTTCAAAAATCCAAAATATATTAATGGTTAACCAAAGAAAGACTATGATCGACCAAAAATTATGTACCAAAACATTTATTTAATCAAGGTCTATGGTTGACGTGCTCAAGCTATTGTGGTCAATGATATAGGTCTAGGAGTTGACTTATCTTAGCCCTGATGGTTGACTAGAAGTTTATTGATAGCTTTTAACAGCTAGTTTCAGCTGAGCATTGGAAGCTAGTTTTTGGACTCAACACTTAGTTTTTCAACCTCTATAAATTTAGACCTTTTAACACTTATTTTAGGTAATGGATTAAGCCATGATTCAAGTGAAAAAAATATTAGAAAGCCTTGTATAATTGTAATTCCTGAGCCTTGAGTGTATAATATCCCTTTTCTTATAGAATTTTATTTGTAAATCCACATGCTTAGAATTGTTTTCAATCTTTCTTTGATCTAAGAAAGTGTATGGTATTTTCTTACCCTATAAAAGGAGAAAGTGGATTTATCCTTAACTCGGAAAAAAGATTATGAGGGTTACTCCTAAGTTTATATAAAGAAGTGCTATAAAAGTTTAATTGACACCCAGTTGAAAAAAAATCGGTATAGTAAAAATTACAAGAAGTCATGGCTAATGGATATAGACAGGGTACTAAAGTACTTTAAAATTTTTATGCCTCTTTTGCATTCTTACATATTTATTTTACTTATAACTCCTCTCATTGTCATCATATTATCTATCCTACACTTGGTTTGAGTTTTAGATATTTTTCATCTCATACATAATTTTAAATATTATATCTCTTTCTTGCTTTAGCTTTAAATTATTAGATTTTATTTTAAGCAGATAGTTTTTAACTCTTTATAAAATCCAATTCATCCTCTTCTCTAATTGCCTTGAGCCTGGTAACGGCATCAAAGTAAGGTCTTCAATCCATCGACCTAATTATCAAGGAGTAAGATTATGGCAAGGCTTGATTATTTTTTATTCCAATGTCTTGATATTCATAAAGCTCCATTTATTTTATTTTATTATCTATTATTCTAAAAGGATTTATTTCAAAACTAAAAATAGGTTGGAATAATGAGATAAAACTCTTTCCTAAAAATATTAAGAAATAAAAAAATATTCTTAAAATATATTCCAATCTTAAATAATATTCTTAAAATATTAGATAAAATAATTATATTCTTAAAAAAATACTAGGATAAAACTAAAAAATAAATAAAATAATAGTTCAATAGGTTAAAAATAAATTTTTTGATAGAATAAATTATTTCTTTTTCAATCAAATTAATTATACAAAATTTTATTCTATTCTTAAAAATAAAAAATAAAAAAATTATTCACTTTTTCATTCAGTATGCCAAAAACACACTTAAGAGCTGGATCTTTTATATTTCAAAATCCTTTCTTTTTTCTTTTTCCGGTTTTCCAATGACCCATTTTTCATTTGGATTGGTTCATTTCCGCATCGTAAATGGTGCGTGAATGAATGGATCTGGACAAAAAGTACTCCCCTCTCAATTTGAGAGGGGAGTACTTTATATGCGCGCGAAGCTTAAGTGGCGGCGCTGGGACTGAGCAAGCGGTTCTGCTTGGCGTGTAAGCATCAAATGATTTAGAAAATTTCGGCAACCTTTATAACGAAGTCGTTGTAGTATAGTGGTGAGTATTCCCGCCTGTCACGCGGGTGACCCGGGTTCGATCCCCGGCAACGGCGTCATTAAGAGAGGTTTTTATCCGTTTTGAAAAAATTTTGCAATATGTACTTTTGTTTTATTACCTAATCAATTTTTAATCCTTTCTTTCCAAACAGTAGAGGTGGGCACTGGGCCATGCCGCCCATGGCACGGCCCAGTCCTGATGGGCCATGCCAGGCATGACCTGGCACTGCTACAGTATCGGGCCATGCCGGGCCCAGAAAATTTTTTCTGTTGGCCCAGCACGGCACGGCCCATGACGGGCCTGGGCCGGCCCGTCGTGCCGTGCCGGCATGGCCCAGGTGGGCCTGAGCCGTGCCAGCCCAGATGGGCCGTGCCTGGCATGGCCCACCTGGGGCTTGACCCATGCACAGCTCAAATAAAAAAATTTATAAAAAATATAATTTTTTTTTGATAAATTAAAAAATTATTAGGAATAAAGAAATTTTATTAATATAAAGCCACCATAATGGTGGGGGGTTTGGCATAGACCCTTACCAATTTATTAATTTAAATTAAAATGGTACAGAATGGAGGGGGGTTAGGCCTGACCTCTAGAACTAATACAATAAGTAAGAAGAAAAAAAATAGAAAGATCGCAACCGTTGGATCATCGTCGATCGGATGGATCGCAACCGTCGGATCGATCATCGCCGATCGGGATCATGGCTTGGATCGATCGCAACTGTCGGATTGTCTCCGATGGGATAGATCGCAACCGTTAGATCGATCATCCCCGATCGGGATCATGGCTTGAATCGATCGCAACCGTCGGATCGTCTCCGATCGGATCGATCGCAACGGTTCGATCGATCATCACCAATCGGGATCATGGCTTGGATTGATCGCAACCGTCGGATTGATCATCGCCGATCGGGATCATGGCTTGGATCGATCACAACCATTGAATTGATCATCGCCGATCGAGATCATGGCTTGGATCGATCGAAGACGTCGGATCGTCTCCGATCGGATTGATCACAATGGTCCGATCGATCATCGCCGATCGGGATCATAGCTTGGATCAATTGCAATCGTCGGATCGTCTCCGATTGGATAGATCGCAACCGTTCGATTGATAATAGCAGATCAGGATCATGGCATGGATCGATCGCAACCGTCGGATCGTCTCCGATCAGATTGATCATCGCCGATCGGGATCATGGCTTGGATCGATCGCAACCATCGGATCGTCGCCGATCGAATGGATCGCAACCATCGGATCGATCATCGCCGATCAGGATCATCGCATGGATCGATCGCAACCGTCGGATCGATCATCCCTGATTGGGATCATGGCTTGGATCGATCGCAAACGTCGGATCATCTCCGATCAGATGGATTGCAACAGTCCGATCGATTATTGTCGATCGGGATCATGGCTTGGATCGGTCGCAACCATCGGATCGTCTCCGATAGGATGGATCGCAACTGTTGGATTGATCATCACCGATCGGGATCATGGCTTGGATCGATCGCAACCGTCGGATCGTCTTTGATCGGATTGATCGCAACCGTCGGATTGATCATCGCCGACCGGGATCATGGCTTGGATCGATCCAGACGTCGAATCGTCTCCGATCGGATGGATCGCAACCGTCGGATTGATCATCGCCGATGGGATCATGGCTTGGATCGATCGCAGACGTCAGATCATCTCCGATCAGATGGATCGCAACCGTCGGATTGATCATCGCCGATCATGATCATGGCTTGGATCGATCGCAGACATCGGATCGTCTCCGATCGGATTGATCGCAACAGTCCGATCGATCATTGTCGATCGGGATCATGGCTTGGATCGATCGCAACCATCGGATCGTCTCCGATCGGATGGATCGCAACTATTGGATTGATCATCGCCGATCGGGATCATGGCTTGGATCGATCGCAACCGTCGGATCGTCTCCGATTGAATTGATCGCAACGGTCCGATCGATCATCGCCGATCGGGATCATGACTTGGATCGATCGCAACCATCGGATCATCGCCGATCGGATGGATCGCAACCATCGGATCGATCATCGCCGATCAGGATTAAGGCATGGATCGATCGCAACCGTCAGATCATCTCCGATCAGATCGATCGCAATCGTCGGATCCATCATCGCCGATCATGATCATAGCTTGGATCAGCTGGCTGGTGCCTAGGTGCACAGTGTGCTCCTGGCACCAGCCGTGCCATGGCACGGCCTACAAAATGGCCCAGCAGGGCCGTTGCTGGGCCGTGCCATGCCCAGCAATGGCCCTGCTAGGCCGTGCCACGGCACGGCCCACAAAACGGCCCAGAAGGGCCGTTTTGGCATGGCCCAGCAACGGCCTTGCTGGGCCATACCGAATTTGAATTTTTTTAGTGAGCCGTGCCCGGCACGGCCCATTTGTTAATGGGCCGTGCCAGGTACGGCACGGTAATTTTTCTGGCACGATGGGCCTGGGCCATGCCTGGTATGGCTTGACCCAGTGCCCATGCTTACCAAACAGGCTCAAGTCCGAATAAAGAACAAGAATTTACATTTAGCTCTTTAAAATTTAAAATATCTTATTTTAATTTAGCCTATTATGTCTCCAACTTTTTGGATGTCATCATTGAATTACTTCGAGAGCTTTTTCACAGCAAGGTGGTGCGAAGCACATACAGATTGAGCAATGCTGCCGGCTAAGTTAAAAATGATTAGTGTTTTAGTAACGATGTTGGGCTAAACCAGGCTACAATATTACAAACATTGAAAAAGTTTTTTATACACTGCCTTCGGTGCAGTAAATTCTATGTAAATATATCACTTTTTTTATTGATCCACATTAATTCTACATGACTTGATACGATGAAGTAAGAATATCATCTTAAATTTTGACGTGACGTATATAATACATGTTCAATTTTTTTTTTTTGAATTTGTATACAAATTGCTTGTGGTGCATGTTTTCTGAATGTATATCGTAATTTTATAACTACGGTATTTAAATTTACAACTGGAATGTCATAATTTTTTTTTGGCTTTCTAAATGGGTGTCTTAATTTTATAAATACGATGTCATAAGTTTACAACTAGAGTGTCATCTTAAATTTTGACATGATGTGCATAATATTTGTTCAGTTTTTTTTAGAATTTGTGTATAAACATGTTTTCTGAGTGGGTATCGTAATTTTATAACTATGATGTCGTAAATTTACGACTGAAATGTCGTAATTTTTTTTAGCTTTCTTAATGAATGTCTAATTTTATAACTACGATATCGTAATTTTATAACTGGGGTGTCATCTTAAATTTTGACGTGTCGTGCATTAATATTCGTTTAGCTTTTTTTTGAAATTTATGTACATATACGTTTTCTAAATGGATGTCATAATTTTATAACTACGGTATCATAAATTTATAACTAGAGTATCATATTTTTTTTTTTGGCTTCCTGAATGGATGTCGTAATTTTATAAATATGATATCATAATTTTAAAATTAGGATAGTAATTTTTTTGATTAAGATGTCATAAAGCTATCTTAATATTTTTTTAATAAATATTATATACATATAAATCAATAAAAAAATGATACCATTATGTAGAATTTGCTGCATGAAACAGTGTACAAAGTCTTTTCCTACAAACATTATGCATCAGCCTCCCTCAAAAGCAACAGAGTGTATCCCTCCTCCAAAGCTGAGGTGCTACCAAGGTAGTACCACTACCTAGCTAGATGAGCAAGGAATAATAATAATAATAATAATAATAATAATAATAATAAAATAGCTGGTTTGTTGCTCCATATGCAGACATGATCATAGTAGAGAAACTACAAATCAGAAAGTAACATTTTGAGCCAGTGAAGAACGTCCATGGTGAGCACATTTAGAATCACCATTAACCCATGCATGCCACTGCTGTAAATGAATCGCCCTTCAAGCTGAACGCCAAATGAAGAAAAAGATCCACAGGCATTTTCACGCCCCATCGCACCGCCATGAGCTCAGAAAAAGGAACACTTAAAATTGACCTTCAAGAATTTTTATCTAATAAAAAATAATATATCCTAAGGGGTTCAGGTCTTCATCTGAATACACAAGCATATAATTTTTCATTTTCTGAAGATACTTGACAATATGCTTTACTGCCACCCAGTGCTCTATCCTAGGATTTGACTGGAACCGACTATCAACTCCCACTACATAACAAATGTCTAGTCTAATGCATAGCATAACATACATTAGACTTTCAACTGCTGATGCATATGAAATCTGTCTCATGTCCTCTTCTTATGATGTCTTAGGACACTGATCTTTAGAGAAAATAATTCCATGTCGAGTTAGGAGAAGATCCTTCTTGAAATTTTGCGAAAAATGAGCCAGCACTTATCGATATAAGATACCTAAAACAGTGCTAGGAGTTTATTCTTCATATCCCTAATGATCTGGATACCAAGAACATAACTCGCTTCTCCCAAATCTTTCATTTTGAATTGTTCAGCCAGCCATGTCTTTACGTTAGATAATATTTTTATGTCATTTCTAATGAGTAAGATATCATCTACATAAACTCCCTCCTTTTGGATATAACCCTTTGCCATAAGTCTAGCTTTGAAGATCTCTACCTTTCCATCTACTCCCCTCTTTTTTTTTTTTGAAAATCTACTTACATCTAATGGGCCTGACATCTTCAGGTGGATCTATAAGTTTCCAAATAGAATTGGAGTACATAGACTCCATTTCTTAGTTCATGGCTTCTAACCATTTGTCCTTATCAATATCATCCATCGCATACTGGTATGATGATGGATCATCATCGTTGATATCAGCTACCACAACATTTGCTTCGCTATCCTTTCTATAGCGGGCTAGGATTCTAATAACCATCCCACTATATCTAGGCACCATAATATCCTGACTAGAAGTTGTGGTTTCTTCTTTCTTGATTTCAACAACTTTTGTTGATTGAGTGGTGATCTGATCTTTGAGCAACTCTTAGAGTATAACTTTACTCTGATGTTGGAATTTATGTATATAATCATTTTCATGAAAAGTGACATTTATCGACATAAACACCTTCTTTTCATATGGACTATAGAACAAACCTCCTCTAGTGCCTTTTGGGTAGCCAACGAATAGAAACACTTCTATTTGTGGTTCTAATTGCCCTTAAGAACATGAACTAGACCGCCCCAATATGAGAAAATAATGCAAACTCAGTTTACGCTCGTTCCACATCTCTAAAGATGTCTTGGATACAGATTTAGACGGTATGATATTCAAAATGTGCATTGTCATCTCTAAAGCATATCCTCAAAATGATATCGATAGTGAGTAATAACTAATCATTGATCTAATCATATCTAACAATGTTCGATTCCTCCTTTTGTAATACCATTTTGTTGCGGAGTTCCCCGAGCTATGAGTTGTAAAACAATTCCATGCTCAATAAGGTAATCCTTGAATTCTATATCAAGGTATTCTCCACTTCGATCTGATCATAGTGTTTTTAGTGATTTACCTAATTGATTTTCAGCTTCTGTTCAAAATTTCTAAAACTTTTCAAAAGTCTCAGACTTTCTTTGCATTAGGTAAACGAAACAATGTCTTAAAGTAATCATCAATAAAAATGATAAAGTACTCATAACCACCTCTAGCTTATACGTTGAATGGTCCACACATATCCAAATGTACTAGCTCTAGTGGTTCATTAGTCCTTTGGCCCTATACAGACCTTTTAGAGAAAGGTCTTTTGATCATTTTACCTTCTAAATAGGACTCATAAACTAGAAGAGTGCCAACACTTAGCTCTCTGAGAGGACCATCCTTCATAAATCTATTTATCCTGTCTAGGTTAATGTGACCAAGCCTAAAGTGCAAAGATATGTTTTATTATCACTATTTATTACCTTTTGTGTTTTGTTAGACCTAGGATTAGCTATTTTAAATAGATCGACATTGTAAGAAACGTTTTCATAAGGCGATAAAATATATAACCCATCGACTAAACATCAATAACAAATTTTAAGACCATTTCTTGAAACTGAATTAATATTTTCATTAAATGAAATTCCATAACATTGTTCATGAAGTTTAAAAAACTGAAACCAAATTTCTAGAAAAGTTTAGAATAAAATAAACATTATTCAGAATAAAAAAATTTCTTCAAACAAAATATGGGTTTGTTCCAACTGCCTTGGCTGATATCGTAGCCCCATTGCCAACCCTTATTGTCAACTCACCATCAGAAAGCTCTCTTGAAGAACTAAGAACCTGCATAGAAGAACAAACATGATTTATCACCCCGGAATCAATTATCCAGGAGGAGGTATCAACCTCAACTAGACAAGCTTCAAGTACAAGTAAATCATATTTACTATTTTTCTTCTTTTTTTTTTCAGCTCCACCAAATACTTAGGGCAATTTCTCTTCCAATGCCCTTCCATACTACAGTGGAAGCATTTTCCCTTTGGCTTCTTCTCTTTTCATTTGGTTGGTGGCAACTTGTCACTTGTCATAATATTTTCTAATATTACGACCAACAGCGAGGGTTGGCTCAGTGATAACAAATTTGATTTCTCAATGTCAAAATGATGTCAAGATCAAATTTTTATTTAGGATAGTTTTCTTCAGTTAGGGTGTTGCTAGAAAGCAGAGAAGTAATGGGATGTTCAAGACTATTTTCTGAAAATTAGTTCAGATGAATATTTATAAATTTTTGGAATAGAGATTTCGAAATTAATTGAATAATTTAAAAAAAATACAAGAAAAACCCAAATTCTATTCCCTCAATAATTTAACTAACCATGTATAAGTCTTCGCCTTAGGGTAGGTCAGCTTTCACACTTAGTTAAACTGAGACTCTTCTCAATTAATAAGTATGTTTCTAAAATAACTTCTTATTTCCATACTCATTAACTATCGAATTAGAAACGGTTTGGTCAAAGATATAATCAATACATTTGATCATATATCTTTATGAGTAAGTCCCACCATTTCAAATTTCTAAACTAAACCTAAGCGTACCGTTGCAGGGTAGGTTAGGCTTGAAATATATTTAGAAATTTTATCCTAAGAGATCTAGCCTTATTATTGAATTGAACAAACACCACCCGTAGGGAAGCAAAATCAAAGTGCCTTGAGGCGCCATTCAACTCTCACATGCTAAACCAATGGTAAAGACCAACAAATCTATTAATTACTCATTATTTAAGTGGGATTGTATTTTATTTTATAAAGATAAACCTTTATCTTTATGAATTAAATTCAATAACCCCTAAATCTTGTCATCTCATGTAAATTTAATTTATGAATTTAATTCTTTCAAGAATCGAATTCTTATCAATATTTAAGATAACTATTATCTTTTAGAAATTAATATCAAAAGATTTTAATAATCATATTATTAAAATTTAATATCACATATTAACTTTTGAAATTAATTTCTATACAAAGAATCATATTCTTGTTATTTATGAAATTAAATAGATTAGTCTTAGATTTAATAATCTTAGTATTAAATTAATATCATATATTAACTTATCTTAAGACTATTCTTAATTTTATATCTTTATTTAAGAATCAAATTCTTAGTATTATAATTCCAAACCACCCATTTAAAAATTCTTTTTAAACATGTTTAGAATTATAATAATATTATCTTAGTTCATTAACTAAGACCTTAGAAAGGTATAATCATGATTAGTCAAATAGCCCTAATCAAGCTTCCAGAAAGGCTGGTGGGTCACAAGCGGACACACTTAAGTACCAGTCTTCTTAAACAAAACAATCAACATAGGTATTCAACTTTTCACAACTATGCAAATTCTATTAAACATAGGTATAATTATGATTAGTCAAATAGCCCTAATCAACAACTTCTAGAAAAGGTTGGTGGGTCACAAGTACGGATCTCCTTAAACAAAGCAATCAACATGGCTATTCAACTTTTCACAACTATACAAATTCTATTAAATATAGGTATAATTATAATTAGTCAAATAGCCCTAATCAATAGCTTTCAAAAAGGCTGGTAGGTCATAAGCTGACACAATTAAGTACTGGTCTCTTTAGACAAAGCTATCAACATAGGTATTCAACTTTTCACAACTATACAAATTCTAGTAAACATAGGTATAATTATGATTAGTCAAATGATCCTAGTCAATGGCTTCTAGGAAAGGCCGGTGGGTCACAAGTGGACATACTTAAGTTCTGATCTTCTTAAACAAAGCTATCAACATAGGTATTCAACTTTTCATAACTATACAAATTATTATTGATTAAATTTCTTTTAAACATTTTATAAAGAAATTTTATGAAAACCCATAACATTTTATGGAAAGTTCTATTCGGTGCATTATTCATAAGTCCTACTATAATTTCTCAAACTAAAATAAAAAAAATAATGCAACGAGTCAAATGTTATGATGCATAGGATGGGTATCTTTGATTTCTATATGGCATGATAAAACATAACTCATCAAATAAATTATTCTATGTTAATGATAGTGGGTTTTGAATCAGGCCTAACATTTTAGGCCAATTCCCATGATCGGCCGTCAAATTGTTTGGAGTGGCTTAGGCCCATTTGGGTTCATGATTTTCTCTACTGCCAACGTTTGGATTTGTCCTCAATCAAATCTTTGAGATTTGCTCTCAACTAAATCCCAACACCCAAATCTTTTAAATCCCAATTTGGGATTTGTTTTCCACCAACAAATCTTCAACTCTTGTTTGGGATTTGTTAGATTTGATCCTTTTTCTTGTTTGGGATTCCAACGCCCAAACACTGACGTACATTTATTTTATTATTTTTCATGTCCTCCACCTACCAACAAATCTTAGGATTTTTCACGTCCTCCACCAACCAACAAATCTAATTTTTTTTGAGGATGCCATCTTTTTTTCCTCACCAATAAATCTTTCTCATCCGCTCGGATGCTTTGATGGAAGAACGACCCTTTTGCATGGAACTCTTCCGCGCGTAAAGAAACGGATGCGTGAGTGATGCGTGAAACACGGTGAAGAAATGCAAGAAAAAATAAGGATTAAAAATTTGATAAAGGCGATGGTCTGCTTTACCACTTCACCGATCTAATCCCCATGATATTTCCTAGATTCTTTTTGACGTGGTTTATGCTAGAAAAAATTGTTTTGAATTTAAAAAAAAATTAGAAAATGCTAGAATAATTAATCTAAAATTTAAATTAAAATCTAAATTAAAGTTAAAAGAAATTAAATTGATCGAGACTTGTTAGACACTACTCTAAGGACAAGTTTTCGCCACATCGTATGGGTTGTTGGCAATTTGTTCCTAAGGTACAACGATCCGGCTTGATCCGATCCTCCTACCCGATCCTTCTACCGCGAGCACGATCAGGTAGAGGTGCAAACCCAATGATACTTCAGATACCCAAATAAAAATATAATAATAAAAAGGGTAAATAAATATTTTACCATCAGTAGCTTGTTGAGATAGACTTCTTGTTGAGATAGATTCACAACTAAGACTTCCTTGTTGAGATAGACTTCCTTGTTGAGAAAGATTCTCAACTTCCTTGTTGAGACATATTCTCAAATCTAGCACTTGTTGAGAAAGATTCTCAACTTCACATATTCTCAAATCTAGCACTTGCAGCAACAGGATCTTCAACAATCGAATAGATCTTTTAGAATTTGGATTTTTATTTTCTACCTTCTCTATCTTCTTTTTTTCCTTAGTATATATATAAGATATTTTTTATCCATTAGGCTTTGTTACCGAAACGTTAGCGCAATAAAAGAATTCAATGCATGCTCGTGGAATGCTCCGCAACGTCTCCAACGTCTCCAACGTTTCCAACGTTTCCAATGTCCCATGCACCTTTAATGTTTCCCCTTTTATTTTTTAACTTTTTTCCTTTTTTTTAAATAGTCAAAAGTCAACAATCCCCCATAAAAGTTAAAAAATAAAAAAATAAAATAAATAAAAAATAATAAAATTAATATACCAAAAAATTTAGGGCATCTTATATTGTACAATAGGTGAGGTTTCATGTGGACTTAAACCTCACTTAGTGTTGATTAGTGTTGATTGTATACATCTGAAGGAACCATAGTGGATTAGACCTTGAACTAGATCCTTGACTCAGAATTCTACTAATCACACACACAGTATGAATCAATTGGGTTTAAGCGGTCAGCGCATATTAAAGGCCTTGCACTTAGTACCTTGATTTTTCATGAGAATTTCTTAAGGTTAGCCCAAACCTTTAGTCACGGCCTCATATGACAATTCTCATATACGTGAATCCTCCAAGGGTATTTGTGACTAATACACTGCAGATAACCTACATCGGATCCATTAAGAGAATCACTCAACCTTACACAAATTTACTTTGTCACTTTATAAGAGCATCATCATAGGGATGGGTTGAAAAATTTTTTAAAATCTGTGCTCTAACACGATCACTCAATCAGCTTCGTTTCTACCACATTGAACCTCATTCATGGGATCTTCAATCACAGAGGTTGGGTATCCACTGCTGGTGACCAAATAATGGGCTTAAGCCCCATCCCCCTCGATGAATCTAGGACTCCACTCCTAGATAATCCCTTGGTTAATTGATCTGCCAAATTCTTTTCAGATTTGACAAATTTCAAAGATAACATCATTTTTCTTATGTTGTCTTATAGACTTATGATGAAGCCGTATATGACGATTCATCGTTTTATTGGTACTCTTTTGATTTGTCAGTTCAATTGCGGCCTTATTATCACAATGGATTGATATAGCTGGAACTGGCTTAGGTACCAAAGGTAGCTCTGATATTAGATTTTTTTTATCCACTCTACCTCATTACAGGTGGTATCCAGAGCTATCAACTCGGCCTCCATGGTGCTTCTAGAAATAATAGTTTGCCTAGTGGATCCCCAAGCAATAGCAGCACCGCCAAGAAGAAAAACATATCCGGTGGTTGATTTTAAATCATGAGAATCAGTGACCCAATTAGCATCACTGTAACCCTCAACCACCTCAGGGTAATCAGTGAACATCAAGGAGAGATTAAGTGTTCCCTTTAAATATCGTAACACTCTTTCTAAGGCTACCCAATGAGATTGATCAGGATTTTGATTATATCTTCTAAGCCTTCCTACGGCATAAGCAATATCAGGTCTTGTCTTGTTTGCTACATACAAGAGAGATCCTATAATTTAGAATATTTAATTGATTAATTGGGTCACCTAAATTTTTCTTCGGGTGAAAGCTAGGATCAAAAGGTGTAGATATTGATTTAAGATTAGAATAACCAAACTTCTTGATCATTTTTTTCTATAGAATGAGAAAGAGAGAGAGCTATCCCTTCATGGACTTGATAAGCTTCATCCCTGGGATTACATCCGCTTCACCTAAATCTTTCATATCAAACTTAGAAGAGAGGAAAGATTTAACATTTGAAATAATTTCAAGAGATGTTCCAAAAATTAAAATATCATCTACATATAAGCAAAGGATTACACAATCATTGTCGATGATTTTAAAATAAACACACTTATCATGATTATTGATTTGAAATCCAAAAGATAGAATAATTTGATCAAATTTCTCATGCCATTGTTTAAGAGCTTGTTTAAGACCATAAAGGGACTTGATAAGTTTACAAACATTGTCTTCTTGTCCCTTTACAACAAACCTTCAGGCTGTTTCATATAGATCTCTTCCTCAAGATCTCCATTTAGGAATGCAGTCTTCACATCCATTTGATGAATGATTAACTTATGAATGGAAGCAATGGCAAGAAGTGATCTAAGGGTTGTTATTCTAGCTACAGGAGAATATGTATCAAAGAAATCCAACCATTTCTTTTGGTTATACCCTTCGGCTACTAATCTAGCCTTATACTTTTCTATTGAACCATCATGTCTGAATTTCTTCTTAAATACCCACTTACACCCTAAAGGTTTGCATCCAGGGGATAAATCAGATAAGATCCAAGTTTCATTTTGTAAGATTGAATTAAATTCAGAAAGAATAGCTTCCTTCCAAAAAGGAGCATCAGGAGAAGACATCGCCTCTGAAAAAGAAGAAGGTTCGCCTTCGATTAGAAAGTAAAGAAACATTCACCAAGGTCTTTTCTTTCCTTATCCTTGAACTTTTCCTAAGTTCAGAAGGTTCACCTTCATGATTAGATCTTTTCCTTTTCTTTGACTCATTAGAAGACCCAGCTTTAAAAGAATCATGAACCAAGTAATGATTAGAAGAGAGTTAATTTGGTACTTGATTCTTGAAAGGAAAAACATTTTCAAAATAAGTAGCATCTCTTGATTCGATAAGAGTATTATTTGAGATGCCACTTATATCAGAGTTTATCACTAGGAACCTATTTGTACTGCTATCTAAGGAATAACCTATAAAGATAGCATCTACGGTTTTAGGTCCTATTTTTCTTCTCTTAGGTTCAGGTATTCCTACCTTAGCTAAGCATCCCCACACTTTAAGTTAATCTAGCCTGGGTGTTCTACCTTTCCAAAGCTCAAAAGGTGTTTTAGGACTATCCTTAAAGGGTATCCTATTTAAAATATAACATGCAGCTAAAAGAGCTTCCCCCAAAAGTTCTCGGGTACACCTGAACTTATTAACATTGAATTAACCATATCCATTAACGTACGATTTTTTGTTCAGCTACACCATTGGACTGAGGAGAGTATGGTGGTGTAACTTTATGAATAATCCCATATTCTTGACAAAATAGAGTCATTTTATTTGAGGTATATTCACCACCGCGATCTGACCTAAATTTCTTAAGCTTTTCTCAGTTTGGGTTTCAGCTTCTACCTTATAAATCTTAAACTTATCTAATACTTCATCCTTAGATTTTATCAAATATATGTAACAATAACGAGAGAAGTCATCTATGAATGTTACAAAGTAACGACTTTCTCCCCGTGTAAGAAACTTGGTAGAGTCACATACATCGCTATGGACTAATTCAAGAAGCGTTGAACTCCTATTTACTGATTTAAAAGGTTTTCTAGGCATCTTAGCTTGAATACAAATTTCACATTTAAACTTTCTATCAACATGAACATTAAGAATTAGATTAAGATTTGTCATGTAATGAATACGATCAAAATTCACATGACCAAGTCTACTATGCCAAACATTTGATGATTCAACATTAAAAAGAAAAGAACTTTTATTAGATAACTTAGAGGATACATTTAATTTAAAAAGGCCTTCACATACAAAACCTTTACCAACAAACTCATTATTACGAGTAATTACAACTTTATTTGACTCTAGAACAATTTTATATCCTCTAGATATAAGAAGAGATCCACTAATCAAATTTCTTCTAACACTAGGAACTAACAACACTTCATGAAGGACTAGGATCTTCCCAGATATCATCTTTAGATCCACTTGACCTTTCCCAAGCACTTGTGCTGAAGAGTTATTCTCAAGTGTCACACCTCCTCCACTTATTTCTGAAAGGTGGAGATCCAGGAGCGATCAAAACAAGCATGAACATTAGCTTCTAAATCAAGCCACTAATCACAAGAAGATTGGGTTGAGTTAATTAAGAATTTTGAATTTATCGACCTGAAAGAAGGCTCAGCACCACTCTCAACCACGTTAACTTGTGGTTTAGATGATTTCTTCAATGGTTCAGTCTTCAGTGGTAGTAGTCCTTCGCCATATGATTTGTCCTTCCGCACACAAAGCAGAATGTGCCTTTATAATTCTTTAACTTCTGATTTGGTCGGTTCTGGTTTGATCGATTCTGAGGAGGTTTGTATGATTGGTTGGATCTAGATTGGAATTTCTTTTTCTTAAAATTCTTTCCCTTATGTTTGAATTGATTTGGAGTTGGATTTGACTCGGTCAGATGGATTTTAGGTCCAAGGTCGGTCTTTTGATTTTGATTGAGCTTAAGCGGTGTTCTTCTTCAATCCTAATAGAGTTAATCACTTTGTTAGGGTCAAGCTACCTTGCTTATGACTTAGCTCTCGAGCAAAGGATGACCAAGATGGTGGAAGGGCATCTACTAAGGCTTGGACCTTATAGTTTTCAGAAAAACTACAACCAGTCAATTCTGACTTTCTAAGAAAATCTTGGAATTCATGAATTTGAATACTAATGGGTTTGAAATCTACCATTATGTACTTTCTAAATTTTGAGATAGTGAATCTATCTAAACCAGCATCAACCATCCCATATTCAGCCTCAAGAGCATCCTATAGTTCCTTAGCAGTTTTAGTAGGAAGGTAGACATCATACAGATTATCAGATATGGCACTTAAAATTCTATGTCTACAATGAAAATCTATTTCTTGGGGTGTTTTTGATAAGATGAGGTTTCAACTATACTAGAAGAACCTTGTTG
The DNA here is from genome assembly GCA_900491605.1 of Calamus simplicifolius. Taxonomy (NCBI): domain Eukaryota; kingdom Viridiplantae; phylum Streptophyta; class Magnoliopsida; order Arecales; family Arecaceae; genus Calamus; species Calamus simplicifolius. The sequence goes on from UESW01004016.1 coordinate 716,898, forward strand.
AGTATTAGATTTGGGATCTGATAGTTCTATGGCATAAAATAAACCTAAAGTGGTAAGCCAGTATTTTACTTAACTTTGTCACCTCCTAAAGAATAATCCATTGAATTTTTCAGGTTTAATTGCACTAAGATCATTAGAACCCATTTTGAAAAGGTTGGTTTCTTAATTCGTTATGCACAACCAAAAAGTATTTGATTTTTTTAAATTAATGATTTTTTCAGATATTTCTAGATTTTAAATTTAATTCAAAAGAATTAAATCTAGAAACTACTTGTAATTATAATAAAACCACTAAGCAAAAATTAACTCAAATAAGTTAATTTTGAATTTGAGTTTCAATTTTTTTTTTCAAAATTTGAATTTCAAATTTGAATTTTAAATTTTAAATTTTAAATTCAAAAACTCCTTTTTTTAATGAAATTACTTATAATAAAATCTAGCAATTTCTAATGATAGGAAAAACTTGTCCTTAGCTATTAGAAAAAATTGTTTTGAATTTTGAAAAAACCTTTTTAAAAATACTAGAATAATTAATCTAAAATTTAAATTCAAAATCTAAATTAAAGTTAAAAGGAATCAAACTGGTCGAGGCGTGTTAGACACTGCCCTAAGGATAAGTTTTCGCCCCCTCATGCGGGTTGTTGGCGATTTGTCCCTAAGGTACAACGATCCGGCTCAATCCGATCCTCCTACCGCGAGCACAATCGGGTGGAGGTGCAAACCCAATGATACTTTAGATGCCCAAATAAAAATATAATAATAAAAAGGGTAATAAATCTTTTACCACCAGTAGCTTGTTGAGACAGACTTCCTTGTTGAGATAGATTTCCAACTCCAAGACAGACTTCCTTGTTGAGACAGATTCTCAAATCCCAGCACTAGATCTTTTAGGATTTGGATTTTTGTTTTCTACTTTCTCTATCTTTTTTTTTCCTTAGCCTATGCATATATATATATATATATATATATATATATATATATATAAAAGATATTTTTTGTCCGTTAAGCTTTGTTACCGTTTAAATCGAAACATTAGCATAATAAAAGAATTCAATAAAAGAATTCAATGCATACTCGCAGAATGCTCTACAACGTTTCCAACGTCTCCAACGTCCCATGCACCTTTAATGTTTCCCTTTTATTTTTTAACTTTTTTTCTTTTTTTTAATGGTCAAAAGTCAACAGTTTATTCATCTATGATCAAATCACAATCCTTTTGGCTTCAAAAATCAATTCCGAACGTGGCAATTAAATCACAAATGCTACTTAGCAGCCTATTATGCTCTTTGAATTGCAGATAATTGGATCAAACACATCAACATACGTTCGTTGAAAAAGATCCGAGATAGTACTATCAGTAGTCTTCCTCTTGGATTACCCCTAGGTTGAGCATGATAGAAATCAAGAACATGATCAAATCACATGCTCATAAATTTTAGGATTTATATCCTATGCTCAACTTTTAAGCAAACAGTACACGTGTTCAACTTTTAAGTAAATAGTACACGGTAAAAAATACCAAATAACCCATCTAAATATCAACATACCAAATTTAAATATTTATGTACCCATCCAAACATGTAAGCCAAATATCAAATATTATGAAACATGTCAAGAATATCATATATCACATATCATGACAATATTAATATTAGTGGATGACCAATCTAATACCATTTGTTGGAATTTTAAATAAAAAATTATATATATATCATATATATATATATATGTGTGTGTGTGTGTGCAGCAAAAATATGCAGATCGTTTAACATGCATAAAATTAATATCATCATATCAAAAGAAAAATTATCGTATAATTTTTCTACACATAAAACATACCAATGTGTTGAAGTCTCAAAGGAGCATATGTGCTCTACTACCGAATTGAAGCTATGAAGGAAGAAACTACGGTAGAGTTTAAGGATCAAGGTACATCACAAAAGTATCTATAAAATAAAAATGAAACCAGTGCCTTCCTCACCTTTCTCAAAATCGGTATCGAATTATGAAAATGGGCTCACTCTTGTTTTTCTCTATTTTTTCACAAAAGAGTTGGCACATATAAGGAATAAAGAGGAAGAGAGAAACTTTTCTTTCGTTATGTCATGTTTTCTAAAAGTCCACCTTATGCCCTATTTATAGGCTCTAGATGAATCAAAATATATATATAATTTAATTTTTAATTTAATTTAATTTAAATTATAACCTATTTTGACCGTATAAGAATAATTCTCTACACTGTACGTCAACTCCTTGATCATATTAAGAAAAAAGTTGTTTTCTTATTTGTAACTAATTTACAAATAATATCTAAATTATCAAATCTTGTTTAATAATTTCAGTTATTATTAATTTTAAATATCTAATAAATTAATTTTATTATTTTATTTTTATTATTTTTAATAATCATATTTTTAAAAATATCAAAAATTAAATTTTTCTCTTTTCATCAACTCATAATATGTGCCACTTACAAAAGCAAAATTCTCTTGTATGATGTTCCAAAATAATATTTATGTGCAACCATTCATATCAATTATTATATGAACAATGTGTCTAAATACATTTTTATTTTGTTCAATAACCAATTTATTGTATCAAAATAAATGTGAGAAAAATAATCAATCAAATTGATTATTTATTTTCATAATAAACTCTTTATTATAAAGTTTCAATAAATATTTTACTTGAGAAAAAATAAATAATTAATCACATTAATTATTCAATCTAAGAGTATTTGATGCAATTAACCTAAGACGGTGTAAGGACCATGGACCCATAATTTCAAGCTCCAATAAACTTGAATAAACTCGATTAAAACTTTTAATTATTTATTCAGTTTATTAATCTCAAAGTTATTCCACTAAAAACTCGAGACTGCATTTTTACTCAAAAACTTGAGATCATTACATGTAATTCAACCCTCCATAATTAATTTATAATTAGAGCCAAGTAAAGTAACTGTTATACCCCTCTAATTATTTTTTGTTTCTTAAGTACTATTGATTAATTAGTTAAACAGTTAATTTATGATCCTCGAATCATAAATTAACGGTTTAACTACATAATCAATACTTAAGGAAACTAATTTAAGTTTTTTAAAAAAAGCCATAAATTTCATATCTTTAAATTACATTCCCAACCAATATGTTATTGAACCTTCAAGATGTAAGTATTGAGCCCAATATCAAATGGGCTTGAATAAACAAATCAAAAGATCTAGTAACACTATCAAGGAGTTTATGATTAAGTTAGGATTAAGGTTGATCTACATATGATCATTTTATGATATAAATTAATTCTTTATAACGATCTTAAATAAATATTCAAATTTATCCATTCAAGTCCTATATAATCTCATTATATATAATACATTCACTAAATATCTCTATACAATAATCCGAATAAGATTATCAGATTCATGTTCATGGACCATATTAGTGATTTGCGATAAAAAATCCGTACTTCAATTAATCATGGACATGTTTAAATATATTAGCTATAATTTAATCCTTTTGTATATAATATACTAAAATTACATGCTAATAATATATTTTAAATGTTTATAAATATTCATCTTTTATATAAAAAATAAGATTGAAGAAAAATACTTTTTTATTAATTATAAAATTAAAAGTATAAATACTTCTGATTTTAAGGGCATTCCTAATAATTTGTAATCAGATATAAAGAACACAATTAGCTGAAATATGATAGATTAATATCAATAAATTTATACATAGATTCTATAGTGAAAACAGAGGGAACCGGGGAAAAAATCTGAGGTGGATTATAACATCCCTTTAAACTCCACCCATCCCACACAGGGCTTTGTGAATAGCTCTTGCATGGCTGAGACCTAAAAAACGAGAATGGAAAAGAATTGGTGCTGAAACGGCACTGGAATCACAAGCCATGCTTCAAGCACCCCTTTGTGAATTGCAAAAATTCCCTCATGCATCACTAGCATGATGAACTGACTTTAGAGATGAGCAAAGCCCTGCAGCATTGCTGCTTCAAATAAATTGACCTTAGTTTGAACCCAATTCAAGCACTTTACCCCGTACGTGGGAGAATTACTCTTGGATGGAAACTTCAACTCCAAAAGGAGAAAAGAAAAGAAATGAGAAAAAAAACAAGAAAGAGCATGAACCAGAGCAATCAACATCTATATCCCATATTGATTGAAGTTTTTAACCAAATTGCAGTGAAATTCTTTCATCTTCCTGTTCTCCTCATACAAAGTTAAGAAGGCAATTTTCTTGATTTTAAACAAAATTACAAGATGCTTTCCCTCCTTCCACTTAAACAGATCATATCAATCATAGACTCGGGAAGCTGCAAAAATCAGAGAGGCTTTAGTAGGGCTAGATAGGCTACTCTCCTTAAACCAGGAAAGACCAAAACATTGTTAACAATATCTTAAGCCTGAAGCTTTTTACATCAGCCATATTAATCACAGAAGAAAAGAAAAACACCTTAAAAATACCTTAATAAATTACATCAGCTTCTATACTGTGAACTACTAAAATCAGCTGCTTTTGCTGGATGGCATTGGAGGGGGTAATGTACCAAAAAACAATGTCCCAAAGTGATGAAGTTATTCCAAAACCTCTGTTTTGCATTCTGTAGTGATGATTCAAATGATATTTCTGAAAAAGAAAAACAAGGGTAAGAAGCACTATGATACAAAGGACCAGAATTCTTGCTAAGGTTTTTATTAACTTAAATCTCTTCTCACCTTCATATTTCGAGCTGGAGCTTTGGCTGGTTGTCCATGGTGCAGATAATAGTGGGTGCAGTCATAAATTACATAACCCAACAAGCCACCGCCAAATATGGCAGGCGCAGTGGTAGGAGTTGTTAAGAGCCTAATCAGGCACCAGATCTAAAAGACAATCCGTGAAGAATGAGCAAAAGAAGCATAAAGATTCAAAGTTGGCATGTTAGTCAAATAAAGACAGCAAGTTCCAAATGAGAAATCCTTCTAAATTTGTTCCTATGATATAGCCAGTTAAGAATTATGATGATATCTTATCAGATTAGAAAATCTTACTCTACAGAGTAACCATATGTGTCATGGTTATTAAATCATGAATGATATAAAGATAGCCATAACTTGGTTGGTAAAATCAGCTTGTTTTATTAAGTGAAAAGGAAATTATAAGTAAAAGCCATACCGGCATGCACAGAATAACTGTTGCAGCTGGTGGGAAAACAAGGCGTAGTCCATCCATTGGGTGCTTATGATGACATCCATGAAGAAGATAATGAAATGTGTTTGCCCTGAGTGTAATTTCAATTAACATTTTTTGTTAATTTAATCTGCTAAAAGAAAAGCATACTGGTTGAGAATAAAAACTTAAATATAAGTAACAAAAGGAAAAGCATACCAGTAGCTTGACGTTTTAATATGGAAAAGGAAGCGATGCAATGTGTACTCGATCAGCGTCCACAAAAGAACACCACCGACCAACATTACAGCTACCTGAGGAACTGCATGTCCCATACGGACAGACATGGTCAGGAGCCAACAGACAACGGGGATCCATACGACTGGAATCACCCACCATTTAGTACGGGTGAACATCTGATAAATGTGAATCAAAATGTGAATTGCAAATGAATCAGAAAGATACTGTTAAACATGGGTCATAGATTTTGTTGGAATACAAGATTTGGCTACCTCCAAGAAGTCATTTTCAAAAAAGCGTGGACCTTCCTTGCTCACAATGGGCTGGTGAACCCATTCCTCATAGTCTTCCCCCAGATGGCCAACCTAGAGGAATTTTCATTGGTCATCTCATGGAACCGAAGAGAAAATCTAAGTGATTAATAACAAAACATCAATAATGAACTTAAAAATGGGAAAAATAGAAATCAGATTTCAAGAGCATGGATATAGACCTAGAAAACAGATATCACAAAAGCATGAAAGAATCTGAAGTTTCTTATAGGATAAACGATGATACAAACATACATGGTTTTTCTTTGATGAGATATCACAAAAATCCTGTGTATTTGGGCTTGTCATTTTTCCCATGATGAGAAATTGGTCAGCAGTCAGCACAACACTTTAAAATATGCAGATTATTTTCATAGGTGAAACTGGAAAAACGTAGAGCATGATTTGTTCTCGTCAATAAGATCTGCTTCAATCAGAAGATATGATACTATGGTAACCATTTCTCACATACCATATGTCTAACTTTTCTCATTCCACCTTCCACTGAGTTTCAAACAACTATAAATATTCCCTCCCCTCCCCGCCCCCACAAAAAAAAAAAAAGACAAAACAAAACATCAACAAGCACCATATAACCTCACATATAACGAAGAGAAAATGCCATGACAAGTCCCTTATCATGGTTTTGTAGGAGCTACATGTAGTAACATTGCTATGCTGATGGAAAGATTGAAAGGAAGTGATGTTGATTTACTACTTCCTTGGCCTTATTGTTATGATGCTAAAAAAACCAAAGCTACTACTTAATTTGTTATTACCCTTCAAATCATATGCTTAAGGTATGTTGAGATGTATAGGACTCTTGCAGTCCTATTTCTTCCCTTTCAGAAAAGCATATCATATTCATTTTTCTCCTGCATTTAGACCATATATTTGACAGACATTATAATATCTAGCAATTTTTTAATAATAAAAATAGTGTCCCAAAACCATTATAAAGCCTTTTATAGCATTATGATAACCATTAGTTGAAACCATTCTCCAGTATGTGTATATCTCGTCAGTTATGCCTTTTGATTTATAATGTTCATCCTCAAAAGACTCCTTATTAGTGTGATCAAATTGATTACACTCACTGAGTATAGAAATATAAAGGAGAAACAAAATGTATATAGACATAAAAACAAACATCAGAGGTGACAAAAATCATATTTTGCATATATCACCTACCGAAAGAAGAGGCAGGCATTAGTGCAATGGTTAGGTTGTCCAATTATGATCCATCTATGAAAAGGTTTGAAATACAGAAACAATCTCTCCAAATATATGGGGCAAGGCTATGCACATTTGATCCTCCCAAGACCCTATAAGCCTCGTGCATCGAGATGCCCTTTGTTAATCATGGATTAAAAAGCTGTTGAATGCTGAATAATTAATATATGTGAAAATGCTGCATGGAAATCCACATTAGAGCAAGGATCTACTGCCTTCTATTACCCAAAATAGGTCCCATTCAACCAATCACAATGTTCACTATGTACATCATTTAATATGGGAGTAACTCCGATAAGCAGGAAAGAAATGATTGACTTGAGAAGAAAGAAACAAACAACTTCTTTGAAATAACTCATGAAAATGTAACATAATGCACCTGGCAGTCTTGCTGTTCTCATATATGAATGCATTTTTGAATAATTGTTTTCTCTGATCTCTGATTCAAGACAAATAATGATTGTTTTCTTTATACAGGTTGACATATCTTGAAAAAATAATGCAACGGGAAAATATATGAATAACTTGGGCTGTTAGTACAACTAAAGGTTGAAAGATAATTAGCTGAATTGAATGCAAATATTATATGGAAACAGATGAGTACTCTAATATTTGTTGATTGATTTAAAAATATTTGACGTATTGCCACTTCCTACCCCTTTTTATGATTCAATAATATCAATTAATCCAAATGTTTGATGTTGTGTCTCCTAGGTGCAGTAACTCAAAATATCAGCATACAAAATCTTGCTTGACAATGAAATCTTACCTGAAAAACAAGAGGCTTGCTCAAGTCCACAGTGAACTTTCGTGCAACCATCTTAGTGTTCTTATGAACTGTAATTACATCAAGCAAAACGTGAATAACATGAAAATATATAGCAAAATGAGAAAAAAAATAACTAAGAGACTAAATAATGAACCAAAGAACTAATTACAAGCAACAGGATAAAAGGCTTTGATATATTGTGTTTTGGGCTCTCAGCAGTTATCTTTTTTTTCAATAAATCTCTAAAAATAGGATGCAATAGCAAATAATGATGGTCTCTGAATTTGTTGATAAAAATGGCACGTTCTTCAATTTCTTAGCACCATTTAACATGCTAACTTCCTTTTATATGATCTGCCAACCCATTTCCCATCCCTGGTCCATAAAATGTTCATCGCTCAACCTTAACCACAAAGTGACAAAACGAATTGACAAATTGACCGAGAGATAAGAATTGACTAACGAATACTGTTGTCTCCTAATTTCATGAGTCTCTCAAAAAATATTTCCAACCGCTCAGACGGTAGCCCAGTGGTTGGGGTTCCTCCACACATCCACGACGCCTCAGGTTCGAGGAATGAGGTTGCGGCTGACTCGAATAATTCCAAGGTTAATCCTTGAGGCCTGAAACTCCGGTGCTGGAGGGGCTAAGGTTTCTTCTAGTCTTCCTATTCTGACTGCTGGCACTTGGATGGGGTCAGGTTGACCTACTGGTCTTCGGGCGAGGAACGGCTGCGCAAATCTCGCACCGTGCATGGAACATATCCTGACGGGGAACGGAGCCGCATGGGACCTAGCTATAGGTCGGCAAAGCCCTCCTTCCCCTTTTTTGTAACAAAAAAAAAATATTTCCAAAAGGTACCAATATAATTTTCCAAACAGAAACTTGACCAAAAGGTAGCTGAGGAGATTTGCTTTTCGGTCGGTACAATGCAAAATAAGCAGCAAAGATGCCACAAAATCATCTGAATGAGTGCTGAGAATATAACTAGACAGAAAGACAGAACAAGAAAAATTTTCATTCTATACTGCGAACTCATAAGAAAAGGAAAACATCTAATCATAAAATAACACATGAATATCACCACCCTCTAAGGTACTCCTTGCCAGGCCATAAATGTATCATATTACCGCCATTGCAAGTAGCGTCAAGCCATTGACATGATTTCTAAATCAACTCAGTCAAAACAATGCACACAAGCACAGCAAGAACATATAGCATCAAATCAATAATCGCCCTCATTTACGTAAATTCAGACCAAAACCTTAATTAGTTATTTCTAGCACTAGTTTTCCAGATCAAAATCATAACAAAAATCTTTCCCTAGATCGTTCTGTCAATAAATTATTGACTTTGGAGTTTGTAGAAATCCCAGAAGCAAAGGAATCAGCATATAAATCCTTGAATTTGGAGTTTGAATACATTTAACTGTGAATGCATTCAAATGTGAAAGAAATTAGTCTAAGTTTTCGGCGTAATTCTAGCATAATCGCATCAAAATCCAAGAGATGCAACAATGCCGCATCAAAAACCAAATAAGGCCATGAATCCAACAAGAACGACAGATCTGCACCACAAATCCACCAAAAATAAAAACTCTCCAATCCACAAAATTGCGAACCAGACATCAGAATCAAGCCAAAAAAAAAGCACGAAACTGACGAAACCAGGGCCAAAATCTCGCACCTGAAGGGCTCCCCGGCGATTGGTACGCTCCCCTTGAAGCTCCGGATCGAACTCAGCAGAGGCTCTCCTCCTCTCCGCGGGTGGAGCGCGCGCGGAGAGAAGCGAGATGGGGAGAGGGGAGGTTATTTTTCTGGGGATTAATTTCAGTTTTTCTTCGTATTTCTTCCGCCAGAATTCGTAGAATTTAAACGGCGGCAAGGGGATGGGATTTCCGCCATCGCCCATCGGAGCGAACAAATCGGGTGCCTCCGGGACTGCTCGTGGGGACAAACTGGTGCCACGTCAAGGATGATCCAAGAGGAGGTCGGGAGAACGCACAAAATAAGGACAGTTGTAATGTTTCCATAGGCTTCTTCTTGTTGTAGCTCCCTTCCGTTTCGTTAATTTTATTTTTATTATTTTTATTATTATAAATTATTTATTTTTAAAAAATTTGATGCAGAATTTTAACGATTTTATCCTTCTTAAAAAGGAAACGAACGTTTTCGCCGTCAGTAATTCTATAGATTTTCTATAGATTCGAAAGATAACTTCCATTATTTCATAAATATAGCATTTTATTCTAAAGGTGACCTTCGTAAATTCAAAAGATGATTCATATTCAACCCGTGGATATAGTACTTTATTCTAAAGAGATTCAATGATTCAAAAAAATTGGCTCACATCCATTTTATTATAGCACTTTATCTTATACGGTATTGAGCTACGAATACCTTTTATTACAGAAAAGCAAAAGGATAAAGTTTACATCAACGTAGAATCATGACAATTCAAAAACGAGTTCTATTGATGATTTATTTTATTATTTTTATTATAATAAATTATTTGTTTTTTTTTTAAATTTTTATGTGAGACTTTCACGGGCATCATTTTGTTTTTTTTTTTTTTTTTTACTCCAAAAAAAAAAAGCTTCCTGTGAATGGTTAATGGTTAATAAATTAACGACCTCGAGATACGTTAAGAGATTTCGAAGATTGCGATTTAAGTACTGCTCCATATCTAAGCCCGTCAGTCATTCATTATCCTCAGATTTTATATGAATATAATATACTAAAAGATTAGTATTTTAATGTAGCAAGGGACGTGACCTAAAAAATTGCTCGTGGATGGATACCAATTTTGTTGATGAGAGTTGGATCTGGGGAAAATCGTAGAAATCCAAGAAGAAAAAGTATGAGAGAGGGATGCGCTGTGATGCCTTTGGCGGCGGCACCTCATCCTCACGCTTTGGAGGGAGTCCCCATGACTTCCCTGCGCTTCCTCTCGCCGGTCTCCATCACGTACTCACCCAAGACGGACTCAGATACGTGCAATCTAGGCCAAATATAAGGCTTCCTTTTTTTTTTTTTTTTTCTTTTTGATAATCTTTTCCCCCCCCCCCCTCCTCATACTGAGTTATTTTCTCTATTATCCTTCTTCTACAGTTCACTTCCAGCAGGGCAGTGACTTAAAGTTTTTTTCTTTTCTTTTCTTTTTTTGTTTTTGGATTTATATATTGCTTATCTTCATCCACAAACCTAAAATATGTCATTTTAAAAAAAAAAAAATTAATGAGTGGGCTTTTATGCAAAATTCATATGGTGGAAAGGAAGAGAAAATAATGTAGGAGGAAAAAATTTAGAAGAAATTGCCGATTGTTTAGGGGAAAAAACTTGAATGAAAATGATTTGTTTAGGAGTCACAATGATCATAAAATAACTGTTTTAGGGACATATATTTTGCTCATGGGTTATGGATGCAATATAAAAATAATGGGGAAAGGAAGAGGTAAAGGAGCGACGTGGATCTCAAACATGGGTTTTTTATTAAATACTAAGGTGTCTTGGTGGGAAACCAACAACAGGATGAGTCAAGATCATTGAAATATGAAAATTTTTGAAATAAAAACTTAGGTATTTCAAGATCTTGGCTTATATAACAAGAACATGCTTAATTATTTTTTAGGCGTTATTGTTGATATTTCTTTATTTAAAATTCATTCGATATGATAAAACAAAATCCTAAAATCTTGAACCAGAATTTGATGGTATATTAAAGGCTATAGTTTTTTATGTATTTATATTCATACAGGCAATAACAAAACCTTGATATAAAGAGTTTGCAAATCCTACTACAGATCATCTTCAACATGGATTGCAAGCATATTATACACCACATTTTTATATTTTTTGGAAATTTAGCTTCATAATTATGAACCACCCCCATCGAAGCCAATGGTTCCAAGTTTATTTCTCATTTTCATATGGAATATTAATACATTCATTAGAAGGTGCTAATTTGTTCACTAATCTTAATCATTTATATTTAACTCACGTAAAAGATTTTCAGAGTCAAGTCTTACAGTGTGTATCAAAGATTTGGTATTTATGTGTTTTTTTTTTTTTAAATGAAATTTGAGACACAAGTCGTTGGAGGGTCTCTCTAAAGTGTAGGAGACGATGGAGATCAAGATCACAAAGAGAGCAAAGTCTAAGCAATTGCTGACGTGAGACAAGTTGAGATCTTGAGAACCGATGTGGTTTTCTAGTTAAAATAAATGAAAATAAAAGTGAAATTTCAATAGCAACTACTAGCTCAACTACGCTGGACAATAAAGAGGCAAAGTATTCTAACTCAAACTTCCTAATAATTAGGGATTAATTTTAATCTTAACAAATTTTATAATAAACGAATGGAAGTTATCCTTATGGGATATAAATTAGCATAATAAATTATTGTTTTATATAAGCAGAGAAAAGATAAAAAAATTAATAAAAAATATATTTTGAATTCTATCTAGAATATGTAGGCTCATATGTATGTAATAGAGTTGGAAGGGAAATAGGGAGAGCCATTGGTAGGGGCTTGATTTATTGGTATTTTTAATATATATGTATATTAATTATTATCTATTTTACATTAATGCTACTTAAATTTATGATTAATGCATCTGATCTACATCAAAAATGCATTATCCTATAAATAAAGTTGAGCTCAAGCATAATTAAAGGCTACGCATTTAAAGCTAGCATTGTATTGCTCGTTTAGTCATCATATATAGAAATCTGTTACCTAAGGATGATTTATTGGAGCATAAATAAAATATAAAATAATTTAAAAAAATGTTTAAATTCTATTATGAGCTAGCTTTGTAGGTCTTTGAAGATAAGTTTTTTTTAAAAAAATAAAAAGTATAACTGAACAAAAGAAAATTAGTAATAGAAATAAAAGCTAAAAAGGGATAAAAAAATAAAAAAATTTAAATTGTCGTATAATGATGGACTGCCGGTTCATAGAATTTTGAAGAGGGCAGAAGAAATTAGTAAGGCTGGTTAGATTTTTGAAAACAAATTAAATAATATATATATATATATATATATTGATACCCTCCTACTAAAAAAAATTACGATCGCGATGGGACTCGAACCCACAATCTCCCGCTCCGGAGGCGAGCGCCTTATCCATTAGGCCACGCGATCATAACTTTAAATTGGATTATTTAGCTAATAGTCTAAAGCAATGATTCAGTAACCAAACTTGCCCCAATTAAAGACATGCCATCCATTCAATCACCATTCATTGATTGAATTCGATGAGGTCCGAGTTGGATTTGGTTGACTAAGATTATGTCTATATTGGATCTGGTGCAGATTCAAAAAAGAAAAGAAAAGATTTAACAAAAAAAGAGAAAAAACTGAGCATGGATGAGTTGGCTTTAGATCTGCTAAATTACTAGTAAAACATGTTGCATGTGGCGGGTAGTAAAACTCATCCTGAGCTCCGCAAAGTGATCAATGACAAGCCACAAGCCACACTAGTAGAAATAATGACATCTTACAAGGGACAATTTCAATAAAGCTAATCTTTAGCTACTTTCATCTAGGACCGAAAATGGATCAGATAGTAGTATATTCATATTTGTATCCATATTTTTTTAACAGATACGGATACGAATACTAAACGAATATTAAAATTTATGTCCATATTTTTTTTAAACGGATACGGATATGAACCGAATTTTAAGCATATTTATATTTGTTATATACGGATACAGATATGAATCGGATATCAAGCATATCCATATTTGTTATATACGGATATGGATATGAATCAAATATCAAGCATATCCATATTTATTATATACGGATACGAATACGAATCGAATATTAAGGTAGTGTTTGATATAAAAAATGCTATACTAAATTATATGTTATTTCAAATTCTAAATTATCTTCTATTCTTTATTTTTTTAAAATTGATATTGTATTTTCACATGTATTCATTCAATTTTTTTGATAAATATTTTCTTACTAACTATAGTTTAAATAACTTTATTTATATACTCTTTCAAAATCTACGTTATATTTTTATATATCTATTCAACTCTCTTTTATAAATATTTTTTTCACTAAAAATTATTTAAATAACTTATAATTTTTATGTCTATTCAAATCTCTTTTTTCACTAAAAATTATTTAAATAACTTCATTCATGTCCTCTCAAATTAAAGCTTTTCTTTTTAGCATTATTTTATAGGAAGAGTATAAGCACTAATAATAATAATGAACTCCTCTTCTAATACTAATTTAAGCAAAATTATTTTTTCTATTATTCCCTTAATATTTATAGTTTCATCTTTTAAACTCTTATATATAATTATTTCTAATTTATTTTTATTCTTATCTTTGCTTATATACCAAAATTTATAACCATCAACATCTTTTGCTTTTTTCTACCTACTTAATTTCTCATAGGCAAACTATGTTGATTCTTTTTCTAGTCATCACATTTATTAATTTTATTAATTTTTAATTAATAAACTTATATTTTAAGTCACTAAATATATTTTTTTATTATTTTTTGAACTAACTTTTTTACTCGTATTTATTCATAAGAGTTTGAAAATTCTTGCTTACTTTCATAACACAATCGGATGCTAATGTAATGCATCATTTGTAATACTATTATAGTTATCTTTATAAAACTTTATGCTACATTAGGACCTATGTTTTCATACCTTGCTTACTTTCATATCACAATCAGATGCCAACTTAATGCATCATATTTAGGACCATCCTAATTATCATTTTAAACTTTACGCTACATTAAGGTTTGTATAAACCATCACAAGTATAAGACATTCAAGTAGTTTTTTCTATTCAATTCATGTTCATAGATGAAAGGGTTGGATCATGCTTTATCTCAGTCTGACCTAATTTTATATTTGAGTTTTGATTATAAACTCGGATCCAATCTATTTGTTTGTTGGATCAAATTAGATTTATAAAAAAATTTAAGCCCAATAAATCATTTAGATATATTCAAGTTTAATATAAAATATTGCATTTAAGTCAAACATCTAATTATTATTTTATTATTAAAATCTAATAATTGATAAATAAACGAAATCAACTTAAATATAAGTAAACCCTTAATTCTATCAAGTAAATGGTTATCCTTAAGTTTATAATTATGATATTTAAAATATTTACCAATTTAATTGAACACATTATAAATAAGAATCAATCAAGATAAATAATAAAAAAAGAAATAATTAGAGAAAAAAAAAGATGAGAGAAGACTTGATTGTTAAGATAAAAAATGAAGAATTAATTTAAATTATAACTCATATAATAAATTTATAATGATAATTAGAATGAAAAAAAATATTATAAAATTTTATAGATTAAAAAAATTAAATCCTAAACTCAATTCAGAACTTAAATTGATCCAATTAAAGACTAAAAGCGAAAGAGTCTCAGTCTTCGTCCTCTTCCTAATCCCGCGACACGAGTAAAAAAGAAAGACAAAAAGGCATCGCCAAAAACGAAAGAGTCTCCGTTGATCCTCTTCCCAATCCCACTCATTAAGCCGTTTCTTCTTTCTTCTTCGATTCGTGCTCCAAGCCTTTACTTGTACGTAGCCGTTAATTAATAATATAAATTTAAAAAATTAAATACAAAACGAATATTCGTATCCATATCTTAAAAAATAGGTAAATTCATTTTTGTATCCGTATCCCATAAATTTTCAGATTAAATATTCGAATTCATATCCGTATTCGATTAAACTGAAAAAATAAATATCCAAATATGATAAAATTTCATTTTCAGCCCTACTTTCATCACATCAACATGGCTCATCTCTGAGACCGCTAGTCTGAGAAGGCTCTACAAGAAGAAAAATGGAAATTTGACAACCAATTACAAAAAAAATCAAAGAGAAGGAAATGATTAATAACATGAAACTACAATATTGAAAACAACATAGAGATGGGGATTAGGTGAACATCAAAAATCTAAGGAGCCTACTTAAAAGAGTAATCTAAAATTTGCTAGTGGTTCTATATTCCATGATGGGTTAACTTCCTCCAGACCCCTTGCATGAGTTCAGAGAAGAGACACAGCAAGTCTGAAGTGGCCAATTCTTCCAACATCGCATGCTCTGATTGGTGATCTGAGCCCAAGTTTAATCTTTTCGCCAGAGTAGATTATGTTCACTTGGTCAAGCCATGTTCACTTGGTCAAGCCACATCAGTATCAGGTCCACTAGGACCACTACTTTTCCTGATCGTTATCCTCTTCAATATCCATGAACTCTCCCGTGACCCTACATAAAACCATGGTCAGCATAACAACACATCAGTTAGTTTAAATTAAAAATGCTGAATTTTAGGGCAAAATGGCATAAGGTTATTACTTGTATTGAAAAATTTCAAAGGGGTAAAATAAAGGCTTTGAAGCATGAAGGAGACAATTGCCAATAAAGCATTAGATTCTTTAGAGTATTTTAGAATGAGAGGTGGAACACCGCCCATGAAATTCAACTTAGACAGCCTTTGGGTGATTGCGGGAACAGAAGACGGGCAATTATGCATTGCTGATTTTTATTGACAAAATGAAAATTCTAAGGTTCTATATCAATCTATTGGTTATTAGCCAGTACAAAGGAGCATAAATCTAATAGAAATGCAAAGTTATCACCACAATCCTAAATTCTGAGGTTATCACAATTACAAACGACTTTGACACAAGGAAATCTCTTGGGAAGAGGGTATGTAATTTCAGAGGAAGATTAGAGAGTTCAGAGTTATTGGAACATAAAGAATGATTTGGTGATCCTGTTATGAAAAGCAGGACAGATGGCATGAAAGATAAAATATCTCATTCAAAAATTTAATAATTTCGATCATATATAATTAGATAATGGATAAACTTGAAACTTGAAGTCTTATCAAATACATTATCTATTTCTAGTTAGTTTTCATTGGAATTTAGTGAGCAAATTTTATAAAATTTGGTAAAAATATATTTTCTAATCTTACTCCTAGCAAATCAAGTTCTTTGGCCAGTAGTAGAGTTTAAATTAAAAACCAAGTTTGAACCAAACGAACCCAGCCGTGTAGGTTTAGATCAATGACTTCTTTCCACTGAGTCATGGGACAAGCCCAACTAATATGATTAGCTATGTGAATTGATTTTCTTTTCTCTGCCAATTTCATCCTACACCACCATTTCTCCTGTATGCCATCCCCTCATTTTGTCCTTCCCTTATCATCTACAGCTTCTCTGCTCAACACTTAGATCTTGTTGTAAGGACATCCAAAGATCACCACTGTACAGCATCAAAATGCCAGACAACCTCACCTAGACTCAGATGGGGTTCCTCACAACTAGCCAATTCCTATTCCCAACCACTCCCACTAGTTGCCTTCCTTCCTCTCCATGATCCTGATGTCCGTTGCTACACACTTATCATCAGATGCGAATGACCACCATACCTCACTCTCCTGGCAGTTCCCAGCCATCAACCCTCACGACCAAGACCACCCTTGATAGCCATCCCAGCCTTGCCATCAGCCCTGGCATGGCAACTGCTAGAACCCACAACATGCCACTGAACCAATCATCAAAAACCTATTGCTGCTTATCTTGCTCCCTAGAGAAGTTAAGGGGCTGGGTTCAGGTCAATGAAAGGCCGACTTTGTTGACCTGCCAACATGTTTGCTTCCATATTCTTTGACCTTTTAGCAGGTTGGTTGGGCGAGGGTCACATTTCCGGAGGATAACCCAACCCAACTAGGGGTGTTGAGACTCTTAGGGAGAGGTACAAGAAGTGGCAACATCACATCCAAAATGAAGAAGCTCATTAGTG
Source organism: Calamus simplicifolius (assembly GCA_900491605.1). Taxonomy (NCBI): domain Eukaryota; kingdom Viridiplantae; phylum Streptophyta; class Magnoliopsida; order Arecales; family Arecaceae; genus Calamus; species Calamus simplicifolius. The sequence continues at coordinate 734,445 of UESW01004016.1, forward strand.
CAAAAACAACATCTTGTTCTTAGCAAAGCAAAAGGAAAGCCACCTAAAATCATAAGACAACTCATACATCCACCAGCCCATCTGTCAAAAGAAACATGACAATAGATGAGCCTTACTGATCTCCATCACATAAAGTATGGAACTACTATAGATTTTCTTAAGATGGATAGTTTGAAATTATGTTGGCCATCAAGCTAACAGTTCAGCTACGTTGTGATGTGGTTTTCAGCTCTAATACAACTATCAAACTTGTGAAGGAGGTAAGAGAAACAAATTGAATCAGATACTTTCTTCTGATTGACTGCAAAATACATCTTAATCAAGTTGTTTCCAACTTCTTGGCTGACTGGGATTTCTTATTGGTCACTAGCTGGAAGTGTAATGTCTCTGAAATCTAGAATGCATAACAAGATTGACCATAAAAGCAGTTATGTATCTTCATTTGTTCGACGATAATTTTCCGTCCAACATTAAATGGGTCATCCGCTTTTATTTTTCTGTTCTACTCTCTTGACCCATATGATTTGATCAATTCCACAGTCCAAGGCTATGTTCACCAAGACCAAGTTGTGACAATTTGTTTTTCATGAATACCAGAATATGACAAAATTATCATTTCCAGATGAGTCAAATTTAATGCTAACTTATCAACACCCTTAAAAACAAGTTAAAACATTGGAAGGGAGTATGTTAATTAGATTGACTGACACACAAGAAAGATAAACCTGATCAAATCCAATAATTTGCCGACAGGGCTATCCAATACTGCTAACGAAATAATTTGTTAATTATTGGCAAGAAGTTTTGCATTCAAGAGTTGCTGCTTTTAATACTGATTGCCCCATATAAAAAAAAATTAATTGCACTGGAAATTGGGTATGGCCTTCCAATCAGAAGATAAGGCCCAAAGTGCACAGTGGCAGTTTAACTTAAGGTGGTCAGTCTATAGCTCTCAATAATAGGCACCTTAAATTAATGAGGGATGCAATATATATAGAACCTTATAGGCAAACAAAGATGGCATCAAATTCATTGCCTTTCCCAAGTAATAAATGCATCTTTCTCTTGAGCAGATTTAAATAACCGAATACAAGTTTGAAATCTAATGAGATTTGAAAGCTTCCATAGGTCCACAATTAGATCCAGGTATGGTCAAGATATACACTTCTGAAGCACATCAGAAATATGTAAACTAATGGAACAGGAAAAGACTGCATACCGATTGTACGACAAGAAAGCCTCTCCAATACTTCCAATGACCTTATTCCGTACCTTCCGTACACATACCTAGATGAAAAAATAGAAGAAAATAAAATTAGTGAGGTATACATGTGCTAAGGAATGATGCATTTAAAACTAAGAATTGATGCCAACCTGCACACGGTCAAGAGGCCCAGCATTTGGATCCCGATTGCGATGAATGACAATACCATTGTCACATTTGTTTATAAAATGTGCACTTCCACTAATATCGTACATATTAGGTGGACCACCTCCCCAGTGTTGTAGCTGAGGCAAAACATCATCAGAAAAGAGTAGATATAGAGGAAAAAAAGCATACAGACAAAGGTGATATACATGACATGAGATACCTGTCTAGGATGTGCTACAAACCATACATGGCATGAATGATGCTGAGCAAAGCGCTTGATCAATGTAAGCATCTGACTCACATACTCTGTTTCTGTTCTGTTACAGAGATGGAAAGAAGATCAGACAGACTTGTTTCATACACACCAGGGAGATATTCGTATTAAATAACAGCAAGATATAGTTCACATCTAAGCAACTATTAGAACTTGTGATAGTACGTAAGTATCTAGACAGACACTCAGACACAGATTTATAGAGCTGAACTCTTCCATAAGAAATAAAATAAAACCATCATTTTGTAGGTTGTAGAGTTCTCACTGATTTGCATGACGTTGGTGATCTAGTTCATTGTATGGGTCAATCACAAGTCCACGCGCCCCATATCTCAGAACAGCAGCTTTAGCAAGTGCAAGAACCCATTTGATAGATGGAAGGCAATCATCTTCACAACTATTGAACAAACGACTAATATTAGTGCCAAAACACCACCACAACATGATAAAGCAACAATGTTTGCACAGATATTCAGATATAATAAATATCTGTTAGTTATATGAGCTATGCTAACAAGAATACTAACAAGAAAACTGAAACCAATGCACTAACTAATGGTGTTCATTCAGTAAAATAAAAGCATTTAGTCACTTCAACAATTTCTTTATGCACAAACAACAAACCGGATGAGATGAAATGTATCATTCAGCCATTCTTTCCCTCGTTCTAATTCCTCGACACTCATGCGCTCGGTAGATCCTCCATATCTATCAGTAGCCAGAAGTAGAAATAAGCTACCCAATGAACCACATATAAAGTATAAAATATTAAGATAACCATTCAAGTTGATTAGCAAAGGACAAACTGTTGTGGAAAATCTATAATAAATGTAAATAAGTATAAATGATGAGGAAAGCCTGCCATAAACGAAGCTCTTCCGATAAACATGATATACAACAACCACTAAGCCTTAATCCTAAACTAGTTGGGCTGAATACATGAATCCTTTTCATTCATTCCACTTGGGTTAGGGCTATACCGTCGCACTGATTTTGTCTGAAGGATTCATCTTCTGTGTAAACCAAGTACAAATGATGTGGAAAGTCTACTATAAAAGAAGTTCTTCCAACAACATGATATACAACAACAACTAGGCCCTAATCTTAAACTAATTGGAGTCAAATACATGAATACTTTTCCTCCATCCAACATGGTTTAGGGCTATACCACCCCAATGATTTTGTCTAAACTTTAAAAGATTCATGTTCTGAGCATGTCATTATAACAATATGCTAACCATCAACCTACTATAGCCCTCATCTATCCAAGCTTGAAATCAGCAATGTATAAAACATAAGCAGAGTTCTTCCAATAAGCATGATATAGTCAACACAAAAAAAATGTAGGTCATCTAATTTTCCCAGAAAGCAAATTATGAGAATAATAGGTGAGTAACAATATATTACAAATTCCCATATGCAAGGAAGTTAAAAGCTCTAATTTGGTAACAATAAAGCTTGTTTAATCTATAAATTCGACCAGGCTAAGTTATGGTCTTTTTTTTTCTTTACTTCAGTAGTTATTAGATAAATAGAAAATAAGATATACTCAGATAAGGAAAAAATAAAAGAGAATGTAGAGTAAATTTTTTTAAAAAAATGTGCTGGTGAAATTTTGGTTTATTTTGGACCTTTCATCATTTATTTGAGTCTAAAATGTTCATAGGTCTAGATTTTGATTGTCTGCTGTTAGAAACAATGAATAAACCATTGCATATCTTATTTATCTATAGCATATCCAACCATGACAACACTAAGCATGACAACAACAAGGCGTTCACAACGTATGCTTCCTATTTTCTTCTTTCTTTCTGCTCGGACTAATTTCATCATGATTTCCTTTTCAATTCAATATTTCAGATTTAAGATAGATTGGATTCAATGGAAGAGCTAATGGATGAATAACATAAGATGATAAGAACACGGTAATCATAATTCTGACAAATTTGTCACAAAAAATAAAGATGCAATTACAATTTCAATAATGTTATCAATTTTCACAACAAACAATCTCCATATTACATATAATCATAACCAGTATATTCAAAAAATCTAATATAAACATGGAACTGATAAGTTTGCTGAACATTCAAATGTATGATAAAGAGAGGACCTCTAGACTGCATTCGGTTGTGTGTTAAAGGAGAGGGTTAAATGGAATTATGAATCCTTACACCCGTTTATTCTACTTTAACCTGCTAGTCACCAAAAATGCAACCAATTTATTCCAATGGTGAAACGGACATTTTCAAAAACCTGTAGAGCTATTTCGTTTACCTAACCTAGAGCAAACTACTCAACCTAGCCTACAGAGTGGAGTACTTTATTCAATGGTAAAGAGAATTGGGTGTAAGTTAACCCATTTATTCCAGGTTAATTTATTCTACAAACAAATAAAGGCCTAGATTTTGTCAGCGATCCTTCATATATGACCAATAATGTACAAAGAACTCCCAGATAATTTACTAGCTCCCATGGTAATATACTTGGCACCAAAGGGAGACAAAAAACATGGAAACACCTGAGAGGATGTAGTTTCTTTTATCTCATAAAACAGAATTTTACGTAACATGACAACAACAAGAAAGATGTCAAAAAATATATAATAATATAGGTGAACAAAAGAAGGATAATATTTTACAAATTACAAACCTAAAACTTGTTGAGAATAACCCCAAGTTAACCAAACTCATTGAATATAGTCCACCAAAAGAAACTTTACTTTCTTGCATGAAGGAATGGGATAGAGTTAAAGAAGAGGAGGGCCTTAATAAAATTTAAAGAGGAAAAGGACATGTCAATGGCAAGGTACAGATTGAAGATTATAAAGGAGAGGGTATCATTCATAACTAAAGATCCAAGGATTGTATGCCACTTTTTTCATTTAGTAGCAAGGATTTAAAAACCAACAAGCTGATACAATATCATCAATATCCTACCATTCCAATGTGAAATGAGCATTAGTATGGGTGTTGGAATATTGCAACTAGATAGACCAATATATAATGACCACACCGACCTGTATAGGTACCAGTACCGTACATGGTATGGGTTGGTGTGGCAAATCCATGATACTTTCGGTCATGGTACCTATCATAGGTACCAGTACCGTACTGAAAAACTAGTACAAACTTTAGTAACAATATTTAAAACCTTGGTTGGAACACTGAGATATGTACCAAACCAACACTCGGTATAGGTGTACCGATTGGATACTATCACAATGTCGAATACTAAGACTATTATACTTGGGTAGAAGAGAGCATAGATCACTCGAATAACATCTTGGGCCTAGAATCAAGAACTCATTATTCAAGTTCAACACAATTTTTAAATGCTCAAAGTAAATTAGAATTAGGAGCAATTTCATTCAAACAAAGACATGAATATAAGTTTAATATCATAGAGAAATAAGCTGCAATGCCTAATCTAAGAGTGGAAAGGAAGTGACAGTTAAGAATTGATGCAAACTAGCTCGATCATCTATGCTTGACTCGTAATGAAACAATATAGAGTTTATAGTGCAAATTTCTAGCTCCATAGTTCAACTATGCCTTATTTCAAGAGGATGTGCAAAAAAACCTTTTACAAGGTTAAATAATAAATAATAACATGATACTACTTTATGTTATAGGATTTCAACAAGCTATAAGAGCATGTAATACAATTTATATTTTTGAGGGGTATCCAATATATTAGCCAACCCCAACTAGTTTTGGGTTGAAGAAAACTTTGTTTTTGTTGTAGATATGCCAATTGAAGACTTTTGGAGGAGTATATATACACATTTCAGTTTTTAAGGGGCAAATAACCCAAGAAACATTATTCTCTCTCTCTCTCTCTCTCGAACAAAGCAAATCAGCGCTATTCAAAAGATATATACAAAAATGCACAGGGAAAGAAGCTTCAAAAAAGCACTAGCAAACTCGGAAAGGATCAAGGGCCATTCTAGTCTGAGTTGAATCAATTGATTATTAGCTTCAGTTCGCAAAATCAACCAAGTTTCTGCCAAGATGGGAACAAACAAAACTATGGCTGCTCATCACCTAATAAATTACCAGGTAAGGTTAGAGGAAAAGGTAATCAGTTAAACCTGAAAGGCTTATTAGTATACTTGTTTGCAATCAGCTTCAGACCAACCTAGAAGTACAACAAGGCCTAATCAAGCTTTTCCCATGGCAGGTAGCAATTATTCTTCAGGTCTAGCCTGATTTAACTCCTAGTTCTGGCCAAGTTAATACCTTTGCATGAAGGCTTGACCTACCACAAATCATGCATAGCCATGCCTCTAGTTAATTTAAAGCTTTAGATATCTAAAAAATGTATCGCATGATTAGAAAAAATTGGCAAACAATGTTAAGTTTATAGTATGAAAAAAATAGTTATCCCAAATTTCAAATTGTCTCGTGTTAAATATTTTTCTCATCATTCCCTACGAAATGAGCTTTATTCTTATAGTAGATTTTGTTATTTCAATCTTCATAGACACTTAAATGATACCTCACAAGCTGCATGAGCTTAAACTGCGACTAATAAGGCTAGTCATGGGACCCACTAACTGGACTTCTAGTTTTCAAGGCATGAGCTTCTCGCACCAAAAGTTGCCACATAAAGGAACTTGGCCAAATTTTAGTGTTTTGACAGATGTATAAATCAACTCATTTTCAATGGAGCCTTCTCATCATAAAGATTCATATTCTGCTGCATCACAAGCTAAAAATTGCACAAGATAATATGGGCTTTTATCTTAATCATAATTGGAAGAGCAAATACAAATTCAGAAGGTCAGGATGTGTTCGAAGGTTCTTTGCCTTGCAATTCATCTTAAGACCCAGATGACCATCTGTTCAAGGCGTTGCAACCGGAAAAACCAATCACTTGATACAGATGAAAATATATAGTAAATTAGACATGTAAAGAATCTCAAAGAGAAATGTCGGACTATATATTTATTCATAGATTCATTGAAGAATATTTTTTAGAAAAAGATAAATTTCCAGGTCGAGAAAATGGAAAACTGGCAATTTTATCTTCCTCCAATATCTCTGTATTTATTTCTTCTTTCAAATCATCACAATCCATCACCATCCACAATTTGATAAGTCAAGGATTGGATGGCAGTAATGCATCAGGCCCAAGTCAACCACATGCCTCAAGAATTCATACAACAGAAGCACCAAGTGACACTCAAAGATCAAGTTCAAACAAAAGAATAATGAGACACTTGCTGGACAACCGGTTATAAATTTGAAAATTTAAATATATACAGCATGATAAATGCTAATTGAAATTAGAGATCAGGTTTTTATGCTCATTTAAATCAAGTTAACAGTTGAGATCTTGTCTGCAGCTCAATGGTTAATATACAAGACTTCAAGAACTTTAAACCAATCTCAGTTTCATAATCAAAAACTCCAGGATTAACATGGTAATGAAAAACAATACAGGTAGCCAGATGTAAGAAATAAACATTTACATTCCCTGGAGGTAAGGATAGAAGCAACATGAAAGTAAGGAGAACAAACATAATCAGATGACATAGATTTTACCTAGCATTGAAAAATGGTTTTTTAACATGCTTCTCCAAAAGCTTTCTTGCATGCTCCCTGACCTAAAGGCCAATAATGCAGATATTTAATTGAAATCTTACAAAAGAAATAGAAATCAGCTATCACATTGGTGTGAGCTTGCCTTGTTTTCCATAGAGCATAGCACAAACTTCCACCCATGGCTTTCAGTAATATTGCACAACAAGGCATCAATCCACTCACTTTTGCCAGAATTCGGTACACCTGTTATCACAGTCAGCTCTCCAGGCACAACCTGCACAAGTGAAATAAATCAACGAGTTTTACATAAAAATTCCCAATTTTAAATTTGTGAACTGCCACTAATCATTCTGCAACTATCTAAAGATTCCAGACAAATTTGCACAAGGGAGTGAGGTGGCCACCATAGGAACCCCTTCTCCACTTTACAACCATGCTCAAGACATTCTTGTGACTAGATCAACAAACACTGGTCTAGCGATCTAGTCACCAGGACATGATGGTCAGTGGCAAGAGAGGTGAGAGCTGAAAATCCAAACTGTAAAGATTTGTATCGTAAATGTAGGTATTCTCTCTCTCTCTCTCTCTCTCTCTCTCTCTCTCTCTCCTTTTTATTAATTTATCTGAGTTTCACTCATTGTGTTATGCTTTGGAGGTTGAAGTCACCAAACTTTGGTAGATCCAATAGTATATGATACCCCCAATTTCCCATGTGCTGAGATATCCTAAAAAGGGTGAAAGACTTGAGCGCAAGAGTTATCTTACACAAATCTACAGTCATTACGGCAAGCCATCTAATTTTTCTTACTCTTTGGTTAGATAAAATTACAGCTAAAAAACTCAGATATCACTTTTTTATTGGTCTTCTAAGCAATAATAAGTTGAATGCTGTTTTTTAGAGTAGAATTTAGCATTTGTTTCTCATTGCATGAATCCACTCAGGACCAAGGATTGAAATATCGAGGTCTGAAGCAGTATTGATGGCCAGCTGATACAGTGTTCACCACATGGCACACCATACAAGTGATATCGACTGGCATGTTTCATGCAGCCAATACTCCCTTGGTATGGTCCATTTGGCCTCCAAATTTTTTTATCATTTTTCTCGCATTTTATTGTCTTAATATTACAATTATGCATAAACATAATAAATCTATTGATCTAAATGCCCAAGCTATCATATACAATTTTTTAGCTAGTTTAATACATAATTTTACATAACTTGCAAATTAATCTACCTTGGAAAACTATATATGTTCATTAATAATAATTGAAACATAATTAGGTTTCTGGAAATTCTTAAATTAGTAAATGATACGAAAGATTGCAGAACATTCAAGATGAAAAGCTCAGTGCCAACACTGATTTGACAAATGAATGAAGACAACATTTGCCATATTTTCAACAACAATGACCAGGCTTTTGATACAGAAATGCACTCCATCGCCATAATGCCCCATAGAATGCCTTATAGGCTTGTAGACTATTATTCCACCATTTGCAGAGGAACTGTTGAAGCATTAAGTATTTTCTAGTGCCATTTTATCTGAGATGCTTTAGAAACTAAGATCTATGACTTCTCCCACAGAGTTCTGGGTTCTAACAGTGTTTTGATAAAATAAAATTTATGAACCTTTAAGATATGAGAAATGTAATAACATCTAAAAGTTGAATTTTTAACCCAATTGTTAAATATTGGATTTAAATTGAAGCTAACATGAATTTTTATTCTCAAGAAATCTTAGGTTTTGAGTATTTTTATTGAACTCAAGTAGAGAGTTGTTTCTTATTATTTGTCATATCGTTAAAAAGGATGCTCACTTCATTGTAAAAGGAGCACTTAAATAACATTCATATAAATATATCTGTGTTTAGTAGTTTCTCTATCCATATTTTTGCAGTTTGTGCGCTTCTTGACTGCTTCCACCTTCAAAAGTTCCAATGGTAGAAAACATCAGAAGCTGGATCTAAAAGGCTTCTGAACCAGTGGGGAACAGTACCTGATTCGTATGGGACTGATTCAAGCCTGATCTGCAGCACCCTGGTGGTTCAGGCCCTGTTGGGCCAAACTAGGCCACAATGGCCAATGTTACCCAGTCACATAACAGACACAAGTGTCAAGTGCTCTAGCGTCTGGAAGATTTAGACATGATCATGTTCAAAAGATGAGGCACAAAGAAACGCCATATCATGTAGATATGTTTGTAAAAATTTAAAAAGTCTATATATGATGAATAAATTGTTGGATCAATTCCTTTTCCATTTGATAAAATTTGCAAAATCTTTGCTTAGCATTATGTTAGAGTTGAAACAACTTCAACATGTCAGTGCAAAGAGTTCACATGTAACTGTCATGATATCAAGATTTGTCAAACTGAGGTGTGAAAAAGTGTCATGAAGTATCCAGTTTTTCAGGTATGTCGACAACCAAAATTCTGAAGTATCCAGGGAAACACCCTACTAGCACCAATCAGTGCACTACCTGGTGATATGGACCTGGTACAGTTGAGATATAAATCCTTGTTAATGACACAAGGAGAAGGTTATTTAGAGACGAGGAAGAAATTATTCTTCTGGATTCTTACATTAATTTTTCCCAAGCACATTTAACAGAACAGATTACCATCACGATGAGGATTTACAGAGAATCAGACATGTTATGAGTCTGGAGATAACCATAGGAAGGTGGGGTTGATTTATAAATTTATGGTTTACATATGAAAAAGATCAATAGATACTATACAACATTGTCTTCATCAACAAAAATGTTTAGGCCCTATAAGGAGTAGAGGTTTTCATATTCATGAATAGCAACTTATCAGTGGGATTTCCACCTTTGAAGGCCTAAAGGAAGGAAACTTAGAGGATCTAGCCAGCTTGCCAATCCCCTTACTCTCTTTTGCAACATTTAATTAAAAAAAAAATCCAATGTGATTTCCACTATCCTGCAAAAATAAGGATGGCAGATCAGCTGGCTGCCCCCAAGCTCCTCCCTCCCTTTGCCTCTCCAGAGGGGAGCACCAAGAAATCATAAGTTGTCCTGGGACAGCACCTTGCACCATCTGTCTAGGAGTCTTAAATGTCATACAAAATTTAACAAATACAAAACAGATATCTAACGTGGTACTTTGAAATTTGGACTTTTTAATAAATTTCAAAACAAGCACCCACTTAAATACAAGAAGCAGCAATAAGTGGCCTGGCACTCACCTAGGCGCCAATGTAGGCACCAGAGTGGCCACCCTGCTATAAGGATTACAAAGCACCAGGTGCCTAGTGGTGGGGGTGCTCAAGCACCTAGGTGGGACTGCCTAGATGCCTAGGCTGCTAGCTGTGATAACTTTAGTGCTAGCTCTAATGAAGTACAAATAAAAAATGCATGTGGCAGCTATTTATCTGAAAATGATATTTAAAAGGTCTAAGTGCCTATGCAAAATTAACAAATATGTTAAAATCTTTGGATATCATATTTAATCCACCAGATGCCTTCTGGAAACATATTAGTTTTCATATATCACAATTAAACTATGAAGTTAACCATTGGAGAAAAAGGATTCATGCAGTCTACGCCAACTGGTTTAGGATTAAGGCTCTGTTGTTTCTGTTATAGTGCTAACAATATTTTTTTCCAAAAGAAATGTATGAAGTAATATGTTCATAGAGATCCACAATCCTTACATTGTATAGTTCATCTAAAGCCTTCCAGCCCGTTGAAACACCAATCTCAAATCCATGATTGCAATGATAATAATCATCAATCTCATTGAAGAAATCACTGAAGGTAAATAGACCACGTATGGGATACAACTCTGCATTCTCTATAACTTTTCTCAGAGCATCTGGTCCCAAATACATGAGTACCTGAAAAAAAGATTAAGAAAACAGTTGACAAAGATGTGTAGTCAAACTTAGAATCAAGGATAAAACATAATGTCAAAAGAAAAAACAAGTATTTTCTTGAATATCTTTTCATGGAAATATATACCTTGTAAAAGAAAATGACACATAGGCTAAATGCATCAGGCAGCTTCCTAAAACTAAAGGCCTAATTTTTAGCTACAAGACTATGTACTTCAGGAATAAGGAATTATGTATATATTTTAGGATCCAAACTACAAATTATAACAGCTGAGATTTTGTGATTTCTATAGAATTTGTCACTCATCTAGTATCCTGTAAGTTGAGGATCGCCCATGAACTGCAAGCTGAGTTTTGATAGGGACAAGTTGAAAAGTTTTATTTAGAAAGCAAATCCACCATGATACAAGATACAACAGTACAAGTTAACAGAATTACCAGCATGTAGCATATATGACTTGATTCAAAATAGAATATGCAGTGCCAGCATTTCAAAACGACCAAGTTGTAACAATTCATTGTTCAGCTTCCCATACACCCTTTTTGATTCTGTTATCACAACTCTAAGTGTACCTAGTTGGTTACAAGAACTAAACAAACTAAAAAACTTAAACTAAAGATTTTGAACATTGTGAGGATTAAATGGTTATTACAAACTAGCACCCGTGGTATGTTGGACTAGTGTACAGCCCTATATCAAACATACCATACCATACCATACCATACCGAACTGAGACTTGATATGGAGGGTATACTAAGTATCAATGCACCAAACCAACTCCCACACCGGGCACATCAATACTGTATCAGTGTGATACCGGTACAAAGTTCGGTACCAAGATGACGAGCCTTTCTGGTGACCACCAGAAAAGTTGTTAAATCAGGCCCTACCATCAGCATTCCTCACCAAGGAGGCCTACATCCCCCCTTTTTAAAAAAACAGAAGTCTAAATTCAAAAATACACCCAAATTTGTTATTATATGCAAAGAAACCCTAACTGCTGAGATTTGGATGGCTTTGGGCACTAAGCTTAAGTACATTGGACAGTCAATCAACTGAACCTTTTTCCATCAAAGTTATCTGTCAAGCCCAATTTGGAAGCAAAAAAGCTCCCACACAGCCCTATGTAGCCAAATACCCGAAAAGGATGTACAGCGTAGTACCAGATTTCACACATATGCACTCTGTTGTCATCTTAATTCCGCACATGCACTTTCAGTTATCAGCTTAATCTGCAACAAACATATTGGTGAAGTCTATCTGAAGAACAGGTTGATCAATTGGTGCAATTAATGATGTCCAGCAAATGAATTTGTGAGTCAACTACAACAACTTGCGTGACAGGTCCCAAATGATAATCAAGTCCAACAGTAATAATACATTCCTAAAGGTCACACATAGACTTACATTTTTTTCCAATTCTCGATCAAAATAATTAAATAATTAAATCTAACTTCAGGTGGATTAACAAAAGTAGGACACAAATACGGTGCATGTGTTCAACACCCCCACCCCTTCCCCCAAGGCACGCGCACACAAAAAAGTGTGTAAGAGAAAAAGGGGTGAAGAAATAAAATAAGACGGGAGCCCCCTGAAAATCAAGTTAATCTGCATAGAAAGCATATGCAAGAGGTAGTCCTTCATGAGAAAAATAGTATCAAATGCTATCTAGGAACAAAATGGGAGATAGAAGAAAAACTACTAACGTTCTATGAGAAAAGGGTAACTTAACTGCACTCTTTTGTTAGAGAGGAAGACAGTTGCTTACAATGCAAGAGAGCAGGCAATGAATCACTGTGATTATGACAAAAGAGATACAAGCTAAGCAAAGTTTGTAATATCTCACAACCAAGGTGGATTTTGAGCAAAGCATCAAAAGTGCAACATGTCCTATCATCAAGTAGATTTAGGGAACAAGACATGGTAAAAGTAATTTTAAATAATAAGGATAGAGTGGTGATATATATTAAATCAATGTCCCAAGAATGCTCTAAGAAAAAAGAATCAGAACTTAAATGATAATAGATAAAATTGAAACATGGAATCAGATTGCAAATTATCAGATATTATGATATTGTTTCGGTAAAATGATTAAAAATGAATTTTTTTAGAAATTCAGAGAAAATATAATCCCCTCATATAGTTTTATTGTAATTGTTCAGTTCTACTGAAGTTTTAAATTCATTTGATAAATAAGTAAATATTTCATATCACACATATTGTGAGTTTTGATGAAAAGAAAAGTAAATCTGTTCAGCAGAAAAGGCATTGTTTCCAGCCCCCATGCGTACGCTGATTCATGTATAAAGATTATACTTGAAATGTGAGGTATTTGTTGTTTGATCAAATTGAATTTAGCAGACTCCAATGATAATAAATAACCATCCACTTCAGGATAATGATTGTCCAAAATAAGGTTTCTATTAAAGTTTGACAATGCAAAACATTCTTCCGATTCCCTCTTATGATACCTAACACAGTGAGAGCATTTTTTGTATTTTCTATAATAACCTTTGCATAGTAGCAAGCAATCCACAATACTGTCTACAACTAGTACAGAATGTCTACAATGACTTTTATGTACACTGGGAGTAGGAATCACTAAATTAGAGTGACAAACCCAGTTAAAAGCAGCCTCTTGCTCCCATTCCTTGTAACAATCTAAACTGTGCATGACATAATATTTTTCCTTCCTACAGTAATTTCCCATCCCCAGAAATATTGCTCGCCAATCTGCTTTCAGCTTCTAAAATATAAGCATAAGATGTACACAAGCATCTGCATGGATGAGCAGCACGGAAAGAAGGGAAGGAGAACATGTATTGGAAGAGTGGGCGCACAAGCACCAGATGATTTATACTAGCATATGTTCTTCTCTTTGTTGTATTTGAGCTTCTGTTAGCTTTGTTAGTGCTTAAAAAACATTTAAAGCATAACCAGAAAAAAGGATATATCATTTGTATCACCTTGGGCCTTGTCAAGGAGCTAATATGTTTAAGTTTATCTTATAAAAGACAGTCAACAATGTGCCAAACGATGGATCATGATGCAGCAAGAAGGAGGCAAAAGCAAAAGATGAATGCAAAGCCCTCATGTTAGAGCGTCAAACTTGTGCAAAATGAAGGGCTATAGAAGAAACAAATAGGAAGTTTGAAGCAGAAAGGTAAAGGCAAATCCAACATATAGGCTTCCTTATTTTATTCTCTTCTAGCCCTTATTCTGCTTATATCAACAAATAATAAATCCATTAGCAGCACAGTACTTTTTGAATTTATATCTGCGAAGATCATTTGCAAGGTAAACATTTAACATTCCCCGATAGGTGTAATCAGGCATAAGGAATAATGAGGAAAATAATATAGGATATTGAGTTCGGCCATCATTTGGTTTTGGTGACACCAATCAAGATGAAGTAAACATAAACAGTGCTAAGTAAAATACAGATGATTCTCAAATAAGAGAAAAGAAAGTTTAAAGCACAGATCAAACCTCATTTGCATCTTTGCAAACATCAGTAGAATTTTTCTTTGGCCACTTCACTCTCCAGCATCTGCATGTTTGTCCACAAGAAGTGTTGAACGGATATGAAACAGTACCTTAAATGAAACAAAGATGCATAGAGATAATAATGATGAGAAACTAAACCTTTCTTTACCAACACGGCGGGCTATTTCTTCAGCTAAAGCTTGGCCTGGGGGATCAGCATCAGTTGCTAGTATTATACGAGATGCCTGGTAGGTTTTTTCACAGAATTACGTTGCAAATTCAGTTAGACAGCTCAGAAATATGATATAAGCTATTGTAGGCAAAGGGTTTAGACATTAATTCCCTTTGCATATGAAGAAAGTACCTTTTCTAAATACTCCTTGCACGTCCACAAATACTGAAACTTTGTGTCCTAACTTTACAAAAAACACTGATCAAACATTAGATCTCAACTGAGAAATCACACCTAAGGTAATTGCAAAAAGATAAGATGCTTCAACAACTCAGTGATTAAGTAGAAAAAGAAGTTCACTCAGACTTAAAACAGTAGATGAGATCAACAACTTGTTACAGATTTAATATAACGCAAAAAGAATCACCATCCAGAAAATAAAATTCAGCAAAATGGGAGGCTCGTTGCTTGTTTAAAGTAAGAAATCCTTGACATCAAGAAATCAAGGCATAGACTCCAATTCATTAAAAAGTATGAACTTTGATCAATATTCCAGAAAATAAAGATATATAGTCCTCTTCCATAATGATAATTAAACTACCAAAACTTGACTTCCAGCAAGTTTTCCTTTTTTTTCCACATTTTACTCTAAAATTATGAATGATAGGCTTAACTTCAATGTAACATTAGTCAGGCAAAAGTAGAACATTGACGAATATAATCCAAAGAAGAATATAATAAGACAGATGGAGGCACTGAAAACATAGCTGAACAAGTACAGAATATGATTACCAACTTATCTATCCATCCTTTGTTCTTAAATTTGTCCAGATAGCTACTCTTGCCTAACTGCTTCAGTCACTTTTCTCTTCTATTGTCGCAAGTCAAGAACTGCTGAACAAAAAACCCTATGCAAGCAGGGGAAAAACAGAAAAAGGAAAATCGTGTATGGTAATTTTTCACTTGAGCTGGAAAGTTGCTATTTCCAAGCCAACAGTGAGATCTGGATCAATCAAACTTCAACCAGAGGAGAGTGTTTCTTAATTTTAAATCAGTTCCATTTCATTTTATTTCAAGTATTCAACCTCAAGAATCTGTCATTCCATGTCCTGACTACAGTTTTGGTTGTCTAGCAATAGAGGTACATTGCAGAGGGCTAGTTATCCAGTGAAACTATATCATCAACACAGTCATCATGCATATATGGTGACCCAAATCAAGATGCAGTCAAATTCAAGATGAAGTCAGATTAAGATTTCAAGCAGTTGTAGTTCAAGTACCTAAGGTGGTACAGGTAAGAATATAAGAATCCCTACAACAGTCTGTGGTAAAGATAAGGTGGTTGAGAAAGTGCTTCAGTAAACATAATACAGTACAAACCGTTTTCTTCTGAAATTAAGTGTCAGCAAAAGCATCAAAAGATTAACCTAGGCTCCTAATTGATTCTCAGACACTATCGATTAATTTACAAAGTCATTCTCAAACAAAAAAACCAATTCAGCTTTTAGAAGCATCATCAAATTTGATGGCAACAAAGGTTCACAGCCCTCAGCAACCAAGCCCTTCAAGAAGCATGTAAAATTTACAGATCTTGCACCCTCATTAGATCATCATGCAATGTCTAAACAAGGTTCTATGTACCCATACCAGGCACCGTTCTGGTCGAGCAATAGGTTGGTACAGTACCATACTTATGTAAGTTATGCTGGGCCATCACAGCTATAACCAGGAAAATAATTAGTGTCTTTTTTTTTCCTCTGTTTTTTTATTGTCCTTTCATGTTTCGATTGTTGCTTCATGGTCTACAGCAGTCTTATTTCACAGGCTCCGGGTACAGGTTTTAGGGTTAAAAAATAAAAGAATAATAGGCTAGGGCCAAATTATTATTATTATTATTATTATTATTATTATTAATTCTTCATTATTTTGTTCCTTTTCTTCATAGTTTCTTTTATGTTTTAATGCATTTTATCCTCCTTAAATAACTGTTGATGCTCCAGACTTTTGTCAGGATTAATTTTTTGACACGAACATGGTAGGGCACCTCTACCTTTGCCCTTTTTTTCTCTCTCTCCCACTCACTTCAAGCAACAAAGAAAGAGAAAAAGGGTACTGAGATGAAACCAGCAGGCGTCCACCAGTATCAGTCAGTACAAATTGGTTCACCCAAGTTCAACAAGGGACTGGGAACCAACATATCTATTGGTGCTAGTCCCTTGCCCGGTTGCTTCAGGCCAGTACAGAAACCCTTGTGTCAAAAGGCAGGCTAAACATTACTTAAACTAAAGAAAAAAAAAATTCAATCTAGTAAATATTAAAAAAAAAAACTGTGCCTTGGATAGAAGCACATCGATGAATGTAATGCACACAAGTACACACAATTTGGTTCTTTAGTCTTTATGTGTTGTTTTTAAAAGATGCAATCCTAACACATTAAAACATGGTTCTAGTTTTCCCCTCAAAAATAGTAGTAGCTCAGTTTCTCCCTTCTATAAAGCACTGTCCTATTCCATATTTGTATGCAGCAAAATTCTTAAATTCAAAATGAAAGTAGGCCCCTATATCAACTATCAAATCTTGAACCCTCTCTTTGTCTAATCTCCGCACCTGCCCAGACCCCAAATACCACTCATTGCCCAACCCTTTTATCTAGATCACAAGTTCTGCATTTACAAATTTGCATGACATAGTAACCTTAATGTTCTTTCATCAAAGCAGAGAAATAAAGCAAAGCTACCTTTCTTAAGCATTGCATTAATAGGCTAGAAGTTATAAAGAAAGTGAAGCATTCAAGAATCAATGATAGAATTCCATCAAACTTGAAATGCAGTCAAACCTCTTTTTGAGTAGGCATCTTTTCCGAAACTTTCGCAGGTGCACCATCAGGGACACTAACAGAATTTCGGTAGCCAGCCTCTTCCATGGAAAGCTTATCCATTTCACCCTCAACCTATTACCATGAGAATGGGGAAAGTTAGAAACAGAACAAGAATACCAAATTCAGGCAAGGAAAAAAAAAAGAAAATGGTTTTATCAAATTAAATAGGCCAGGATGGATAAATTACAATTATAATATCTTTTGCTTGTTTAATATCATCAAGCCCATAAAATATTTTTTCAGTGTCCCTCTCCTGATACACAAGAAGAACAAATATGTTAACAATGTAAAATATTTCTTCATCACATATATTAACAGAAAACTCTATAAGGGATATGATCATAAACCTGCCAAAATTGTTTGGAGACTGCACGATACTTGCAGCCTACAAGAGTTTCATTTCGTCTATAGGTAAAAGCGATAACGATCTGTAGATAATATTTGCAATGCTATTATTGTCACTGATGACACAGATATGCAAGTACATAAGACAGCAATCAGACCTGATTATTATATTTACGCTGCATTACTCCATTTCTTCTAAGTGTTTCTGCTGATATCATTCTCTCCGAGAAGTAAGCAACAAGCTGAAAATTAAATTAAGTAGGATATGAACTTAATGAGTAATTCCATCCAAAAATTCACAGTGATATAAATGATGATATTATGGCAAGAGTGATGTTCTCAAGCTCAAAGATTAATTCATAAATGATTGTGGGGTTTATATTGAATCGCAAGTTGTAAAAAGATTTCTTCTTTTATTCCAAAATCTTTAAATATAAAAGAAATATAATATGCAGTGATTCAAATCTCGATAGAACGGAGGCCGAGATGGCCGAGACATCTCATTCCAACGAGATTCTATGATTGATTTCGTACGTTCCATCTTGTCCGGTCTTAGCCATAATACATTATAGTATCAATTATAAATAGATCTAATTTATTATAAAGATATAACTTTTGAAGTTCAAATATATTTAAAAATTAAATAAAACACTAAAACTTCATAAATAGTTTTTAAACTAAAAAAATCTCAAGCAAGTATTAGGACGCCGGACTGGCACAGGGATTGAGATGCGATAGGACATGGGGCATCACATTTCATGAAAAAACTGGCACACCTCTATCCCACAAGATTTAAAACTTTGATGAAATGTAATATATGCATTGGTTATAAAGAAGAAGAATGGAGAATAAAAGACAATACATATAAAAATTCTAGTTTTCACCATCATAAGTCCACAAAAAATGTCTCATGAGACAACTATTATCTAGTTATTCAAGATATTCTATCCCACAAGATTTAAAACTTTGATGAAATGTAATATATGAATCGATTATAAAGAAGATGAACAGAGAATAAAAGACAGCACATATAAAAATTTTAGTTTCCACCATCATAAGTCCGCATAAAATGTCTCATAAGACAACTATTATCTAGTTATTCAAGATATTTATGTGCCATCTATTAAGTTAATTCTCCTTTAAGATACAATATTTTAAAAAACACAAAAGCACGAGATTTCAAAATATGGTTGCAAAATTTGAAAATCCAACTCTTACATTCGACTCCAAGAACAGAAAAAGACTTGCTAATTTGACTACTCATGACTTAATAATAAGTAATTCTAAAACCCATATATTCAAATAAACTATTGGAAATGGATTTTCACTTGATTTATTATGCAAGTAGTATGATGAAGTTAGATTTTTTTAATTCAAGGGGTTATACAATCCATGACACATTGAGATCCTTTGATCCTAATGGACCTTGATTCAAGGGTGAGATCAGATTGTTCCAGGAAATTTTGATCCACATCATAAGAACTAGATCATAAATCATAAGACTTTAACAATGTGCACAACTATATGACATGAGGATCTGCCATTCTGTTGTTGATAATTATTTCATCTTTAACATATATGCTTTCCAACCATAAGATTCTAGATAAAGATGCAACAAATATAGACTCAAGGTCTGAAAAACCGATATCAAGACCCTGACTGGTACATTATCAGTTCAGTATGGTATTGATCAGTATGATACGATACGCAACACATATTGAGAAAAGGTGCTCATTTTTTTTTCTCGTAACTATAATGTCACTTGGTACTGGATGGTACTGAGCAAGACAGGTTGGCTCAATTCAGTTCGGATCGGCTCAATTCATTTCGAATCGAAATTTAATACATATCAGTATAGCACAGTACAATCGGTATGAGTATGACAGACATTGGACATGGTGTATTGAAATACACCATTAACATTACAAACTTTCAAAAATTGTTTAAGCATCACTCTGGCAGATGGCAAATCGTTTTGTTATAACATTGTGAACAATGTTTTATAAGGAGTTTAGCACCATCATTAAACAAGGCAAGACAGTGTTGCTTTTTTCCACAAGTAAATGTTCACTGAATGAACAATGATAAAAACACTAAAATCATGTGCTATCCACAATATTTGATGAAAATACAATTTTGGTTTTGGTTTTGGTCCAGCTTGCAAAAGTTTAATCATTAGCAGTTTCATCAATCCACTCTGAGACTCATAGTTTTGGTCAAATCGTCAAAAAATAAAATAAATGGAAAAATAAAAGCCAAGAAAGTTATTCCACACCATTTTGGTGTATGCTATTGTTGTCTAGGATCCTTATTCCTATGGCTTTGGAGCTTTAGGTTGAAGACTCATAGTTTTGGTCAAAACGTCAAAAAATAAAATAAATGGAAAAATAAAAGCCAAGAAAGTTATTCCACACCATTTTGGTGTATGCTATTGTTGTCTAGGATCCTTATTCCTATGGCTTTGGAGCTTTAGGTTGAAATCATGCTATGCCAGAGCAAAATATAAAAACAGTGGTTAATAAGTTGCAAATAAGTAACACAAGAATTTACAAAATTATGAAACCTGAAATTTGAGGAAAGCAATCCATCACACTCAATGTATTCTTTTATTTTAATTGTCAATTAACTTTCATAATTTTTCATTAAAAAGGAAGGAAAAAGAAATTATATGAAAAAGCAAACCATAATGATCCATGACTAAATAGGTGATTACATGAAGCAACCAAAATTCACAAGATGCTTATTCAGTATATTTACAATGTTAATCTACAAAATGCCAACAAAACTTTAGGATGATCCAAAGCAAACATCTTATGAGTAACTTTCAAGGATTTTATTAGAAAAATAACTGAAGGGTCTAAATCAAGATGCATTGTTAGTCAATTCCAATTGATTTTACCTAAAATCATCTCAACTTGAGTGAAAAATTCTTTTTTGACTGTTGAGTAAACGTGAATCCAGGAAAGAGAGGAAATCCACAATACTGCCGCTTATTTCCAAACCAGGAACAACGGACTCAAAAACAGAGAAAATGTCTTCTTTGTTCCCTTTCATCAGTTACTGTCAGTCCAAATCAAATGGAACCAAAAATATAGGTTGCTTCAGTTTGGCCTAGACCATGTTCAGCCAAACTGTCAATTTTACCATGATGGATGTATTCACCTTAAGCTCATACCAAATTGGCTCTGATTAAACTGAAACTAGGACAGCTCAAACAGCAAATTTCAGAAACAAATAAAAGCAGATGTCAAATATTTGGGTGGAGGGACAATAAGGATAAACAACCTCTTCACACATAGGCTCTAGTTGAAGGTCCCTCTCTGAGATTTTTTTGTACTCCTTAACCTGCAAAGGCTGATCCAACACATGATTGTATGCCTTCACCTCTCCAGAGAGCTGTAAACAAAGTGTGATTACTGCTAATTGCAAGAAAACTTTTTTCTGCAATATATCATTATGGCAACCATAACTAGACTGCTTTAAGTTAATGATACCTTTGCAGTACCTCTCCAACCACATTTAGCTCTGAAACATGACCACATGGCCAATTGTCTACGGCATCACGAAGAAATACAATGATAAATATATGATTAAAAGAAACTGTGCAACTAATAATCAAACAACTGCATGGACAGATTAAAAGAAATATGGCAATAATGTGATATAAAGAATAATTTGAACTCACAGATCTTCACGGATGAAAAGTGAGAAGCTCTTCTCCTGTGAAGGCCCTCCTTTACACTAACACAACAACATTGTAAATTGGTAATTTTTTTTTCATAAGAAAGTAATATTGGACATGAATGGGCATCCACCTAAGTCAACTAGCCAAATATGTTTGTGTCAACACTACTTATAAAATTATCAATATCATCTCTACAGGGAACCTTCTGCATTCACTCTCTTTTATTTGACTATCTCACCCATCCAAATTGTAGATGAGGAGGCCTGCATGCACATTTGCATTTGTATTTACACAAAAACACAACAAAACATGTATATACATAAAAAAATACATTTATATGTATATGCAAATAGATATACATATGTAAATGATATGGAACATCTGTAATGCAGATAAAAAATCGAGTAATGTAATCCTAAAAGTAAACCCACAAGGGAAACAAAGTGCAAATGCATATCCAGATGGCAACACCAAATTCTTTTAAAAAAGAATGGAAATTCATACTTTTGGAATTTGATATCTGATTTATTCACATTTTACTAATCAGATGGAGGTATGCTATATTTGTTGACATGATACACTAAACAAACCTTGATTGTTGTATAAGATATATATATATATATATATATATATTGTGGCATTCATGAGGCTGTTTTATTCTATTTCAGTGCAATGTCTGAGTGTTAATGAGTCAACATGGTTGGAAGACCTAATCCACAGAGCTGCCAATCATGGATGATATCAGCTTAGGTAGAGCCAACTATTCTCAATTGCTGAAGCAGGGACTAGGCAACAACACTGAGTCATGACATGAGAGTACACCCAGCTTAAACAACACGGTTGAGATGGATTATATTCGCCGCATGTGGTAGCCTTCCATGTTTCCTGACATGGTGAAACCATGTGGATTATCATAGGTCATATTCGCTATGATAACCAAACTATGCAAACCAAGAAAAGAGGTTATTTTCAGTGGTTTATTGGGCGCACAAGTTATATTGACAATAAGTAGAAACACAGCAAAAGGATCAACTACCCAACATGGATTTTAATGAATTCAGGTGCCGAGGGTTGATCAGGTAATCGAGTCCAACAATCAGTGACCATCAAGATAAGAGAAGAGAGATAGAAAGAGGATACTAATGTTGATTGGTGAGGAAGAGAGAGCTTCAACAAGCCACCGATGCTCGACGGTGATAGGTGGGTGGGTTCTTCAAAGGGGGAGGAAAGGATTAAATCCCAAAGTCTAGCAATGACTGTTTTTTTCTATCCTCTTCTTCACCTCCTTTGACTAGAAGAAGGCTTGTGCCTAAGTCAACTTGGTGGTCGGTTCTTCGAAACAAAGAGGGAAGGATTAAATCTTAAAGTCTAGCAATGATTTGATTTTTTTCTTCTCCTTCGCCTCCTCCAATAGGAAGAAGGCTTGCGCCTGAGTCAACTTGGTTGATGCAATACTAAGTTGACTAAGCGAGTATACTCGGTCTCATTTTTAATTATAATTAAATATACAAGAGCGCTAGTAAGGCTTAAATTTTATAATAAGATGAAAAAAAAAATAGAGTCACTCCATCTACTGGGAATTTCCTATATTTACTCCTTCGACGATAAATAATTTATACTTTTTTCTCTTCTTCAACTCCTTCAACAGGAAGAAGGCTTGAGCCTGAGACAACTTGGTGGGTGGCTTCTTCTAAAGAGGGAGAGAAGAATTAAATCCCTAAGTCTCGCAATAGAGATGTGACTACATTTTGTTCATCTTATTATAAAATTTTAAATCTTACCAATGCTCGTGTATACCTAGCTATAATTAAAAATGAGACTGAGTAGACTCGATCAAGTTTACTCAACAGCGCACCGAGATGACTCGAGATCAAGCTTTCTTCCAATTGAAGGAGACGAAAAAGAAGAAGGAAAAAAAAAAGTCAAATCATCACTAGACATCAGGATTTAATTCTCCCATCCCCTTTCGAAGAACCCACACACCAAGCTAACTCGAGCACAAGGCTTCTTCTAGTTAAAGGAGGAGAAGAAGAATAAGAAGAAAGGGGCAGGGGTGGGGGGGAGGATCAAATCATTGCTACACTCTAGGATTTAATCCTCCCCTTCCCCTTTCGAGGAATCCACCCACCCCTTCCCCCATGTGAAGAACCAACCCACCTATTACTACCAAGCATTGGATGGGTCACCGGAGCTCTCTTCTTCCTCACTGATCAACCCTAGAAAAGCACCACCCTCTTTCTATCTCTCTCTTATCTTGAGGGCCCAAGTGACTAATGGTGGCCATTGGCAACTAGGGATTCGAGTTATGGCCAAAGGCATTGCCTTCGGCCACCAATCCTTTTCCCTGTTTACGGCAGCCAGTCAGCCCCTGATGACAAGCAAAACTTTGACCACAGTTGGAGTCCCATTCCCTCTCTCGCTTCCTCTAGTTTCTTGGATTTCCATGACCCAACTTATTTGAGAGCCTCTGCATGCAACTAAGCAAGATTTTAGAGTATACATAGGTATGAACTCATGATTTCAGTATATAGAAGCTTCTAGAGAGTGAGAACTAGGCTAACTAGGCCTTCAATCCCACTTGAGGTTGTTCATGTAATTTTTTTTGGCCCATTTTGAGAGGTTATTATAGTCATTGGGCTAGACAAGGTGCCAAGGCCTCTTGAAGCCTAGGCACAAGGCACAAAGCAAGGCACATGCCTTGGTGAAGTGAAGCACAAAAATTTAAACATGCATAAATAAAAAGAATGCATGATATCAAAAATATTTAGAAATGAATAATCAATTAATCAATATAAATAAAAAATATAAAAAGCTTTAGCATTCAGATTTATGCATAGATGAAGAAAATGAGATGTCAAGAAGAAGAGGCCGAAATGATTTTTCCTGTTCCCTATTTCTAATGGACAACAACACAACACAAGCAACAGCTTAAGGTGACAAGGAATAGTGCCTTGGTGCAGGGCGTGAAGGTGGCAACTTAGCGAACCTTTGTGCCTTAGGTATATGCCTTTGACAACATTAGACTAAACATAGAGAAGCATATGAGGAAGCCTATCATAATGACTGCAGACCACCCTCAACCTCTGGAATCATCACTCAACCTAGTGATCGCATACCCATCCATGAGATCAGGTATAGAAGATCACCCTCAGGCAGTGATCTTGATTTAAGATTTAGGAACTAAAATACTCCTCATCCATATAAAAAAAAAAAGCTTCATATTTGTCATATTGATACAATAATTTAATATTGTAAGATATATATGATCATATAATACATATTATTAAATTATAATAAATATATACAATAATATAATCATTTTAATATTATAATTTATGATATAATATTACAATACTATAAATATAACATAATTATAATATATATATAATATGACCTTATAATACAATATAATTATTATATTATAGATATTATAATTATATTATAATATTATGTAATATTTAATGTTATATCATAATATAATATTTAAAAAATGAATTAAATATGATAATAATATAATATGAAATAATGATAAATTATTATAGCACATGCAAAATATATAGAGGTACTTATTTTTTAAAGTAAGAAAAGGTTAACTAATTAGAGGCAATTTTGTTATTTCATGCTCAGTGATCTAAGATTCACATGATATATCAAACACAGTGGTCTTAGATTACCAAAAAATTTTAATTATTGACATATATCATACCAAATATGACAATCTTACATAATCAAGGATTAGATCATCTCGGCATAAGGATCATCAGTAATCTAAGATCATCAGGGTGATCCTATTTAGGTTACCAAATATCCCGTAAGAGTTAGGAGAGAAAGGAGACTAGTTACACTAGTGAAGCACCCTCTTTCCTTGTCCAAATTGGATTTGGAGAAAAAGAAGAGGAGCTAATCACTTACATTGGCCCCTGCTTAGGTGTGCCACTCTTTCTCCTAATACGATCAGGAGAGAACGGGAACAGGAAGCCACCTACTTCCTACACAAAAGGAGTTATGACTGGTCCCTAAGATATCATATTGTTTCCCTAATATTCCCCTTCTCCCTCTTATCTTCTCCCTGCCTTCTTTATTGCTTCTTAAAGCAATCCCAGGTTTGTTGAAATCCTAGGATGCCTTTGTGATTGCTGAAGCAAGTCCTGGCAGAGACTCAACATGAGTAAAATGTACGGGCATCAAGTTGTGAAAAATAACCTCTATCAAATCTCTTACATCGTGACACAAACTATCATGAATTCTTCTAGCCTTCTATTTTCATTACTTTGAGAAACTTTTGATTGCTACTACCTGATTTTGGGCACATGATAATTATTTTTCTGCCACATTTCCCATTTAACTTGCTTTCAATATTGAACTTTAAGAAGTATGGTTCTTCAGGTAATGTATGTGATAATACTCTCTACAATCCAGGATTTCCATAAGTCATCTGATCAAAATATGGTGAATTTTGTTTTCTTTGGAAATTGTGAATTCAATGTTCATTTATATATTTTTTTTCCACATCTAGCTGTCTTATTTTCACTGTATGCAATGATGCACCAGACATGCAATACCTCTATAAAACCAAGCGTCAGATAACACAATGAGCATGATCTAAAATACGCCCAACATTTCATGAATGTCTTGCTATCAGCAACAAGTCAAGATAAAATAACAAGAAGTTGTTTAATGGAAATAATGTGGAGTAGCAGGAAAGAAGACAACAATTTTTTCACCAACGGCATTGAATTGAGAACACGTTACCTTCAAGTTCCAAAGAGTGCAGCTAATTCACATTCTAAGGTTTCATAAAAATGACAAGTGAGGAACAACTAAACTTGTTATTTACGAAATCATAACCAATTTGGAGTTATGAAAAAGAAAGCAAATGATTAACACTATTACAAGCATCATAAACTACTTAATCCAAAAACTAATAACATGAGGAAATGACCAGTTGTATCATGTTAGTGTACAATTAAAAATGGATAAAAAATATGTATAATGTTTCAACTGAAACATACCGAACAAACTGATGTGTGTGTATCTATAAAAAACCTTTAGTTCATCATTTTGAGGTTTTACCATATCGACACATGGAGTCCTTGTTTTGTGTCTAAAATAACAAACGAAAAGGGAGGGAAGCTCATGATACACCTGATGCTACCAGAACTTTTGAAGTAATTCAGCATTTATGAAGAAGTAATGTAAATAAATCTTTTAAAGCATTTGTCCCATTGAATAGAATCTGGAGCTATATCTATGCTATAAAGGCAGATGTCATCTCATCTGTATCAAACATCATCAGTATATGCATATCGGTGTGCAGAGAAATATGTTAGAAACAATTCACCCATTTGCACGAACTTACGATTACAAAGAAGTTCATTTAGTATAAGCTTACATAAGATACAACAGAAACATAGGATGATTATAGATTCATACTACAAAAAGAAAAGAAGAAGAAGATGATGATGATGACGACGACGTTATTACAATCAACACGCACAGTAATTTAGACTAATATAACCAAGTAATAATTTATGTATATATAGCAAATGGTAGGAGAAGACAATTAGAGTGGAGCAGAAAGGCACCTGCGGGCATGTCATGTGCGAATACTGCCCAGGCTGAAAAGAAACACACTTAATTCCCTTTCCTTCCAGGGTTGATTTTAGTTGGGCGAGTCGCTCTTTGTCAGTCATCTGATCATCCAGCTTTGGCAGATGAACTAACTCACAACCAATGGAAAAAAAAAAGAAGATCAACTATACATATAAAACCAATTCATCTACGAGTCTCTTACTAACTGATACTTACAAGCAATAAAAAGATTAAATTTTTAAGCATCACCGTACCGCGCCGCATTAAATTATCCCGAAAAAAGTAACAAATTATAGAAAAACGAGTCGATTACGAGATTACAAGAAATGTTTATATTACTAAAGAAAAAAGATGGGATTGTTAACTCAGTACCAGCTTTGTTGAGCATAACCGGGCCAACGGAGAAGAACCGAGCCGATTTCAGAGAAGATGGTTGATATATGGAGGTAGGCCTTCGTGCGCTCTGGAAGAGGAGGCGCCGACCGCTGTGGAGACGAAGAAGGCAATGAGAGGAGAGAAGTACGGCAGCGGTGGCCGAGCACCTTACCGGGAGGTGCTTGGTGCCATTCATGAGGAAGCGGGAGCGGACAACGGTGCGGAGGGGCCGGCAGGAGAGCACAGGCATTATGGGACGAGGGCTCAAGCCAAGGCTGGGACCTCGGAAGGGGAAGAGGAAAGGATTTGGTTTTTACGGAAATCGAGAGTCGTTTTGTTTTTTTTTTTTTTTTTTTCTAGGGTTTCTCTTGCTGTGCACCGAGTGGGCCGTACTGAGAGGCTTGTGTTTTAGTGTACAGTGGGCCATTTTGAAAGTGGGCCGTTGAGTGATTTGTTTTTGTCTTCAACTAGAGATGGACAACAGGCTTGTGCCACCCATGGGCTGGCACGAACCGAACCTGTCTGGCATGGCTCATTAAACCATGTCATATCGTTTGGAAAAAAAAAATTTTGAGCTTGACACGATATGAACCGGCCCATCAGAGCCTAAATTTTTTTTTAAAAATAAATAAATTACATCATTCATATGCCCTGCGCGCACAGCGCGGCCTAGGCAATGCGCGCGGCACGACCCTGGCGGGCCATGCAAGGCACGGCAACGCCTAGGCCTGGCACAGCGTGTGGCCCATTTGGGCCATGTGCCATGCCGGGCCATAATTTTTTTTTAACAGGCCATGCTCAACATGGCCCGTTAAAATATTTGGCACATGGGCCTGGACAACACGGCCTGTTAAAATGTTTGGCACGATGGGCCTGGGCCATGCCGTGCCAGGCACGGCCCAGTGCCCATCTTTATCTTCAATCAGCTTGCCTTTGGTTAAACCAATACAACTCGCATTATGTACACGACTTGAAAATAGTCAAAAATATTGAAAGAAAATTAAAGCATCTATGATCAATCTCCATTACTTAAAAAATATGTTACTAAAACAGAATAGAGTCAAAACTTCAGCAGAGGCATTTAAGAGTGTTCCCATTATACTATGAAAATAAGTTGAGCTTAAGCTTCAACTTTGATAATAGAAAACCATAATAGATATGCACTTCTTTAAGCAACCTTCAAGATTGTGATTTTATTTGTGGAGCTAGACCCGTTTGTGTTTGAAAAAATGTCTTCATAAATCTTTTCCTACTTAATATGAAATCCTTGCATAAATTCCATTTAATTAGACAAGGAATTTTGCAGATGCTTGAAAACAACTAGCATTGGCCTAATTGAATTGCATGGTTACACAATCCCCAAGATAATTCTGCTTTCATGTTGAACCCACAGTAGGTAAAATAAATCAAGATTCACAATAAGGATGAGTCACCTATTTCTCAATTTGTGCAGACCATATATATATGTATTGAGATATCTCAAGATACAAAATGATGCCACTATGATGTGCTTATATATAGAGCATGTTGTGTATGACTTACCATACATGAGAAATTTTTGGATCATCCACATCCATATGTTCGACTATTGAAAAATAAACTCCATCAATATTCCAGTAATATATTATCCAAGAATGTTTCCTATTTATCTTGCTATATTTTTCATTTTCAAAGCATTTAAGCTTAAATTATTTTAGTTATGGAATTAATATAAAATAAGTCGTATTTTGCAATAAATGCTGTTGGCATTTTCATATTTGCGACATTATTTGAGTAGTATCTAAGAGAATGTCAAGAAAGAATACTTTCCTTATATATATAATAAATAGTCATAAATCATAGAATCCACCACATTATTTTAGTGAACTTTCTAAAAAATATTGAGAAACAACACATCACTCCACATTTATGGTAAACTATTAAAAGTAAAAAAAAATCGCATTATTTTTAGTAACACTTTTTAAAAATAGCAAAATAATGCTCTGCCTCACATTTTTGACAAATTATTGGTTATTATTTGGTATTCATTTTTATTTTTTCCAATTGATTCAATCAAGCTTCTCAATTATTAATCTAACTAGAATTAATATTAGAAATATATTAAAAAATTACAAATTATGTAAATTTAATTATATGAAATGTCATTAATACTCTTTAATTTCAACATAGGTAAAATTATTTATATTCTAAAGGACTTGCAAGAAAAAATTATATATGAATGAATATAGGGATATGTTGAAGCTACTAATATTTTTAAATATTTTAAATAAATTGATTTGAAAATATCATAAAGACTAAATGAAATTCTCCATTTTTCATTTTTAACAAAAGGAAAATAATTGTGTTTTATTGGAAATAATTATTAAAATATAAAATATCATGACATTTGGTATATTTTGTAAAATGTAATAAGATATAATAAATATAATAAATATAATTTCAATAAAGTTTGATGGTGCTATAACGGTGGAGTGATCATTTTTTTTAATGAAAAGATAAAAGGACATGCATTTGATTCCAATGTGGCACATAAAATGCAATATTGATTATCTATGTAAAAGAAATCAAATAAAGGCCATGTATTTTAAAACCCACGTGACAAATTCATATATATCCTTCTTCTTATATGCAAGGAAAAGTTTTTTTTTCACCCGATCCAATGCAAAAAGTGAGATCATTGGTTGCGCGCGTGCAAATGCACATGCCACGGCCTATTGGGCTAGCATGCATTATACGCATATTCGTATGTATACATGCGTGATTAATAATTACATATGATGCCTGCTTTCTGCACTCCGATGCAGAAAGACTTTTTCTATATGCAACCAATATCGCCACCGTAGCTGCTCCAAAGTCCAAAATAAACTTTGCATACCGAGCTTTAGACCATGAAGCTATTGGTCTTCATGTTCTCAGTCTCCCTACTCTCCACCATTCCATCACAAGCAACAACTCCACTGGCTGTTCGAGAAATCAACGGGCACGAGGTCGAAGGAAGAGATGAGCACAAACTACATATCCTACCTGCCCTTGGCATCCATGGGGCTCCGCTGACACAAATTTATAATAAAAACTGCCCACTTTACATGGGTCAAAAGGAATGGCAAAAGAGGCCTTCTCTTATCGCACATTGCATGTGAGCGAAGGGCATCGCTTTCCTTCACCTTTCCTTCTTTTTCTTATATGGCAATGAAGTAGATACTAGTAAAATGCCATATAGGCAATTTGCTTATGACATTATCCTATTTTAATGATAAAAATTAAATAAAAATAAAAAATAAAATTTAGAATCAATTTTATAACTTCTTAAAGTTTAAAAACGAAAGTGACACACTCTCCTAAATTCGAAGGTCAAAAATATAGTTTAGCCAAAATAAAAATTGATTAATAATTTATTTTGTTTGGGATTACAAAGGGCTTTCTTTGATAGATCAAATGCTGGATACCTTATGTGTTGCTTGTTGAAGTAGTTCAACATATTATTATACATAGAACAGATTATGGTACTCTCCAAAGTTTTTTATAAGTCCTTAAAATAAGACGATGAAAAAAAAAAAAATTTGTTCAAACACTAATTGGTAAAGTATTAACTACCAATATATATGAGTCTACAATGCATTGCCGCTTGAAATCAAGATATTAGGAATAAATTTGCCAATCAATTCATATATAACATTTCGAGTACAAGCAATATATATATGAATCCCTTTACTTGCAAGAGTATATATTGGATCCATCAATTATGTTCCCACTTATGGTGATTTGGTTGAATTGGGAGAAGCCACAGAAATTATTGAGGATCAATCAATTTTGTAAAGTTTTACAGTGCTATATAAAGTTTTATGAATATTAATTCCTATGTAACGTGGCACATAAAATGCAATATTTTAAATTTTTTATACGACGTACACTTATAACAAATAGTAGCAATTAAATGTGGATTCTCTCATCATTTATGGCAATTAATTTTAGATTATATTGGCTTTTATTAAAAAGGTAATAATTAATTACCAATGAAAAATATAATTATATAAATGAATTGAAAAGGAGGGGAAGAAACTAAATAGCCATGAAGCTATTGCTCTTCTTCTTCTTGCTGTCCGTCCTCTCATCAGTCTCCACCATTCTATCCCAACCAGCAGTCCCGCGACGTCCTGTAATCTTCACCAGGGATGGCAAAAAGATCAGAGCAGGATCAGTTGAGTACTACATCCAGTCCGACGTACCTCCGTATGATGTGTATCCAGGGTTTGAACCAGTACAACTTTATACCGAAACCTGCGATAATCACGTGGGTCAAAAGGGATACGGAGGAGTTGGGACGCCGGTCGTCTTAAACCCGGCAAGCCCTGAGGACACGGTTGTGCGGCTATCCATGGATATAACCGTGCAGTTCACCGCGCCGGTCGCCAACTGCTCGCAAACCACAGTGTGGAAAAGCGGGGACGCTGTTGAAGGCACAGGCTATAAACATATTGTCACCGGTGGCGTCGAGGGGACGACGGGCTATTTTCGGATAGAAAGGGATGCGTCAGGATTAAGGCATAGGCTTGTGTTCTGTCCTAGTCCTACGGCAGCGTGTGAGGAGCTGGGTCTCATTGATGTGAATGGGAATAAGTATATGGTGCTAAAAGGTGGTGAAAACTTTACGATTTCATTTGAAGCAGTGCCCCCCCCCCCCCCCCCCCGTGAGTACTGATCCTTAATTTAGAGAATTGGCTCAAATAATAAAGATGCAACTGTGCCCTCCAATTTCATGCTGCTGTATTAAGTTATGGAAAGTATTAGAAATTTGGAATAAAAACTATGATGGGGGTATATATATGATGTTCATTTGCTTCTTTCGTAATGAATCATTATATATATATATATATTCAAAGGATAGATTTATTATATATTGTTCACAAATAAAATCCTGAACTGATCAAGAGGCTTGATTGATAATTTTGGATAGATAGCAGATAATTAAAGACCAATGATCAGTTAGATTGACCTGTAAACAAAGCCTAACCTATGGTCAATGATTCATGATCTAAACCAAAGTTGAAAGTTGGACTTATTTCAAAGTTAAAGTCAATGGCATGACAATTCTTTGCTATCATTTATCCTATAATTAAATATTGATGTGTTGAATTTTTATTTTGCTTAAATTAAGTAACATAAATGTAATATAGAAAAAATTAATGTATGGAAATTTACAAATAGAAATAAAATATTTAGAATTTTTTTTTCTATGAATTTGAATAGAGAGCTTGTTTTGCTAGGAAATTAATCAAAAAGAATTTGTTTTCAATAATAAAAACATTATACAGTAATTGAATATTCAAAAATTTTAATACTAAATATCATCTTTTATAAATTCAATTTATAAAAATTTAATATAAATTTTATATATATCCAAAAATAGTTTTATGATAATTTTTTAAATAAATTATTATATACATAAAATAATATTAATTGGAGACTAAGAATGGAAATGGGGTGGAGCAAATATTTCTTGTCCCTACCCCTGCTCCCATTTTTGCTCCCCATCCCCACCTCGATCTTCAAATGTACAATTATTTTTTCCCATCCCCATTCCACTTGGGGAATCCTCATTCTTCGTTTATTTCCTTTTTAAATAACGCACTCCACTTTGGGCACGGTCCTACTATTTAAAAAAATCCATTTGAATGGATAAAATAATTAAAAAGCTTAAGTTTAATATTTAAGAGACTAAATCCAATATTTACATTCGAGAAAAATGATTAGATTGTAAAGATGGTTTCGAGGATGGAGACTCCATATTTAAGTCCCCATCTCCAAATAAGTGGGTTCCAAAAATTCACCCAATTTGGAAATGTTAAGTAAGGGAAAAGGACAATTTGGAAATTTTAATACAAATATCCTTACAATAAAGTTGATTGGATTTAAATTATAATCATACATGTTTGGAAAAAATTTGAATTTTAATCGAATTTGATGTTCTTTAATGGGCTTGCATCACTTTTGGCATTAAACCATGTCATGTACCTCATTTGAATGTTGGATCAATGGTGTGATAGTTATAGCTCTTATAATTATTAGAATATAAAATTAATTTTAAAAATATCATAAAGAGTAAAAAGATTTTTTATTTTTATTATTAATAAAAAAATATTTTTTTATTAATAATAATTATTAGAATATAAAATATCATGACAATGTATATTGCATTAAAAAATTCTATATTTTATAAAATAAAAAAATTTATAAAATAAAAAAGTTTGATTAATAATTGATCTTGTTATGGAATTGCAGTGGGCTTTCTTTGATATAGAGCAGATTATGGTACTATCAAAAATGTTTCCATAAGTATACCAAATGGAATGATGGAAAAAACTTTTGTTTAAACATTAACTAGTCATGTATTAGTAGACAATATATATGGGTCTATGATGCATTGATGCCCAAATCAAAATATTGGGATTGGACTTATCAATCGATTAATAACCTTTCAAGTATAAACAATACATATTCATATATGCCTTTACTTGCAAGAGTACATCTTGAATCTAAGTTATGTTATGGTTGGAGTCCCTTTTGAGATTTGATCAAATAAGAAGAAGTCGTAGGTATTATTGTAGGTCAATCAATTTGTAAAGTTTTATGCTGCTATATAAAGTTTTATCTCAAATTTTTTAAAATAGAATATTAGAAGTATAAAATAATATTGCAAACTAAGGAAGGCAATGAGGTGAAGCATATATCCCTACCCTTGTTCCCCACTCCTACCCCCCCATTCCCCACCTTAATCCCCAAATGAAGAATTATTTTTCCCCATCGCCATTTGACTTGAGGAATCCTTCTTTTTTATTTATTTTCTTTTAAACAATGCTCTCGACTTTGGGCACAATTCTACTATTAAAAAAAAAATTCATTTGGAGCCAAAAAAAAAATCTACTTGATGGACAAAATAACTAAACAGCTTAAATTTAAAAGTTTAATTCCAATATTTAAGGGCCCAAATTCAATATTTATATTTGAGAAAAATGATTAGCTTGTAAAGATGGGTTTGGGGATGAAGACCTCAGATCTAAGTCCCCATCTCCAAATCAGTGGGTTTCCAAAAATTCACCCAATTTGGAAATGAGATGTAAGAGAAAAGGACAATTCAAAGCCTTTAATACAAATATCCTTACAACAAAGTTGATTGGATTTAAATTATAATCATACATGTTTGGACAATTTTAGAATTTTAATCGAATTTGATGTTCATTAATTATGAATATCATAGGCCTGCATCATTTTGGGCATCACACCATGTCATATACCTAATTTAAATGTTGGGTTAATGGTGTGATAGTTATAGCTATTATAATTATTAGACTATAAAATTGATATTGAAAATATCATAAAGAGTAAAAAAAAATTTATTTTTATTTTTAACAAAAGAAAAATAATTTTTTTTATATATTAATAATAAGGCTAAACTATAGTATTAAGAAAGTTATGTCACTTTAGTCTTTGAACTTTAAAAAGTTGCAAAAGTAATCCTGAATTTTCTTTTTATTTCACTTTGATCCCTATCGCTAAACAGGATAGACATTGTTTGATTTTATCTCACGTGGCAGCACACGTGGTATACAGATGACAAAATCAAATTTAAAACCCATTATCAACCAATTAACCCAATATCCAATAATCCTTAAAAAAAACCCTCCTTTCCTCCTTCTTTCGCCGCAACCCCCTTACGCTGAGGAAGAGGGGCTTCCTCCCCCTTCCCCCACCATGCATCGTGCATGTGCCATGGGGGTGGAGGCCACAAGGGCCTTCCGTGGCCCCCTTCTGAAGCCTCCTTCTGCCTTTGTGGGTGAGGGATGAAGGAGGCCACGGCAGGGAAGGGGGGCACAGCGGAAGGGGGTAGGGAGGGGTAGGGAAACGTTGGATTCCATGTTTATGAGAGAGGGGGAGGAGATTATTTTTTTAAAAGAATTATTGGATATTAGGTTAACGGGTTGGTAATGGGTTT
Organism: Calamus simplicifolius; assembly: GCA_900491605.1. NCBI lineage: Eukaryota > Viridiplantae > Streptophyta > Magnoliopsida > Arecales > Arecaceae > Calamus > Calamus simplicifolius. Next base: position 770,022 of record UESW01004016.1, read on the forward strand.
TAAATTTGATTTTGCTATGTATACCTGTATGCCACATGTGTCATCATGTAAGATAAAATCAAATAGTGTCTCTTTTATTTAACAGCAGAAATTAAAGTGAAACAAAAAGAAAAGTTCATAATCATTTTTGCAACTTTTTAAAGTTCACGATTCAAAGTGACACATCCCCTTAAATTCAAGGGTCAATACTATAGTTTAGTTTAATAATAATCATTAGAATATAAAATATCATGACAATGTATATTGCATCTACTTGACTTTATGAAATTGATGTAAAGAAAAAATTCTTGAACCAGAAGTAAAAGAAAATCTATATTGTAAAAAAGAAAAGGTTAAATTACATTTTTAGCCCTCAAACCCTCAAACTTAAGGGCTGTGTCACTTTAATCCTTAAACTTCAAAAAGTTATAAAATTTATCCTAAACTTTGTGTTTTATTTCTATTTGGTCCCTACTATTAAAATAGAGTAACATTGTAAGCAAATTGTTTACATAGCATTCCACATATCTCTACATCATCGCCATATAAGAAAGAGAAAGAGAGAAAGAGGGAAGCGATGCCCTTTTGCTGCTCCCGCGGTGCACGATAGGGAGGAAGCGCCTCCTTCGGCAGAAGGGGGCCACGGAAGGCTTCCTCCCACGGCTTCCTCCCTTGCCCCTCGCCCCCCAATGCATGATGGGAGGGCGGGAGGCTTTTCGCAGCCCCCTTCTGTCAGAGGAAGGGCTTCTTCCTCCTATCACATACTACGAGAGCGACAAAAGGGCATTGCTTCCCTCCTCCTTTCTTTTTCTCTCTTATATGGCAATGAGGTGGAGACCCATAAAATGCCACGTAGGCAATTTGCTTACGGTGTTATCCTATTTTAATGGCAGAAACTAAATGGAAATAAAAAATGAAGTTTAGATCAATTTTTGTAACTTTTTAAAGTTTAAGAGCTAAAGTGATATACCCTCCTAAATTCGAAGGTCAAAAATATAGTTTAGCCAAAATAAAAAAATTGATTAATAATTTATTTTGTTTGAGATTACAAAGGGCTTTCTTTGATAGATCAAATGCTGGATACCTTATGCGTTGACTTGTTGAAGTAGTTCAAATACATTATTGTACGTAGAACGGATTATGGTACTATTTGAGGTATCTTCATGAGTCCTCAAAATGAGATGATGAAAAAAGCTTTTGTTCAAACACTAATTGGTCAAGTATTAACCGCCAATATATATATATATATATATATATATATAGGTCTACGATGCATGGCCATTTGAAATCAAGATATTAGGAATGGATTTGTTAATCAATTCATATATAACCTTTGAGTACAAGCAATAAATATTTTGAACCCCTTTAAATTACTTGCAAGAGTATATATTGGATCCATCAATTATGTTATTATTGGAGTTCCACTCATGGTGATCTGGTTATATTGGGAGAAGCCGTAGAAATTATTACAGATCAATCAATTTGTAAAGTTTTATACTGCTATGTAAAGTTTTATGAATATTAATTCCTTTGTGGCACATAAAATGCAATATTTTTAATTTTTTATACGACACTTATAACAAATAGTAGCAATTAAATGTGGATTCTCTCATCATTTATGGCAATTAATTTTAGATTATATTGGCTTTATTAAAAAGGTAATAATTAATTACCAATGAAAAATATAATTATATAAACGAATTGAAAGGTAGGGAAGAAACCTAGAATATCCCTCTCTTCATTATATAATATATATATATAATCCGCATCATCATCATCCTCAATGCAGCAAAGGCCAAACAAATTAACGGCCTCATATATATATACCTACCTGGCTTAAGCCATGAAGCCATTGCTCTTCTTCTTGCTCTCCGTCCTCTCATCAGTCTCCACCATTCTATCCCAACCAGCAGTCCCGCAACGTCCTGTAATCTTGACCAGGGATGGCCAAAAGATGAGAGCAGGAGTTGAGTACTACATCCAGGCCGAACCTCCTCCGTATCTGTACTATCCAGGGTTTGAAACAGTACAACTTTATACCGAAACCTGCGATAATCACGTGGCTTACAAGGGATACGGAGGAATTGGGACGCCGGCCGTCTTAAACCCGGCAAGCCCTGAGGACACGTTTGTGCGGCTATCGATGGATATAACCGTGCAGTTCACCGTGCCGGTCGCCAACTGCTCGCAAACCACAGTGTGGAAAAGCGGGGACGCTGTTGAAGGCACAGGCTATAAACATATTGTCACCGGCGGCGTCGAGGGGAAGACTGGCTATTTTCGGATAGAAATGGATGCGTCAGGAATAAGGCATCGGCTTGTGTTCTGTCCTACGGCGGTGTGTGAGGAGCTGGGTCTCATTGACGTGAATGAGAATAAGTATATAGTGCTAAAAGGTGGTGAAAACTTTACGGTTTCATTTGTAGCAGTGCCCCCCTCCCCGTGAGTACTGATCCTTAATTTAGAGAATTGGCTCAAATAATAAAGTATTAGAAATTTGGAATAAAAACTATGATGGGTATATATGATGTTCATTTGCTCGATCTCAGTATGCTTTCTCTCTATTCTTTCATAATGAATCATTATATATATATTCAAAGGATAGATTTATTATATATTGTTCAAAAATAAAATCCTGAACTGATCAAGAGGCTTGATTGAAAATTTTGGATAGATAGCAGATAATTAAAGATCAATGATCAGTTAGATTGACCTGTAAACAAAGCCTAACCTATGGTCAATGATTCATGAAAGTTGGACTTATTTAAAAGTTAAAGTCAATGGCATGACAATTCTTTGCTATCATTTATCCTATAATTAATTAAATATTGATGTGTTGAATTTTCATTTTGCTTAAATTAGGTAACATAAATGTAATATAGAAAAAAATTAATGTATGGAAATTTACAAATAGAAATAAAATATTTAGAAATTTTTTCTAGGAAATTAATCAAAAAGAATTTGTTTTCAATAATAAAACATTGTACAGTAATTGAATAATCAAAAGTTTTAATACTAAAATATCATCTTTTAAAAATTTAATTTAAAAAAAATTAATATAAAATTTATAAATATCTAAAAATAATTTTATGATAATTTTTTAAATAAAATATTATATACATAAAATAATATTGCAGACTAAGAGTGGCAATAGGGTGGAGCATATATTTCTTGTCCCTGCCCTTGCTCCCATTTCTGCTCCCCATCCGTGTCGCGATCTTCAAATGTACAATTATTTTTTCCCATCCCCATTCCACTTGGGGAATCCTCATTCTCTATTTATTTTCTTTTAAATAACGCTCTCAACTTTGGGCACAATTCTACTATTAAAAAAATCCATTTGAATGGATAAAATAATTAAAAAGCTTAAGTTTAAAAATTTAAGTTTAATATTTAAGAGCCTAAATCCAATATTTACATTCAAGGAAATTGATTAGGTTGTGAGGATGGGTTCGAGGATGGAGATTCCAAATCCGAGTCCCCATCTCCAATCAATGGGTTCCAAAAATTCACCTAATTTGGAAATGATATGTAAGGAAAAAAAAGGATAATTTAGAAATTTTAATACAAATATCCTTACAATAAAGTTGATTGGATTTAAATTATATTCATACATGTTTGGAAAAATTTTGAATTTTAATCGAATTTGATGTTCATTAATGGGCTCGCATCTTTTTTGGCATTACACCATGTTATGTACCTCATTTGAATGCTGGATCAATAGTGTGATAGTTATATAGCAGCTATAATTAATTTTAAAAATATCGTAAAGAGTAAAAGATTTTTTTTATTAATAATAATTATTAGAATATAAAATATCATGACAATGTATAGTGCATGTACTTGACATTATGGAATTGATGTAAAAAAAATTCTTGAACCTAAAGTAAAAGAAATTTTATATTTTATAAAATAAAAAAGTTTGATTAATAATTGATCTTGTTATGGAATTGCAGTGGGCTTTCTTTGACATAGAATGGATTATGGTACTATCAAAAATGTTTCCATATGTATACGAAATGGAATGATAGAAAAAACTTTTGAATGTATATATATATATATATATATATATATATATATATATATATATATATATGGGTTTACAATGCATTGCTGCTCGAATCAAAATATTGGGATTGGACTTGTTAATAACCTTTCAAGCACAAACAATATATATTCATATATGCAAACCACCTTTATTTGCAAGAGTATATCTTGAATCTATGAGTTATGCTATGGTCAGAGTCCCTTTCGCGATTTGGTCGAATTGGGAGAAGCCGTAGGTATTATTGTAGGTCAATCAATTTGTAAAGTTTTATGGTGCTATATAAAGTTTTATCTCAATTTTTTTAAAATAGTATATTAGAAGTATAAAATAATATTGCAGACTAAGGATGACAATGAGGTGAAGCATATATCCCTACCCTTGTTCCCCACTCCTAGCCCCCATTCCCCACCTTAATCCCCAAATGAAAAATTATTTTTCCCCATCGCCATTCGACTTGAGGAATCCTTATTTTTTATTTATTTTCTTTTAAACAAGGCTCTCGACTTTGGGCACAATTCTACTATTAAAAAAAATTCATTTGGAGCCAAAAAAATCTACTTGATGGACAAAAAAACTAAAAAGCTTAAATTTAAAAGTTTAATTCCAATATTTAAGGGGCCAAATTCAATATTTATATTTGAGGAAAATGATTAGCTTGTAAAGATGGGTTTGGGGATGAAGACCTCGGGTCTAAGTCCCCATCTCCAAATCAATGGGTTTCCAAAAATTCACCCAATTTGAAAATGAGATGTAAGAGAAAAGGACAATTTAGAGCCTTTAATACAAATATCCTTACAACAAAGTTGATTGGATTTAAATTATAATCATACATGTTTGGATAATTTTAGAATTTTAATTGAATTTGATGTTCATGTATTATGAATATTATAGGACTGCATAATTTTTGGCATTACACCATGTCATGTACCTAATTTGAATGTTGGGTTAATGGTGTGATAGTTATAGCTATTATAATTATTAGAATATAAAATTGATTTTGAAAATATCATAAAGAGTAAAAAGATTTTTTTTTATTTTTCATTTTTAACAAAAGAAAATTGATTTTTTTTTATATTAATAATAAGGCTAAACTACGGTATTGAGAGAGTCGTGTCACTTTAGTCTCTGAACTTTAAAAAATTACAAAAATGATCCTAAATTTTTCTTTTTATTTCACTTTGATCCCTATCGTTAAACAAGAAAGACACCGTTTGATTTTATCTCACATGAAAGAACATGTGGTATACAAGTGACAAAATCAAATTTAAAACCACACATTATCAATCAATTAACCTATTAACCCAATATCCAATAATCCTTAAAAATAAAACCTCCTCCCTTTCTCCTTTTGCGGTTTCGCCTTTGGCCGCAACCCCCTTATGCCAAGGAAGGGGGGCTTCCTCCCCCTCCCCCTACCATGCATCATGCATGTGTCATGGGGGTGGAGGCCACAAGGGCCTTCCGTGGCCCCTTTTGTAGCCCCCTTCCCCCTTCGCGGGTGAGGGACGGAGGAGGCCACGATGAGGGAAGGGAGGCACAGAGGGAGGGGGCCAGGGGGTAGGAGAAACATTAGATGCCATGTTTATGAGAGAGAGGGGGGGAAGGGGGGGAGATTGTTTTTTAAAGAATTATTGGATATTGGGTTAACAGATTGGTAATGGGTTTTAAATTTGATTTTGCTATTTGTATGCCATATGTATTGCCATGTAAGATAAATCAAATAGCATCTCTTCTATTTAACAACAAAAATTAAAGTGAAACAAAAGAAAGGTTCAGATCATTTTTGCAACTTTTTAAAGTTTACGAATCAAAGTAACACATCTCCTTAAGTTCAAGAGTCAATACTATAGTTTAGCTTAATAATAATTATTAGAATATAAAATATCATGACAATGTATATTGCATCTACTTGACTTTATGAAATTGATGTAAAGGAAAAGTTCTTGAATCAGAAGTAAAAAAAAATTCTATATTGTAAAAAATAAAATGTTAAATTACATTTTTAGCCCTTAAACTTAAAGGGCTGTGTCACTTTAATCCTTGAACTTCAAAAAGTTGCAAAATTTATTCTGAACTTTGTGTCTTATTTCTATTTAGTCCCTTCTATTAAAATAGAGTAACATCGTAAGCAAATTGTTTACATGACATTCCATGTATCTCTACATCATCGCCATGTAAGAGAGAGAAAGAAAAAAAGGAAAGCAGTGCCCTTTTGCTACTTTTGTGGTGCACGATAGAGGGAGGAAGCATCTCCTTCGACGAAAGGGGGCCACAGGTGGGCGAGGGGCTGCCAGGGGAAGGGCTTCTTCCTCCTATTGTACATTGCGGAGCGACACAAGGTTATCGCTTCCTTCCTCCTCTCTTTTTCTTTCTTATATGGCAATGAGGTGGACATGTGGAATGCAACGTAGGCAATTTACTTATGGTGTTATCTTATTTTAATGACAGAAACCAAATGAAATAAAAAAATGAAGGTTAGATCAATTTTATAACTTTTTAAAGTTTAAGGACTATAGTGACGTATCCTCCTAATTTCGAAGGTCAAAAATAGTTTATAGCCAAAATAAAAAATTTGATTAATAATTTATTTTGTTTGGGATTACAAGGGCTTTCTTTGATAGATCAAATGCTGGATACCTTATGCGTTGACTTGTTGAAGTAGTTCAAACACATTATTGTACATAGAACTGACTTGTTGAAGTAGTTCAAACACATTATTGTACATAGAACGGTTATGGTACTATTCGAGGTATTTCCATGAGTCCTCAAAATGAGATGATGAAAAAAACTTTTGTTCAAATATTAATTGGTCAAATATATATATATATATATATATATATATATGGGTCTACGATGCATTGCCGCTTGAAATCAAGATATTAGAAATGGATTTATCAATCAATTCATATATATACTACGATGTTGCGCTTGAGTACAATCAATTCATATATAACCTGTCGAGTATATATATTTTGAACCCCTTTACTTGAAAGAGTATGCATTGGATCCATCAATTATGTTATATTGGGAGAGGCTGTAGGAATTATTGCAGATCAATCAATTTTGTAAGGTTTTACAGTGCTATGTAAAGTTTTATGAATATTAATTCCTTTGTACGTGGCACATAAAATGCAATATTTTAAATTTTTTATACGACGTACACTTATAACAAATAGTAGCAGTTAAATGTGGATTCTCTCATCATTTATGGCAATTAATTTTAGATTATATTGGCTTTTATTAAAAAGGTAATAATTAATTACCAATGAAAAATAAAATTATATAAATGAATTGAAAAGGAGGGGGAAGAAACCTATAGCTTGAATATCCCTCTCCTTATTATATATATATATCATCATCCTCACTGCAGCAAAGGCCAAACAAATTAACGGCATGAAGCTATTGCTCTTCTTCTTGCTCTCCGTCCTCTCATCAGTCTCCACCATTCTATCCCAACCAGCAGTCCCGCGACGTCCTGTAATCTTCACCAGGGATGGCAAAAAGATCAGAGCAGGAGTTGAGTACTACATCCAGTCCGAACCTTCGTATGCTGTGTGGTATGGGTTTGAACCAGTACAGCTTTATACCGAAACCTGCGATAATCACGTCGGTCGAAAGAGGGACGGAGGAGTTGGGACGCCGGTCGTCTTAAACCCGGCAAGCCCTGAGGACACGGTGGTGCGGCTATCGATGGATATAACCGTGCAGTTCACCGCGCCGGTCGCCAACTGCTCGCAAACCACAGTGTGGAAAAGCGGGGACGCTGTTGAAGGCACAGGCTATAAACATATTGTCACAGGTGGCGTCGAGGGGAAGACGGCTATTTTCGGATAGAAAGGGATGCGTCAGGATTAAAGCATAAGCTTGTGTTCTGTCCTACGGCAGCGTGTGAGGAGCTGGGTCTCATTGATGTGAATGGGAATAAGTATTTGGTGCTGAAAGGTGGTGAAAGCTTTACGGTTTCATTTGAAGCAGTGCCTTCCTCCCCCGTGAGTACTGATCCTTAATTTAGAGAATTATCTCAAATAATAAACATGTTACGGTGCCCTCCAATTTTCATGCTGCTGTATTAAGTTATGGAAAGTATTAGAAATTTGGAATAAAAACTATGATGGGTACGTATGATGTTCATTTATGCTTTCTCTCTGTTCTTTCATAATTCATATATATATATATATATATATATATATATATCAAAGGATAGATTTATTATATTGTTCAAAAATAAAATCCTGAACTGATCAAGAGGCTCTTGATTGAAAATTTTGGATAGATAGCAGATAATTAAAGACCAATGATCAGTTAGATTGACCTGTAAAACAAAGCCTAACCTATGGTCAATGATTCATGAAAGTTGGACTTATTTCAAAGTTAAATTCAATGACATGACAATTCTTTGCTATCATTTATCCTATAATTAAATATTGATGCGTTGAATTTTTATTTTGCCTAAATTAAGTAACATAAATGTAATATAGAAAAAATTAATGTATGGAAATTTACAAATAGAAATAAAATATTTAGAAATTTTTTTTCTATGAATTTGAATAGAGAGCTTGATTTGCCAGGAAATTAATCAAAAAGAATTTATTTTCAATAATAAAAACATTTTGCAGTAATTGAATATTCAAAAATTTTAATACTAAAATATCACCTTTTATAAATTTAATTTATAAAAAATTAATATAAATTTTATAATATCCAAATATAGTTTTATGATAATTTTTTAAATAAAATATTACATATATAAAATAATATTAGAGACTAAGAATGGCAATGGGCTGGAGCATATATTTCTTGTCCCTGTTCTTGCTCCTATTTTTGCGCCCTATATATCCACACCCCAATCTCTAAATGTACAATTATTTTTCTCCATCCCCATTCCACTTGGGGAATCCTCATTCTCTATTTATTTTCTTTTAAATAATGCTCTCAAATTTGGGCACAATACTACTATTAAAAAAAATCCATTTGAAGCTAAAAATCTATTATAAATTGGTGGATAAAATAATTAAAAAGCTTAAGTTTAAAAGTTTAAGTTTAATATTTAAGAGCCTAAATCCAATATTTACATTCGAGGAAATGATTAGGATGTGAAGATGAATTCGAGGATGGAGACTCCAAATCTGAGTCCCCATCTCCAAATAAGTGGGTTCCAAAAATTCACCCAATTTGGAAATGATATGTAAGGAAAAAAGGACATTTAGAAATTTTAATACAAATATCCTCACAATAAAGTTGATTGGATTTAAATTATATTCATACATATTTGGAAAAATTTTGAATTTTAATCGAATTTGATGTTCATTAATGGGCTCGCATCTTTTTTGGCATTACACCATGTTATGTACCTCATTTGAATGCTGAATCAATAGTGTGATAGTTATAGCTGCTATAATTATTAGAATATGAAATTGATTTTGAAATATCATAAAGAGTAAAAGATTTTTTTTTTTTTTTTTTTAATAAAAAGGAAAAATAATATGATATATTGTATGTACTTGACATTATGGAATTGATGTAAACAAAAATTCTTGAACATGAAGTAAAAGAAATTCTATATTTTATAAAATAAAAAAGTATGATTAATAATTGATCTTGTTATGGAGCTTTCTTTGACATAGAATGGATTATGATACTATCAAAAATGTTTCCATAAGTATACAACATGGAATGATGAAAAAAAAACTTTTGTTTAAACTGTAACTAATCATGTATTATCAGACAATATATATATGGATTTATGATGCATTGCTGCTCGAATCAAAATATTGGGATTGAACTTGTCAATCGATTAATAACCTTCCAAGCACAAACAACACATATTCATATATGCAAACCATCTTTACTTGCAAGAGTACATGCAAAAAGTCCTTTTCGTGATTTGGTCGAATTGGAAGAAACCGTAGGTATTATTGTAGGTCAATCAATTTGTAAAGTTTTATGGTGCTATATAAAGTTTTATAAATATTAATTCCTATGTGGCATATAAAATGCAATAATTTTTATTTTTTTAATTTGTTATATGAGACTTATAACAAATGGTGGCAATTAAATGTGGATTCTCTTATTATTTATCGTAATTAATTTTGGATTTTATTGTCATTTATTAAAAAAAGGTAATAACTAATTATTAATGAAAAATAAAATTAAATAAAGGAAAGGAGGAGAGGAAACCTTGAATTCTATCACATGGATATTATAACCTTGGATACATAGCCATATCCTTCTTCTTATATATAATCCGCATCATAATCCGCACGGCAAGTGCAAATAAACCTCACATACCTGGCTTTAAGCCATGAAACTATTGCTCTTCTTGCTCTCCGTCCTCTCACTCTCCACCATTCCATCACAAGCATTAATCAAACGTGGTGTAATCTGTGAGGATGTGGGTGCAATTAGCATGAATGGGGAATAAGTATTTGGTGCTAAAAGGTGAAAGCTTTGCAGTTGATTTTATAAAGGTGCCAAAAGGGTCCCTCGAGTGATCCTTTATTAGATAATTGGCTCAGATCTTATGGTGCCGTCTAATTTTTATGCTGCTATATTGTTATGGAAAGTACTAGAAATTTGGGATAAAAAGTATGACGGCTTTGATCTTCATTTGGTCTCAGTATGCTTTTTCTTCCTTCATAATCATTATAAATTCAAAGGATAGATATGCTATATTGTTCAAATACAAAATCTTGAAGAGGCCTGATTGAAAATTTTGGATAGATGACGGATGGAGACCCAATAGGCAAGGTTGCAATGAGTTAGATTGAGCTATAACTTGATGTAGCGTTTATTTGATTAGACAAAGCCGAGGCTATGGTCAATGATTCATGATGATCAAGCCAAAGTTGAAAGTTGGACTTATTTCAAAATTGAGCTCGATTTGTTTTTATAATTGATTTATGGAAAGAGTTCAATTGCCATCTCTGTCTAATTTACGCTAACAAAAAGAAGAAGAAAAAAAAAATCATATCCCCAACCCCGTTTCCCTTGAGGAATCCTTATTCTCTATTATTATTATTTTTAAATAATACTCTCAACTTTTAGCACAATTCTACTATTTAAAAAAGTTCATTTGGTTCCCAAAATTTATTATAAATTAGAAAAAAAATTAAATAATTAAAAAGATCAAATTTAAGAATTTAAGTATAATATTTAAGAGCCCAAATCCAATATTTATATTTGACAAAAATGATCAGGTTTTAAAGATATGTTCGGAGATGCATACCTAGATCTGAAACCCCATCTCCAAATTGATGGCTTTCCATAAATGCACTAAATTTGGAAATGAGATGTAAGAGACAATGATAATTTAGAACTTTTAATACCAATCTTCTTAAAATAAAGTTGTTTGGATTTACATTATCATCATATATGTTTAGAAAATATTTGAATTTTAATTGAATTTGATGTTCATTAATTATGAATATTATGGGGCCACATAATTTTTGGAATTACAACTTTTCATGCACCTAATTTGAATACTGGGTTAGTGGTAGGGGTGCAACTCGGGCTCATGAAACTCGGGTTTTCCTCAACCCTAACCCTAACACTAACCCTATTTGTAAAACCTCAACCCTAATCCTATTTTTAAAAATTGGGTTCGGGTTGAGTTTCGGGTTGGAATTCAGGTTGATGAGAAAAAAAAAAAAAAACAAAATGCTTTTTTCAAAGTAAATAAACACCGAATTATGGATCCCAAAGATGAAAAAATAAAATCCCTTACCGAACGCATAAGCTGGACTTGGGGCTTTAACATTGTATTTAAAAAAAAATCTTACCTAAAACAAAGAAGAGGAGTAGGTGCAGTAAACAAAGAGAAGGAGGCGGGAAGTGAAACGAAATGTACAGATGGTCCGCCTTTATGTTTGTCCTTTTCCTCGGCTGTGACCAACGGCCTTGCCCTTCTTGCCCTCAAGTTGGCCATCTCGTTCAACCCGATTGGCGCCTTCAACGCTCCAAAAAATTTGGTGCCGATAAGTTACTCTCGTTTGGGTAACCCTCGGGTTCAGGTTGCGGTCAACCCTAATCCGGATCAATTGCAAATCGGGCCGGGTTAAACCTGGGTCTTTTGGGTTCGGGTTGGGCAAACATGAGTTTAAACACGACTGTAAATTGGGTTCGATGGGCTGGGTTTGGGTTGAACCCGGCCCAAGTTACACCCCTAGTTAGTGGTGTATTGTTATAATTATAATAAATTCGTTGATTAAACATAAAAAAGGCAAAAGAGAATTAGAGTTTGTCTTGAGATAACAAACTCAAGTTTCCATACATGTGAAAGACATGAGTCCTAATTTATGTAGGACTTTGTGGATGTTTTCATATATGAGAAAAATATGAATCCTAATCTGTGTATAATATCATATATTTCTCTTCTATTTAAGCACATGTAACCCAAGGATAACTTAGAGAGTTATTGAGAGATTCAAGAGAAGATTCTTTTAAAGGCAAGCAGGTCTTAAGGTTTTCTATTTGAGAAAACTTTTGGTTAGGAAACTAACGTTGTAAATCTTTAGGTGTTTATATATATATATATATATATATATATATATATATATATATATATATATATAGAATTATTATCATTTCTATCGGGTAGATGTAGGTCAACCTAATCGAATCATATAAATCTCTTGTGTGCACTATTTTTTCTTTTATGTTGATTTCTTCTTTTCCTTACTATGTGCAACAAAAAGTAGCACAAGAGCTTCTGCAACAAGTGCTATCAAAGCTTTGGTTCAATCGTGCGCCTTGCTCTCTGGTTCTGTTCCAGAACCATGCTTTAAGATTAGTGTTCGGAGGTCATCTTCTTTGATTCTCCGATGATCCCTGGTTGCCTTCTCTCCGATTCTGCTCAGTTTGTTCTTTCTGCTGCCCCCTATGCTCCCATGGCGTCGGATGCGGCTCCTGTTGGCCAAGATTCCGGGCGAAGGGCTGCGGATGCAGGCTTTTGCTGGGTGGCTTCCTCTCCCTCATCGGATGAGGTGGCAAGGCTTGAGTCTTCGTTCCCTGAGGTGGTGACCATTCCGGCGCAGGAGCTTGAAGCGGAGGTCGTTGGATGGCAGCAGACGGCCATCTTGGCCCGTTCCTATCAGAAATGGGTTTCGGCTGAAGCGTTTATCAGAGAATTCCGGTGCGATGGAGTTCCTGGTAACATTGCCCCTATTAGCATGGCATTTCATTGCCATGTTTTCCGTTTCGAAACTCCTGAAGCCCGAAATTTGGTGTTGCAACGACCGTGGGTGATAAACGGTCAGGTGATTGGGGTTGAGGCGTGGCGGCCGGATTTCACGCCGGCAGAGGATTCAATCCCGTTGGCTTTGATTTGGGTGAGACTGCTGAACCTTCCCCTTGAGTTTTGGAAGGAGGACTTCCTCAAATTAATCCTGGCAGCGGCGGGTGATTACTGGTGTGCTGATGCTGCAACCCTGGCAAAGAACAGGGGAGCCTTCGCAAGGGTTTGTATCCGGGTGGATCTCAGCTGTCCCCTTCGGCCTGGTGCTCGTCAGAGGTTCTGGCAGCAGTTTGCATATGAGAACATGCAGGGGCTCTGCATGGACTGTGGATCGATGCACCTGAATGGTCCGTGCTCCACTCCGGCGCAGGCTGGCGAGGATGGCTCTGTTCCTGCCCCTGTTTTTGGGCCATGGCTAATAGCAGTCAGACAAGGAGGCTTGGTTCCAATCCTCAGGTTGCAGGGAAGGGGAAGCCTTCATCAGCCAATGTTTCTGATCCCCTGATTGCTAAGGGTGGGTTTAGCTTGACGGCTGATGGATCGAAAGCTGGATGGGTGTTTCCGGCAAAGGTGGCTTGCCGAAGGTCCTCATCATCAAATAAGGTGGTGCCTGACTTGGGAGATGTGCAGAACCTCTCTGGGAGGAAGGTGGAAGGGTCGTCTTCTAATCCGAAGGGTGTGCCGGTTTTGCGTGGTCGTGCCGGTTTTAAGGCTGTTGAGGAGGAGTAGTTGGCAGCTAGTAAGGAGAGCTCCAGGGATCTGAGTCTGAAGAATTAAGTGGAGACACATAATCCTTTCTCCTCACTTGGTTTGGATCTGGATGTACAGGGTCAATTGGGCTATATGATGGTAGTCCGGGTCCATTGAAACGGGCTAGACCGGAGGATTCTATGTCTCCCAGGTCTTTTCCCAAATCGGTGAATCGGAAGGAGAAAGGCAAGGCTCCTTTGTTGAAAAAAGGAGGGATCAAATCATCATTGACTGTTAGGTCTGATCCTAATCCTTGTCGATCGGAAGGTGGCCAGGTGTTAATAAGGTCATATCCTGCTCAGGGTGCTGGGTCTTCTGTCAAGACTGTACCTGAAGATTCTGTTGGTTTGGGTTCATGAGCTTTGCCCCTGGTGCAGTCCTCCCAGTGGAAGTGCCTGCTGTTGGTACGGGAGGACCGCCGGCCTGTTCAGTAGAGATGGCTGTTGAAGACTCCCAGTTAAAAGGCTGTATTGCTGATAGTATCATGATAGAGGACCTGGTAGGGGTCCCAGTTCCCCCAGCTTGTAAAATGAAGTTATTAGTTTGGAATGTGAGAGGAGCTCGAAAACCATCATTTCGATCTTCATTTGGCAGGTTGTTACAATTATATAAGTTTGACATATGTGTCCTTTTGGAAACCAGATTGGCGGGTGACAGTCTGGCTTGGTTCCGTAGACAGATTACTCGCTCGTGGGCCTCTTATGTAGTGGAGGCTGATGGCCTGTCTGGTGGTATTCTGGCCATTTGGCGTACCTCTGCTATAACGATAGATGCTTTTCATCAGTGTAGTCAGCGGTCACTCTGGTCGTCTCTGAGGGATCTTCTGACCCTTGGCTCTTATCGGCGGTCTACGCTAGCACAGACTATAGGGAGAGAAGGGTTCTTTGGGCTGAACTTAACTCCCTTCTAGCTCAAGGTATTCCTACTATCATTGCTGGGGATTTCAACTGCATTATTGAGGCTAGTGAGAAACGAGGGGGCAGACGTGTAACTGGCTCAGCTGATATCAGCGAATTTAGATCTTTCATTGCTACTGCTGGGTTGCTGGATTTAGGGTATTCGGGACCCCAATTTACCTGGTGCAATAATCGTCAGGGGTCGGCTCGTGTTTGGGAAAGGCTTGACAGAGCTATGGCAATGACTCAGTGGCTTCACTTATTCCCAGCAGCTACTGTTTCCCATCTATCCAGGATCGCTTCTGATCATTGCCCTATTCTCATATCCACGGAGGTTGATCATCATCAGCATAAGCAGTTAGATTTGAGCAGTTTTGGACGGCCCACTCTGCTGCTCGTTCTATCATTTCGCAGATCTGGCACCTTCCTGTCAGGGGCAATGCTGTTTATCGCATATCTCGTCGTCTTAAGATGGCCAGGCACAGATTATCCAGATGGAATAGATTGGAGCTGGGGGATTTGGTTAGACAAATTGAACAGGTTGAAAACGATATTTGTGCCATTCAGACTAAGGAAGACCTGGATGGTTTTCTGTTGGACTTTGATCTCTCTACCCTCAGGGGAAAGCTTGCTCGGCATCACTCTTCTGCGGCAGAGAGGTGTATTGGTGGCAGAGGTCAAGGTTTCAGTGGATCCGTGACGACCACAACACCAGTTCTTCCATTAGGCAACTCTGAAGCGGCGTGCTGCTAACAGGATCCGAAGATTGGTTGATGATGAGGGGATTATATAGGAGGACTCCCACTCTATTAGGAGCATGCTTTTTCACTTTTTCCAGTCCAGGTGGGTTGAGTCCTCTGGTGAGGGGGGTCCGGTTATTCAGGTTCCTATTTCAGGGAAGGTCTCTTCCTTGGATAATATCATGCTTGCCAGATCTATTTCAGCGGAAGAGATTAGGGCGGCTCTTTGGGAGCTTGGTCTGAACAAGGCCCCTGGGCCTGATGGCTTTCCGCCTTTCTTCTACCGCCATTACTGGGACATTGTTGGGCAGGAGGTGGTTTAGGCGATTCAGTCAGTGTTCCAATCTAAACTCATCCCTGCCGAATGGAATCAGACCTATATTTCTTTAGTGCCCAAGCGCACTGATGCCTCCCTTCCGCAGCACTTTCGACCTATTAGTCTTTACTCTACTCTATATAAGGTCTGTGTTCGGATTCTTGCTCGCCACCTTAGTTTGGTGATTCCTCATCTCATCTCGGCTGAACAGGGGGCATTTATTAGAGGGTGTTCCATCTCTGACAATGTCCTCATTGCCCAGGAGTTTATGCATGATCTTCAGAGAGCTCCGGTCAGCCAATGTCTTATGGCTGTTAAGCTTGATATGGAGAGAGCGTACGATAGACTGAGCTGGGCATTCTTACTCCGCTCTCTACAGGAGTTTGGGTTTGATGATCTATTTATTGAGTAGATTATGGCTTGCATACAGAGGCCGTCATTTTCTCTGATCATCAACGGTAGCCCGACCGAGTTTGTTCACTCTTCTGTGGGGATTAGGCAGGGATGTCCTCTATCCCCTTTGCTGTTTATTCTGGCTGCGGATGATCTTTCACGTGCTTTCCATCAGGCTCAGTTAGATCGGCGGATTGTCCCATTTATGGCTGGTACTGATGGCCCTCTGGTCTCTTACCTCCTCTTCGCGGATGATTGCATTCTTCTGGGCCAGGCCTCTAGAGAAAATGTAGATTCTTTCTACTCCATCATTCAGCGGTATTGTCAGGACTCAGGACAGAAGGTTAACTTTCTCAAGTCTTCTATATGCTTCAGCTCGAAGACTTCTAGGACTACCAAGGAAGCCATTATTAATTGTTGGGCATCTCTACTCAGACTGATAGGTTTATGTATTTGGGGATCCCTATCACGGGGCGACGTCCCCGTTGTTCTGACTATGATGAGCTTGAGAGGAGGGTTCGTCAGCGTATGGAGGGGTGGCATGTCACTGGCCTCTCGATGATGGCCAGGGTCATTATTATTCGTTTGGTTCTTTCCTCTCTCCCCCTGTACCTTCTATCGAACACTGTCATTCCGATCACATGCCTTAAGAGGATTGAGAGATGTTTCCGAGATTTTCTTTGGGCTTCTATGCAGGAAGGACATGGTACTCATCTGCTATCCTGGGATTTGGTCTGTATGCCCATCCAAGATGGCGGTCTTGGAATCCAGTCTCTGATTGTTAAAAGGGATGCCCTTCTTGCTAGACATGCATCTACATTTCTCTTGGGGCCACATTGTCTTTGGAGTTCCCTGATGCGAGCTAGGTATGGTGCTTGGACGTCGGATTTACATATCAAGCCGTCTCGGGGAGGCTCTCCTTTTTGGAAGGAGGTATGTCGGTTCGGTCAGGCTATCCTGGGGAATATATCTTGGATGATTGGAGATGGATCATCGATAGATGTTATCCATGATACCTGGATTTCTGAGCTTCCTCTCTCCCGTTGGCCATCATTTATCAGTATTGATATCCCTTCCCGCTTAAGGGTTAAGGATTTGATTTCCCTCGATCCCCCTGCCTGGCATATCCCTTCGGTGACCCGGTTCTTCGGGCTGGAGCTTTCTAGGCGTATTCTTTTGATGCCTCTTATTCCTGGCCGCTTATCTGACACCAGACTCTGGCAGAGATCTTGTCTTTCTAGGGTTCCTACCATAGACTTGATGAAGATGTTCAGGCCGATTTCGCAGCGCTCGGTGGATGCTGTGTGGATCTGGAAGCTCCCTACCCTTCCCAGGGTGAAACTTTTCATTTGGAAGGTTCTGTGGGACTGTCTCCCTATCTATGCCCTTCTCTCTTGAAGGGGTCTGGCAATTCAGCCGTTTTGTCCTTTTTGTAGGTTGGAGGAGGAGTCTCCTGAGCATGCTATATTCACCTGCCCCAGAGCTAGATTGATATGGCACATGGTGGGCTATCCTGACAGGGAGGACGAGTTGGGATCCCCTCGCTCCACTTTCCTTCTTGAGCTTCGTAGAGGATCTCTGCAGCATAGTTGTCTTTGGGCCGCCACGGCTTATCAGATTTGGCTCTCGAGGAACCAACTTCTTTTCATGGATGATTCTATTTCTTCTCTCAGGACTGTTAGGAAGATTCGTTCATTGGTCGCGGACTGTTCTCGTGTTGGTACTGACGGCTCTGGCCTCTGGGGATCCCCTGCTGCCTCGGCAGTGAACCGGCATACGGTTTTCATCTCCTGGGAGCCCCCCCCTCCAGGGTTCGTCAAAATCAACTTTAACGGAAGTGTCCGTGATAGAACTGCTGGGTCTACTTTCGTCATCCGTGGTCCTCATGGTGAATTGCTGGGAGCTGGAGGCCTTGGTTCTCTAGACTCCTCTGTCCCAATGTCCGAGCTTTATGCGACTTGGGCGGGCATTTCTTATGCTGTTCGGACTCTTCATGCTCAGAGGATTTTTATTGAGGAGATTCCATGACAATCATCTCTTGGCTGCAGAAAGAGAGAGGCCATTCTCACTCTGCTAATCCGATTCTTTCGGATATTTGGTCTTTGCTGTGGGAGGTTGACTGCGCCCAGATTCTGTTGGGAATTATATCCTAAAGCCAATCATTTGATAATTGTGCTGATAAATTGTATATAAATTGATATATTAATAAAAGTTATTTGGCAGTTTATTCATTACAAGAACATCTTCTTAATACTCCTGAAAGTAATGAGCCCTTAGGATCTTCCTCACGATAAAGGAGGATTTATCTTAGAAGGTCCTTAAAAGAGTTCGCGACCAAATGATATACTATGACAGGGCCATAGTACTATCAATTATAGGACGTTGTATATCACATTTGTTGGTTATCCTCTTAACCAAGGAGTGTAGAGACACTGGTATGACATACAGGTGAAAGTGTAGGAGTATATTTCACCGAACGTGACTCATTTCTGGATACTCTGCTGTCAAGAGTTAATCTGAAAAGATATAGGTATAAGTATCCTTCAGACCTGAAGATCACAACCAGTGGCTTACAAGAAACTCATTGTACTTAGGTGCCGGACCACCTGGATTTCTAATCCAGCTATGAAAGGTTACTGGGTGCAGTCAAGTACTTGTGGTAGTCAGTTGTGGATCAAGATGGAATTTGACCTATCCCATTAAAGGAGAATGCTTATGTTTCAATTTAGCAAGACCTTAGCCAAGGCACTTCATGTGAAAGTCACATGATCACTAAAGTTGAAATCACTTTATGGATTTGCTATTTAGAGTTGATAGGCTCTTAAGCCATCCTTAGCATTTGTGGTCAAGAGGATGAATTATACGATAACTGTTTCTTAGGGTTCTTGGAGTTTCCTCGGCAACTCTTCGACCTATCCGGACGTCGGGTTCCATTGCTAGATGGGCACATTGATTAGTATAGAAAGTTGTTTCTATGCTACCGGCTTAGGTTCGAACCTAGAGAGTCACACGCATAGAAGTTTCCTAGGATGATCTATTTGCTGATCAACGATTGAGAATCGTATATGATTAATTAATCAATTTGATTGATTGAATTATCTCAATTGGGTTAAGTACAATTGAATAAGATTCAATTTGGTTTAAGTCTATTAGAATGACAAGTCAATTTCAAATATTGATTTGAAATTAGACTTGATTTGAATTTAAATAGATTCGGGACTAGCCAAATTTGATTTGGGCTTGGACCATGATCTATGTGGGTTAAGTCAAATAAATTCAGATCAGAACCCAAACCTCTCGAAAATGGATCTCATATGATGAGATGGCTAAAATCTCATCTCATGAGATAGAATTTAATGCATAACATTTATTTACCGAACGTCAGATTTATCCCTCGTTTCTTTGGTTTTCTCCAAACGACGGAACTAAACCAAACGCCGCGACTCCTTGGTTTTCTCCGAACATCGGAATTAAACCAAGCGTCGCGCCTTCGGCGTCTCTTCGCTTTTTCCAAACGACGGATTCTTAAATGTCAGAATTAAATGTCAAGGCTAAATCTAGACTATAAATAGAGGGCATTCCCTCACCAGAGAACATAGAACAAAAAATAGAACAACAATACACGATTTGTCGTGAATTGTAATTCTAAATTGTCGTGGATTGTAATTCTAAAATGTTAGAATAGAAAATCCTGGTGATTCTGGTGTTAGCGGAAGCCTGGTGGATCTTGGAGGAAGATTCAAGTGAGGGGATTCAAGATCAGCAAAGCTATTTTTCCGTGAGCTAGCACTCCCGGAAATCTGATCATTCGGGGCTTCACGTGGACGATACTAGAGGCCGGACGATTGAACAGCTGCAGAGCAATAAGGATTTACCTACTGTTCTTAAGGTAAGTGATTTGATCCCTAGATCTTAAGGGATGCTTCAAGATAATAGTGTGACTAGTCATCTTGAAGATCAAGATATAATCTTGATGTTTTATATGCATATTTTAGATCAAATGATCCTGAATATATAGGCAAAGATATGATCTTGATGCATATTAGATATATTAATATGTAATCTTTTAATTTCCGCAATGATAATAGTTATCAATTTTAAAAATATGCATGCTTCGGAGATTATTTCTCCCTACAGATTCACCATACTTATCGTGAAGCCAATTTAGCGGTGGACTGGGTGGCTTCTTCTGTGGCCCAGCATACTGGTTCGTGGAGCTGGAGGCCGGGCGACCCCTGTCCTTCTCGATTACAGTTAATTATGTATTCGGATCTTTCTGGGCTAACTCACACTAGACTTGTGTGAACGCCCGCTTGTACCAAAAAAAAAAAAAGCTTTGGTTCTTAAAGGTGCGCAAGGACCACTAGGATGTGAAACTTCACGAGATACACCGCAATTAGTTTGCACTAATCTCGGCACAATATTGATCTTAGATCAAGCACGGCTCTTGGAGTAATACAGATCTCAGAGGCAATAGGGCTTTGGAGATGAAAGATTGTTAGACCCGAACCGAACCAACCGGTTGGACTAGTTAAATCAGGACCTGGAAGCCAAGCTGGTCCAGTTTTAACATAAAATTGGATGTGTAAGTGATCTGGAATAACACGGTCAACCTATTCGGTTCATCCGTGAACCGTTCAACCCAGCTCGAACCCGATGGGATCATGGGTTTTATATCATGTTAATCTTAAATTTTTTATTAAAAATTAATTTTTATTAATATAAATATTTTTTGTATTAAAATAATTAATCGATGGTTCAATCAGCGATCCAACGGTTGAACCAGTGATCTGATGATCTGAGCCCTTGGCTGGGTCAATGTTCAGGCTGGGTCTGACAACTATGTGAAAGAGGGCATTCCAAAATTGAGGATCAGACCCGCTCCATCTCTCCAACACTTCCCTTCTCCTCTATCGATGCCAGAGAAGGGGCTCTCAAGCTAGTAGTCAGATCACAATGGACTCACCGGTAAGAATACTAGAATAATGGATATAGTTCATGTTGGATAAGGATGAGGAAAGATAGTACCTCTATCGATGCCAGAGAAGGGGCTCTCAAGCTAGTAGTCAGATCACAATGGACTCACCGGTAATAATACTAGAATAATGGATATAGTTCATGTTGGATAAGGATGATGAAAGATAGTACTCGGAATGATATTATCTATTTGAATGTATACTGTCCTTAAGAGCAGATTCAAAAGATATAGGCGTGCACATGCACACACCAATATCAAAAGAGGATGAACAACCGAATGAGTTCATTCTCTTTGGATAAGAATTTACTTATCACTCGATGCGCCCGAAAATCGGCTTTATCGATTTGCATTGGCTTGGCTCGGCTCACGCGTGTGCGAGCTTTCTTACAACCATTCAACCAAGAAAGAGAGTAACACATATATAAGTAAGAGTAAGATTTGTTATGTTTTTCATGTGAGACTAAAATAATGGTTTCATGATAAAAAGAGGGAAAGCTTTTTGAAAAAAACTTTTGGATATTGGTTTAGAGGAAATTTTTGGATATTAGATATACTAAAATTTTTAACAGTTCGATCCCTGTTTCCTTGAAACAGTGCACACCAGGATACTGGCTGATTCAATCGCGTGCAATGGTGGCGCAGTGGTGACAAGCGGGAGCATCGCGACACAGGCATCAAGGGTGGCAACCAACTGTGAACTATGAAGCCGAGCAAAGGCAGTTGGTGGATTTGAAGTTGGATCCATTCAGTGGGCTTTGGCCAACGAAGAAGACCGGATGGTACTAATCTTCAAATTTGAAGCAGTGGAAGAAGACAGGAAGAAGTTTTCTCGGGACAACGGTAGATGCGGACCAACTCAGCTAGATAGAGGCCAACCTCAACGAGGTTTGGTGCATTATCAATAATCCTGAATAGTAATATGGATTATACAAGATAGATTACATGGATTATCACTAATGTTGATTACTGGTTGGGTATACATAGGTAATGTTACAATAATACTGTGTTTAGTATGACAAACAGATTACCAGCATAGAACATCAAATTCCCAAAATACCCCTAAATCAAATTCATATACTAAATCAAATCTAAAAATTTTCAAAATACCCAAAAATACCCTTAAATCAAAGTATTTATATAAGTAGAAAATACTAGATTTATTTTTTAAGATTAAAATATAGTTTTAATCTTTAAACATTTATTCATTTTTTTATTCTTAAACTTTCAATATCATAATTTATTTATATTTTAAAAATAATTTATTTTTTAATATTTATTATATAAAATTAATTAAGATTAATAGAATAATTGATACATTATTTTTTAATTTATTTCTTAAAAATTAAATTAATTAAAAAATTATTTTAAAAATTAACTTAAAAATTAAAGTTAAAAATAAATTAATTAAAAAAAAAAAAATATAATATTGTTTAATTAAATAATTTAATATTTAAAAAATAAAATTAAAAAATTAACTTTTTACAAAATTAATTTAAAATAATAATAAAATAATTTTTTTTAAAATTAAATTTTAATTAATTTAATATTTTAAAAAATAAATTTAAAAACAATTAAAAAATTAAAAAATTAAAAAATTAATTTAAAAATTAATTTAATTTTTTAATTAATTTTTTAATTATTTTTAATTAATTAGATTTTTTAATTAAATTTTTATATATTAATTATAATTATTTTTAATTAATTTTTTAATTTTAATTAATTTTAATAATTTTAAATTTATTTTTTTAAAAAAATTAAAAAAAGTAATTAATTTTTTTTATTTTTTATTTTTCAATTAGAGTTTATTATAACTACATTTTTTGTTTTGTTTTAATTTTTTTTTATTCGATATTTTTTTTTCTATGAACGAATAATACGATGATTATTTTTATTTAGAGACATGAGAAAAAGAGATAATGGCGGCGAGACAAGAAAAAAGAGAAAAAGAAGGGAATAATTTTTTGGAGGAAGGAATAATTTTATTTTATAAAAGAG
The DNA here is from genome assembly GCA_900491605.1 of Calamus simplicifolius. Lineage (NCBI taxonomy): Eukaryota > Viridiplantae > Streptophyta > Magnoliopsida > Arecales > Arecaceae > Calamus > Calamus simplicifolius. The sequence goes on from UESW01004016.1 coordinate 793,349, forward strand.
ATAGGGCAATTTTGTCAAAAAAATTATTAGATTACAACAACCAGTAAAGTGGATCGATAACCATCTTTGCTAGCTAATCCAGATTACCACTGCAAGATAAATTATCATTCAAAATATGTACCAAACATGGTTATCCAGTGAAACCCTTTTAAATTACCGATAATCTAAATAGATTACCTGCTACCAAACTCCCAGTGTGACTCCAATGTAAAGTGCCAGCGCCTGGATCAGGGCTGGACCATTGGAAGGGCCAGGGTAAAAAGCAAAGACTCTAAGAAGAAGATCCAGCCGAAGGTGGTGATCCGCAACCAACAATCTCACTAGCATGAGGTTTGGACGTCGGTGAGGTGAAGCTAGTGAGAGAAGGTGAGCGGTAGCCCTGGGGCATGCGTCTTTAGGATGTGAGGAGGATGGAAAGAGAAAGAAAAACAATCTTGTTTTTAACTCTGAAAAGGGGAGAGGAGTTATTCCGTCCAGGAATAAGTTTTAAATAAACCTAAAATAACTATTTCAGAGCTATTCCAACTGAACTGTTTTGGGTGACGTAGTAAAAGCAAAGCCCCGCTCTTGGAGTTTAAGGATTTTCTTTATTTTTGAGTAAGTGTGTTTTCAGGTGAAGATCAGAAGCTTTTTTTTGTTTATTGAAGCTTTGCTCTAGAGTTTGCTACTTTAGGTAGTGTTTGAAATAGGGGATAAGAGGGGATATCCAAGGTAGTGTTTGAAATAGGGGATAAGTGTTTGAAATAGGGGATAAGAGGGGATATCCCCTGGATATTTCCTCTTATCCCCAAAAGCCATAACTATAAGGGATAGCTGGGAATAAAGTTAACCAAAGGGATAATTCATGGTTAACCATGGTTAATCATGGGATATCCCCTCAATTTATTCCCTAGAGAATGCAGGAATAGCTGGTTATCCCTCCAAATAAGAGTAAAAAAAAGTTATCCTATGGATTACCTTTTTGCATTTGATATGATCAATGTGATAGCCAAGGGATATCCCTAGGGATAGCTAGGGGACAAACTCTATCCCATACACTTATCCATGGATAATATTTTTTCTATCAAACACTACCTAAAAGCCATAACTTTAAGGGATAGTAGAGAATAAAGTTAACCAAAGGGATAATCAATGATTAACCTGGTTAACCATGGGATATCCCCTCATTTATTCCCTAGAGAATGCAGAAATAGCTGGTTATCCCTCCAAATAAGAGTAAAAAAAAGGTTATCCTATGGATTTACCTTTTTGCATTTGATATGATCAATGGGATAGCCAAGGGATATCCCTAGGGATAGCCAGGGGACAAACTCTATCCCGTACATTTATCCATAGATAATATTTTTTCTATCAAACACTACCTTAATGATTAAGTTCAAACTATTCCAGTGAAGATGTGAAAGTGAGAGAATTGCTTCAGTTGAAAATTAGATGCTTTTTTTTATAGCCTTGCTTCGCTATTATTACATGGTTTTCTCTATTTTGGGCAGACCTAAATTCATCTTATGTTGAGTTAGTGGACAGGATAGTTAGCACCAAGTAATCCTTGGTCAACACGCAATTGCAAGCTGCATTTGATCTGATTTAGGCATGCCAGAGTGGTGATTTCAAGGAAGGACTCACAATGCTGATCGCGAAGTTCGAAATCGATAAGTTTAATGAATGTAATTGATAGGAAAGAATCTGTATACGAACAAATACTAGCAGATCATAATAAGTAGCGGAATAATAAATAAAATGCACAACCACACAATCACACAGAAATACCAAGATTTACACGAAAAATCCCTCCAAAATAAAGAAAAAAAAATCACGGACAAGCCAGAGAAGAAGATCTACTATTATATAATAAATATTCAAGTCTCAAAGTCCTTTGCCTAGACTTGAGAAACAATCACAAGAGAATAATAGGGATATAAGGATTACGTCACCAAAAAATACCTCCTTATTTTCTTTCCTTCTCTTCTTCTTCTCTTGTTTTTCTTTTGCAGCACCTTCACGTGATTCCTGGAGCGAAAGTCCTCCATGTAGCCAAGCGCCAGCCAGCCGTCTCCTTCACACATAAAGACGTCCTTCTCTCTCCCACGCCTCACGTCACCTAGAAGAAAAAAAATCCACGGCTCTCTTCACTGAAAAAAAAAAAACTCCCCACAGCTCTCTTGATGGCTACCCCTACCAAAAAAAAAAAAACCAAAGAGAGAAGAAGGGACTAGGGAAAGTAACACACGCCCCTTTCAGCCCTAATGGGTTGAATATATGGGCCATGGGCCCAACAATCTCCCCCTTCAGCCCATAAGGGAGGTTGTCTCATGCTTCCTTAGTGTGAAATCATGCTGACTAGCTATCGGCACATCTCTTACCTTTCTTTTGACAAGGTCTTTATCAACATGTCTGCCCCATTTTCATCTGTGTGAATTTTCTAAAGCTGCAACTACTTCTCTTCAAACACATTTCAAATTCAATGGTATCTAACATCTATATGCTTTGACTTGAAATGAAAAGTTGGGTTCTTGCACAAGTGGATGACGCTCTAGCTATCACAATGTACCACATAATTTTTCTGTTTTAGCCCCAATTCATATAAAATTCTTTCATCCACAACATCTCCTTATAGACCTCGGTAGCAGCAATATATTCTGCCTATATGGTGGAGAGAGCTACATACCTTTGCAATCTGGATTGCCATGACACAGCTTTCCCTGCAAAAGTAAGTATGAAACCTGATGTAGACTTCCTTGCATCAATATTTCTAGCCATATATGTATCTTTGTAGCCAATCAGCACAGACGGACCACCCCTAAAACATAAACAAACTTTGAAGCTTCCTCTGAGATATCTGAATATCCACTTCACTGCTGGCCAATGCTCTTTTCCTGGATTTGCAAGAAATCTGCTAGCAACACCCACTGCATATGCAATATCTGGCTTTGTACATACCATTACGTACATCAAACTTTTGATTGCTGAAGCGTAAGGAACCTTCTTTGTTTTCTCCTTCTCCTCATCACTTGAAGGACTCTGCTCTAAGCACAACCTGAAGTGACCTACAAGAGAAGAACCAACTGGCTTTGCATTGCTCATACTAAACCTATTCAATACCTTCTCAATGTAATTTTCTATGACAACCATATTTTTTTGTTCTTTTATCATGGAAAATCTGCATGCCTAGTATTTGCTTTACTGGTCCCATATCCTTCATTGCAAATGACTTGCTCAGCTCCTTCTTCAACTTGTCAATCATAGACATATCTTTTCCAAGGATAAGCATGTCATCAACATAAAGTAAGAGTATGATAAAATCCTCACCAAATCATTTGATATATACACAATGATCTGAAGCCATTTTTTGTATCCATTTTTAGCCATAAATGAATCAAATTTCTTGTACCACTGCCTTGGAGCTTGCTTCAGCCCATACAAGCTTTTTTTCAATCTGCAGACAAGATTTTCTTTACCTTTGACTTTGAAACCTTCTGATGCTCCATATAGATTTCCTTCTCTAAATCACCATGAAGAAAAGCTATCTTTACATCTAACTACTCAACCTTCAAGTCTAGACTAGCAGCAATACTTAGAGCAACATGAATTGAAGATATTTTAACAATATAAGAAAAAATCTCTTCAAAGTCAATACCTTTCTTTTGACCAAAGCCTTTCACAACCAATCTGGCCTTGTGCTTTGGTTGAGAACACTGCTGTTGAGTCTTTAATCTGAAAACCCACTTGTTCTTTAAAGCCTTCCTTCCTTTTGGTAGTTTCACTAAATCATATGTATGGTTCTTCTGTAAGACATCCATTTCTTCCTGCATAGCTACTAACCACTCTTTTTTCTGCTCACTTTCAACTGTCTCCTGGTAACATTCTAGTTCACCTTCATCAGTAAGCATTATATATTCTTCTGTAGAATATCTTTTGGAAGGTTGACGTTGTCTGGAGATCTTCTCAGCTGAGGCTCTATAGAGGTTGCTCCTGATCTCCTTCCTGCTCAACATGTCCTACATGTGAGTTAACATCTTCTTCTGTACTATTTTTTGCACATCTCTCCCATCATCCTGATATATTGAAGGAGTAACTGGATCACAGTCTGTTAATCCTCCTGCAAAAAACTTGACTGGCACCTCCTTCTTGAAGTCTTGAAGGATTTGATCTTCAAAAAATACTACATCTCTGCTTCTGAATATCTTCCACCTTTTTGGATCCCAAAGTCTATAACCAAACTCATCATGTGAGAACCAAGCAAACCACATTCTTTTGTCTTACCATCCAGCTTGGACCTCTTAATGTTTGGAACATATGTAAATGCACGACAATCAAACACTCTCAAGTGCATGTAAGAGACATCTTTCCCTGATCATACATGCTCTGCAATATCACCATCTAGAGATGAACATGGTGACAAGTTTATTACATCAACTGCTATCTTCAATGCTCATCCCAAAATCTTTTAGGTAACTTGGACTGTAAAAGCATACATCTGATCTTTTTCATAATGGTATAGTTCATCCTCTCTGCAATTGCATTATGCTGAGGAGTACCAGAAATTATCATCTCATGCTGGATGCCATGTGACCTGCAATAATCATCAAATAACCCTGTGTACTCACCACCATTATCTGACCTTATGCATTTCAATTTCTTTCCTGTCTCTCTTTCAACTCTAGCATGAAACTCTTTGAAGACATTAATAACTTGATCTTTGGTCTTTAAACCATAGGCCCAAACTTTCCTAAAAAAAACATCTATAAAAGTGACAAAATAAAGTGCACCACTGATACCTAAAACATTAATAGATCCACAAGGGGTTTTGTCCTTAGTCCTTAGAAGACCAAAAACATCTATATAAACACGATCCAAGACATGCATTTTTCTAAATAAAGCAGGACTAGCGAAAGAAATTCTATGTTGCTTACCAACCAAACAATCAACACATGGGTTCAGATGTATACCTTTAAAGTCTGGTAGAACTTCTCCCTTGGAAAGAACTTGCAGCCTCTTCTCACTCATGTATCCCAGTCGTTTATGCTACAACTCCATACTGAAGTCTTTCTCTGTAGCATTCAACTGTTCACCATAAGCTTTATCCTGCAACATGTACAAAGTATGACATTTCTTCCCACTAGCTACAATAAGTGAACCTTTACTGAGCTTTCATTGCCCTTTGTGAAATCTGCTATCAAAGTCTTCATCATCAAGTCTTCCAACTGAGATTAAATTCAGTCTCAAGTCAGCCACATGCCTTACATCCTTGAGTACCAACTTACAGCCAAAATTGATCTTCATATGGATGTCACCCATGCCAATGATGTCTGCTATGCCTTAATTTTTCATCTTGACAACACCAAAATTTTCAATCCTATAGGTAGAAAAAAACTCCCTCCGTGGTGTAGCATGATAAGAAGCACCTATGTCAATCATCCACTCATGATTCTGACACTCACATGAGAAGATACCATCAGAAGTAAACAAAATTAAATAATCATCACTCTACATTGTAGCTGTGATATTCTCCTTTGACTCTGTATGCTCCACTTCTTTTTTCTTTTCCTTGCTCTTCTTAGGCTTCTTACACTGATTCTTGTAGTGTCCTTTCTCATCACAGTTGTAGTAAGTAATATCTTTTCTTGACCTTGATTTTCTTCTATCCTTGTATAAATTGTCTCTATTTCTAGACTTTGACCGTCCTCTATTCTCTGAGACAAGTGCCTGTGAATCAATCTGAGAAGTTCCTGAATTCTTTCTCCTTAATTCCTCATTCAACAAACTGCCTGTTACTTGTGTTGACCCCATATTGATTTTGATAATTACAAAACAATTAAGCAATTCTAAGCTTGATACAGGAAAGTTCGGTTGCCTTACAAGTATGTATTTGCATGCAAAAGTAATTGGTAAGAAAGTACTTCATTCTACTTTGCTTTAGATAATTTTATTGGCTTAGGAGTTAACTGGTTAGCTAACTTGTTATTCCATTTAGCTAGCTGGCACACCTTTCAGCTAACTGGGAAGCTAACTCAGTGCTTGGCTAAACGTCCTTAATTCTTTAGCTAGCTGGTTAGCTAACTTGTTAGCTAGCTAGAGTTCCTTCAGCTAACTAATGTGCTCGTCACAGTGCTTGGCCGAACACTCTTTAATTTTAGCTAGCTGGTTAGCTAGCCTGGGATGCCTTGGAGCTAACTGAATTTCATCTTAGCTAACTCCAGTTGCCTATTATTTTTTCTTGGCCGAACCGTCTTCAATTTCAGCTAACTGGAGAGCTAGCTATCGTTTGGTTAGTTAGCTGGAGAGTTAACTGCTTCATTCAGACGTGCGGCTGCCTTTTTGTCAGCTAGTTGGAGAGCTAACTAAGCTGGGCGGTTTCTATGTTACTTTTGAAATTAGTTAGCTAGTGAGCTAACTAACTTTTCTTTAGTTAGCTATTGAGCTAACTCCCCTTCACCTGTAACTTTTGCAGCCGAGAGCCTTAAAATTTTAGTTAGCTGGGGAGCTAACTAGCATTGCACGGCCTCTTTCTTCTGCCATTTAAATTGCCTGTTAGTTAGCTGAAGAGCTAACTAACTTTTGCTTAGTTAGCTGGTGAGCTAACTAAGAGCTCTACACCTTTTTCTCCTGGCGTTTACTTTTGCTGTTAGTTAGCTGAGAAGCTAACTAACAACCATTTTAGTTACCTATGGAGCTGCCTCTGGATGCCCTTATTTGCCGTGGCCTCTCTTGTGAGCTAGCTGACTAGCTAGCTGAGGAATATTGCTTATTTCCTGGCCGAAAGCTTTCATGTCTTCAGCTATCTGGAGTTATTTTCAGCCAACTGCCGCCTGAGTTCTTAAGTTTGCTTTTCTTCTCTTACTCTCTCTCTATTACTATTTTGAGCTATATTTAACTTTTGGATTTTTGAATCTTTAAAGTGCTCTTCCTTCTTCAAATGGAGATCTGCATTCAATGCTTAAGGGAAACATTTATAACGGTTATATTTTCTTCCTATTTTTATTTTCATTTGTTCCTAATGTATCTAACGGATATTTTCTTGTTGGATGATTATAAATAGGTGGGATTAGAAGCACACCATGATGATTTTGAAAAAGAAATTTTAAAGAGAAATAAATCCAAGAAAAGAGCTTATATTGCATATTGTTGAGTGCTTGATAAGAGAGTTGCTGTGCATTCAAGTTTATTCATTGCTCCAAAAAGTCATCTGGATCATTGAAGCATTTCAAGTAATCAAGACTTCAGCTACTTCGACCTCGTTCATTTATTGCTAATATTATTGCTTCAAAAGTTGTAAAGTATACTCTGAATATTTGCTCATTGTAGGAGCTTCTCCTTAACATTCTTTGATTATTTTGTAATAGGGTTAGTGTTAACCCTGATTATTTTGGGCTTCCTTGTGCCTTGAAACAAGAGAACTAGCCTAGGTTTGGCTAGGGATTTGGCTTCCTTGTGCCGTGAAACAAGAGGACTAGCCTAGGTTTGGCTAGGGGTTTTTGACTGCCTTATGCTATATAAACAAGAGGGCTAGCCTGGTTCGGTTAGAGGTTGTAATCGTTGTGATACGATTAGTAGAATTCCCAAAGGTTTTGGGGAGTGGATGTAGGTGCTGAGTTTGGCATCGAACCACTATAAACTTCTGTGTATTTGTGATTGTTTGATTCTCCATTGTTATCTTTCTGTGCACTTCACTACACCGCTGCAAATCAAAATTAGGGTCTAGCATAGTAGTCATTTTTTTTAATAACCTAATTCACCCCCCTCTTGGGTTGCTACATCTGGGCAACAACTTGACTCATTGTGACAACACTGTTTGATGCAGAATTACTAAGGGAAACCATCAATGTCTCTCAACTTTCTAGCAATGAATTGAGAAGTAACAATGCCTGCAACTCATCATCAAGGGACATTTTCATAGAGGATAACTAGTTAGTAATACTCTGCATTTCATTCAAGTGCTCAGCAATAGAAGCGCTCTCTTTATATTTCAGATTCACAAGTTTTTTTATCAATAAAGCCTTGTTGCCTACTATTTTTTTCTCATAGAGACATCCTAACTTTTTTCAAAGAGAGTTTGCAGAAGTCTAAGTGAAAACATGGTGAAAGACACTATCATCCAACCACTGCCGAATAAAACCAACTGCTTTTCGATCTAACATGATCTAAGCATCATCTGCCATTGTAACAGGCTTTGCTTTGGGCTTTGCTTTGATCCCTTTCAAAGGTCCATATAGATTCTTGCAATACAAGAGGTTCTTCATCCTTGGTTTTTATATCATCCAATTGTTTCCATTCAAACTGATCATGCGAGAAATATTATCGGCCTCCATGCTCACACACAAAAAAAAATTCAAGACTGAACCAAGTTCTGATACCAATTGATGAAAAAGAATCCATATACGAATAAATACTAGCAGGCCGTAAAAAGCAATGAAATAATAAATAAAATGCACAACTACACAATCACACAGAAACATCAAGATTTACGTGAAAAATTCCTCCAAGATAAAGAAAAAAAACCATGGGCAAGCCAGAGAAGAAGATCCATTATAAAATAATAAATATTTAAGTCTCAAAGTCCTTTGCCTAGACTTGAGAAATAATTACAAGAGAATAATAGGGATATAAGGATTACATCACCGAAAAATAGGATCTCCTGCGTTACCTCCTTATTTTCTTTCCTTCTCTTCTTCTTCTTCTTTTATTTTTTTTTGCAGCACCTTCACGTGATTCTTGGAGTGAAAGTCCTTCCACGTAGCCAAGCGCCAGTCAGCCGTCTCCTTCATGAGTGAAGACATCCTTCTCTCTCCCACACCTCATGTCACCCAGAAGAAAATAAAATCCACAATTCTCTTAGCTAAAAAAAAAAAACTCCCCACAGCTCTCTTGACGGCTGCCCCTACCAGAAAAAAAAAACCAAAGAGAGAAAAGAGGGACTAGGAAAAGTAATGCATGCCCCTTTTAACCCTAATGGGCTGAATATATGGGCCATGGGCCCAACAGTAATTACATTAACATCTGAAAGCCATTCAAAGTTTACTAGCAAATCTGTGTTGTTGGCAAAGGTATGCTATATAATTTTATTATATTTGGTAGATAAGGTTATCAAAAAAGTCATTGAAAAAAAAAAAAAACTAAAATCTAGTTGAAATTGAATAGTATATATAAGATAAAGTCTCTCACAAATGAGCAATATTTGAAGCATAAATGCTATTATCTTTAGATAAAAGATGGTACACCAGGAATAGACTACATAGATGAGTTCAACAAGGCAATTCTTGATTTGAAAAATATTAGAATTAAGATAGAAAATAAGGGTCAAGCTATGATTCTCATGGGCTCATTAGCTTCCTCATTTGAGAATTTTATCGATACATTGTTGTTTAGCATAAAGTATCTCAATGAACGATGCAAATGATGCCTTATAATTTAAAGAGCTGAAAAGAAGGGTATTTGGAGCTTATAGAAAGAACTAAAGAGAATCCTTAGTTGCAAGAGGTAGAAGTAAGAAGAAGGGTTCAAGTAGTGAAGGTAAATCAAGATTCAAGTCAAAGTATGAGAAAATTTATTGCTTTTTTTGTCACAAGGAAGGGCACATTAAGAAAGATTATCCAAAGAGAAAAAAAAGAGAGTTGACAATGAAAGTGTCTATGTAGCTAGAGTGAGTGTAGCCGAAACAATACTTTGAAAAGGTTCGATGATGTAAAAAATGAGGCACTATTAATCAACATTAGTAACTCTAGAAAGAAGTAGATTTTTGGCTTCAATTGTTCCTTTCATATCATTTCCAATAGAAGTTGACTCTCTACATATTAATCGAAGGTGAAGAAGGTTTTATTGGGTGACAATAAGATTACAAATGTTGTTAAAGTAGGAACAATTTGTGTCAAGTATTTGATGGCATTGTGAGGGCTTTAAAGGCTTGGCATGTCCTAGAACTTGTAATGCCCCAAATCTATATATAACCCAATTAACTTCATTAGCCTGCTAAAATCATGCAGTCCAAAAATTTGAATGAAAATTAATGGATAGCAAGCTAGCGAACTTGAGTTATAAGCATATAACATTTTCTTTCTCATCTAATATGGGATTAAATTTAGGGTATCACAATCTCTTTCTTTTTACAATGCAACGTCCTCATTGTACGCCATAAGCTAGTCAGAATCTACCCCTAATGCGGATCATTGGTGCAAGGTTGGCTCCATGCCATAGCAGAATTTTATCACCAATCCATGGGTAGTCCTTTCTCATGTCCATCAACTTTTGTATACTCAGGTTGGCTCTGATACCATTTATAATGCCCTAAACCTACCTACAATCCAATTAACTCTATTAGCGGATCGAAACCATATGGCCTAAAAACTTGAGTGGAAGTTAATGGATAGCAAATGGACTTGAGTTATAAGCATATAATACTTTCTTTTCATCCAATGTAAAACTAAATTTGGGTATCATAGAGTTAATGAGGAAGCTAATTTCCTTAGGCATATTTAATTTTTAGGATTATAAATATATGGTTGAAAATGATGTACTAAAAGTTTCTAAGAGCACTCCTCTGGTGATCAAGGAAAGTTAATGCATGGCTTTTATTGCTTGATTAGAAGCACGGGTATTACTATAGTTTCTTCATTTTACTTTTCAAAGATAGTAAAAAATAATACTTTGTCTCACACTTATGATAAATTATTAGTTATTATGTTAGCACTTCTTTTTGTTTTTTTTCCTATTGATTTGATCAAGCTTCTCAATTATTGATCCAACTAGAATTGATATTAAAATAAATTATATAAATTTACATATTAAATGTTATTGACCCTCTTTAATTGTATCATAAGTAAAATTATTTATATGTTAAAGGAATTATAATATATATATATAGGAATATGTTGAAGGATATTTTAAATAAATTGATTTTAAAAATATCATAAAGAGTAAAATAAAATTTTTTATTTTCATTTTTAACAAAAGGAAAATGATTTTATTTTGCTAAAAATATTATATTTTGTAAAATAGCATGTAAATTAGAGTGTGATCGATTACCCCACTTAATTCATCTCGAGCTCAAATCTTAATGCAAATATGTAGAGAAGGTTATAATCTTGAGAGATAAAAAAAAATAAGAGCAAAGCCTGAAAATATAGATCAAAATAAGTATTGTTATTTTCATCGGAACCATAGATATGATACAAAAGATTGCTGGTAGTTAAAAATAAAATAAGAAAATTGATCTGCAAGGGTCATCTTGGTCAGTTTGTCAAACAACAAGATCATATAAGTCTGAGAAAATAAGAGCATAATTCAAGAGAAAAAACTGAAATTTGACCAAATATTGTTGATATCATAAATATAATTCATGGAAGATTGTCAGTCGACAGAGAATCTTTTTTGGCAAGGAAGGCATATGTAAGGAGAATTCAAGCCAAGGAGCCTGCTTCAAAAGGAATTAGGACCGAGAAGCCAAATATCATATTTTCCAAGGAAGATATTGAAGAAGAGCTACTTATCAGAGGTTGATGAATAAAAGTAGAAAGAAGTCGAATAAAGAAGTTTGTGAATAAAAAGTCAATTATCAGATGTTCAAACTCTTGCTTGAAAAGAAGGTCAAAGCTTATGTTGATGACACTCTAGTAAAAAGAAGAAAGACTAAGAAGCATGTTAAAGATTTGGAAGAAATTTTTAACATACTCTTCAGTGCAAGATGAAGTTTAACCCAACACTTCTTTGTATGAGCCCACCCTAGTCAATAAAGAAAGTTCAATAACTTTCTGGTCAAGTACAAGCACTTAGCCAATTTATTTCAGGATCTATAAAAAATATTTACCTTCCTTCAAGGCATTAAGGCAAGCAAAGGATTTTTAGTGGACCAAGGAGTGTAAAAAGTCTTTTGAAGAGTTAAAGAAAAACTTGGGCTCTCCTCCCTTGCTTACTAGTCCATAAAATAGGGAGGAGTTAATATTGTACTTGCTTATTTTAGAGCAAGCTAGCTTGTAGCTCGATTCTTATAAAGGAAGAAGATGGCTAGCAAAAGCTTATCTACTATACAAGCAAAGTTCTTAAAGATGCTAAAATAAGATATAATAAAGTTGAAAACTTTTCTTTTACCAAAAAAATTAAGGCCTTATTTTCAAGCTAATACAATAATTGTATTAACTAACCAACCTTTAAGACAAATTCTATCTAAACCCGACATTTTTAGTCGACTAGTTAAATTGTTGGTAGAACTTACTGAATTTGATATCCAATACCAACTAAGATCAGCTTTAAAAGCTCAGGTATTGGCTAACTATATTATGGAAGTAACATGCAGAGGAAGTACAAAAGAAGAAAATTAGAAAGATATGAATAATTTGATTTGAAAAATATTTGTGAGATGGACCATCTAATCAGCTAGAAGTAGAGTAAGAATTCTCTTAATAAGTTCGAATTAGACAAAAATACCTGAGTGTGAAGCATTAATCATAGGTCTTAAGTTAGCCAAAGATTTGGGGGTGCAAAATGTAAGAAGTATATGGTGATTCATAGTTAATGGCAAATAAAGTTCAAGAAACTTTTGAGGTTAAGGAACCTCATTTAATCAAATATTTATAGAAAGTCAAGACTCTAAGTGCTTCTTTTTGGCAATTTGAGATTCGGTCTATTCCTCGTTCAAAAAATATGCGAGTAGATGTATTATCAGGTTCCTCGAGATTTTTAAATAGTCAAGTTGTATATTTTGAGAAAATATCTTCTTTAAGTATAATGGAGAAGAATATATAACCAACCAACTTAGAGCCGAGTTGAATTGATCCTATATTCTCTTACATTGAAAAGGCTATTCTACCTTCAAATAAGTTTGAAGCTCGAAAATTTGAAGGCGAGGAGCTAGATACACTATAATAAATGGAACATTATTTAGAAGATCTTATATGTTATCCTATCTGAGATGTTTTCGACCATCTAAAGCAGAATATGTGTTTAAGAGAAAGTCATTAAGGAATTTATAGGAATCATATTAAAGGCTGAGCATTAGCATATAAAATACTTAGACAAGGATATTATTGGCCGACTATGAATAGAGATGCCATAGAATATATTAAAAAATGTGTAATATATCAAAAAATCTCATCCATAATCTATCAACCCTCTTTTGGTTTTTCTATAATCCGTAGTCTATGACCATTTACTCAATAAGAATGGATATTTAGGGACCTTTTCCGTTAGCACTTGGACAGAGGAAGTTTCTCTTAGTAGCTATTAAGTATTTTACTAAATGAATCACTTGCAAAAATAAATGGAAAGAATGTGCAAAATTTAGTTGGAAAATTAATTATTTGTTAGTTTGGCCTTCTAAAAACACTTATCATATTTTACTAAATAAGCAAAGGCAGAACCACTTGCAAAGATAACGGGAAAGAATGTGCAAAAATTAATTATTTGTTAGTTTGGCCTTCCAAAAATACTTATTGCCGACAGTGATAAATAGTTTGATAATGCATAATTCAAGGATTTCTACTAAAAGTTAAAAAATAGAGCATGGATTCTCTTCGATTGCATATCCTCGTACCAATGGATAGGCAAAAGTTATAAATCAAATAATATTATAAGCTCCTAAAACCAGACTTGACAAAATTAAGGGATTATGGGCAGAAGAGTTACCTAACATTTTATGAGCTTATCATGCTACAGGCAAAATTCCTAATGGACAAACTCCATATAGCCTAGTATTTGAAATTGAATAGTAATTCTGGTAGAAATAGGAATGCCAAGCTTTCATTCCAGTAATTTTCAAAATAGCAACATGTAGATAATATCAAGAGAAATTTGAATTTGATAGAGGAAGATTGGGAAGAGTCATAGTTGAAAGATCAACATTTCTGGCCAAGATATTTGGTGCTTTAAAAAATGGCAGCCATGGGTCAAGTTATCGAGAAAGGAAAATTAATCCAAAATCGGGAAAGACTTTATTAAATAGTTGAAGAAGTCTAATCAGGAATATATAAGTCGAAAGATCTCAATTGGAAGCAACTTTCTCATACTTGGAATTTTAAGAATCTTGGAGTTTATTATAAATAAATTCCTATCTTCGATCATTCATTGTAACACTTCTTTCTATCAAATGAAGATTGCAAAGAAATGGATATTCTCATTCAAATAAAGCTTCATTCTCTTTTTACAATATTTGAATATAGAAACATAGGTACATCCGAGAACATGAAAACCTTAGAATGCCTAAGGATGTTGATCATTATGGTACATTCGAGAGCATGAAGATCTTAGTATGCCTAACGATGTTGATCATTTTGGTACATCCGAGGACATGAAGACCTTGGTATGCCCAAGGATATTGATCATCCCGATACATTCGAGGATATGAAGACCTTGGTATGCCAAACGATGTTGATTGTTTCGGTACATCTGGGGGTATGAAGACCTTGGTACTCCCAAGGATACTAATCATCCTGATATGTTCAAGGACATGAAGAGCTTGGTATGCCCAAGGATGTTGATCATCCCAATACATTAGAGGATATGAAGACCTTGGTATGCTCAAGGATGTTGATCGTCATAATACGTTCAAAGACATGATGACCTTAGTATGCCTAATGATGTTGATCGTTTCGCACGTTCGAGGACATAAAGACTTGGTATGCTTGGATAAAAAAATCTTGGTATACCTAAGTAAAATTTAGAAACCTTATTATGTCCATTGATAAAAGACCTTGGTACATCCAAGGATGTTGATTATTCTGGTACATTTGGGGACATGAAGACCTTGTTAAGCCCAGGATTGTTGATCATCTTAGTATGTCTATGGATATGAAGAACTTGGTACGCCCAAGGATATCGATTGTCCTAGTACATTCAAGGACACGAAGACTTTGGTACGTCCAAGGATGTTGATCATCTCAGTATGCTCAAGGATAAAAAGTCTTTGTATGTCCAAGTAAAATTCAGAAATTCCGGTTAGTCTATAGGTGAGAAGACTTTGGTATGCCCAATAAAAAAATCTTAATGTCCAAGTAAAATTCAGAAACCTTGGTACGCCATAGGTGAGAAGACCTTAGTATGCGCAAGAATAAAAAATATTGATCTTGAAATGCTAGAGTTGTCCGATGAGATTAGACAATTATGATGTGCTTAGTCTCAATTCAAGCATAGTTATTCTTTTGAATGATCAAGTAATAATTAACAAATTTTTTGCTTAAAAATAGTGAGCATATAATGGTTCTACAAAATGTTTTCCAGTTATGCTTATTTTGGAAGTTGATCTAGATTGAAAAAGGTTAAATTTGATAAGAATATTGTTTAAATTGGAAAATAACATGAAGAATTAACTCTTTAATAAAGTCATTTTTTATTGAGCATCTCAAGGGGTCATTTGAGGCTAGCAAGGATGTTTCAAAAGGCTGATTATTATAAAGATTGACTTGAGGCCGGCGAGGTTTTGGCTGATTACAATGAAGGATAGTTTGAAACTGATGAAGTTTTGGTTGATTATTATATAAATAGATTGAAGCTGACAAAGTTGTGGCTGACCATTATATAAGTGACTTCAAGCACGGCAAAGTTATTTAGTTGACTATTATAAGGAATGGTTTAAGGCCAATGAAGTTTTGATCGATCATAATAAAAAATGCTTTAAGGCTAATAAAGTCTTGGTCAACCATTGTAAAGAATGATTTGAAGCTAATAAAGTTTTGATCAACTATTGAGAAAGTTATCTAAGATCAATAAAATTATTCTTTAAAATTGATCATCTTGGGGAGCTATTTTAAATTGAAGAAATTGATTTTATAGGTCAAACTTTCCAAGGAAATTACTTTAGGCTTGGTTTTTTCTTGGCTCACTTTTTCAAAAGGCCTCCTAAACAGAGGAAGTGATTCTATTCGAATGATCTTTTTAAGTTAAAAGAATTATTTTATTAGACCAATCATCTTTCAAGTAAAGGGTTGCTATTAAGAAGTGATCTTCTTAAGATAAAGTTAATCTTTTAAAATTTAACTTTCTTGAGAAGATTGTTAGTAGTTAAAATCAATGTTATGGAAGAATGTTATGATACTCTGCTTATATTTTAGAAATTTTTCTAAGGAGACAAGTAATGAAAAACATCGACAAAGATTGAACAAAGAATGAGCCATTGTATTCATTCCAAGACCTTTACAATTGATCAAATTAAACAAAAGATAAAAAATGCAAAGTCCAAAAAAGTTAGTGCTGATTGTCTTGATTGGTCTTCTCTTCTTGGACTTCCATCTGTTTTGCCTTTCTCTTTGTTTTCTTGATCAATCTCTAGATCTTTGAAGTTTAACTTAGGGTAGAGCTCGGCAGCTCTCTTCTTGCAGAGATCAAAGCCAGGTTTCGATAGCGTAGGTGACCTTATCATCCTCTCATTCTTTTGAAGCCTTGTAAGCTTCAATAATCTTTGTTTTCTTCCTTTCTACAAAGGAAGAAAATTCTTCCTCATGTTTATTTTTTCCTTGGCTTGCTTGGTTTTTTTCTTGCTCAATTTATATATATCTTATTCTTTGAGCATCTTCCTTGTACTTCTTCAAATGATTGGAGAGAAGCCTTTTTTTTTCCCTTGGCATGTCTTCTTTTCAACACGAGAGCCTTCTGAAGTCCTTGATGTTGCTATTTTATGTTAGCTAATTGCCTTGATAGAGAGTTTGTCATGAGGACTTGAGTGGTGAGTTTATCGTCTTTTATGTCAATCAACATCTTTAATTCTTCAATGATAGCTCGGAGCTGAGTATTGTCATTCTCATGTTGTTTATGTTGTTGGGCTTTAGATGACATTTCTTCAATAATGGATTGAAGCTGAGCATGCTTAGATTCAAACTGTTGATTTCTCTTTGTTAAAGTCACAAAATTGTGATAGTTCTACGAAAATGAATAAACAGTAAAATAAGTTAATTTTTAAAAATTAAATAAGAGATAAAAAAAAAATTTATAATTACATCAGTAATGTTTCAGCAAATGCTGAGCATGAGCTTCTCACTACATTTTTATTAAAGTAGGAGCCATCAGGAAGGCAATGCCTTCCACCAGTTTCTAGGCTATTGACCCAAACAAGGTTGAGTGTAATGACCCGGGCCCTAAGTGCGTAGCATCTACGAGCCCGTTTTATTACAAGAAAGTAAGACGAATAAGGCCCATACCAACTTGGGCCATCATAGCCCAAAAGAAATCCAATTGGTACCTTATCCTTCTTTCTTTACTACATATAAACCACTCAACCAACTCCCAATTTTTCGATGTAGGACTATTGGAAGGGGCATCACAATCTACCCCCTTATAGAGGTGACGTCCTCGTCGCCAGGGGCAACCACCAGGTAGGCATGGATCTAGAGGTGACCCCCATAGGTCAAGAGGTGGCTCTCATCTCCCATGGATGTAGTATTTTGCCCTGTGTGGCACTTAGATCCTGCACTTTCGGCTGGTGCATGGCTCTGATACCATATTGTAACGACCCGGGCCCCAGGTCCACAGTACCCACGAGCCTGTTTCGTTACAAGAAAGCAAGATGGATAAGGCCCATACTAACTTGGGCCACCACAACCCAAAAGGGATCCAATTGGTACCTTGTCCTTTCTTTACTACATATAAACCATTCAACCAACTTCCAATTTTTCGATGTGAAACTATTGGGAGGGGCATCACAATTTAGTTGATTATATGACAGCTTTATGGTATCATAGCCATGCACCAGTCGGAAGTGTAGGATCTAAGTGCCACACAGGGCAAAGTGCTACATTCATGGGGGATGGGAGCCATCTCTTGACCTGTGGGGGCTACCTCTAGATCCCTGCCTGCCTGGTGGTTGCCTCTGGCGACGAGGACGTCGCCTTTGTAAGGGGAGCAGATTGTGATGCCCCTCTCAATAGTTTAACATTAAAAAATTGAAAGTTAGTTGAGTGGTTTATTTGTAGTAAAGTAAGAAGGATAAGACATTAATTGAATCCTTTTTGGGCTATGATGACTTAAGTTGATCCGTCTAGCTTTCTTGTAACGAAACGAATTCACGAGTAACCCAGAACCCGGGACGTTACACCGAGTCAAGTAATCGAGGCATCCCATGATGGGATGTAGATGCTGGAGCCCAAAGTACGTAGAACCTGTGTCAAAGGAAGGCGGAGTCAATGACGTTGGCAGAGCCAACGATAGAGCTGATGAAGTTGGTGGGGTTAATGTTGAAGGTAGCACCAAGGAAGGGACTTCGTTGACCACTGGGGCTTCCTTGGTAAATACTCCACCCGTGGAGGAAGGATGAAGTTCTTTGGTTGATGAGTGAGGTAGCTCCAAAGAAGTTGGGGCAGCTTAGTTGGTCGAAGAATATTTCTTGGCTACTGCCGGTGGTTTGATGATCAGGGCCTTCTTTATGTCATCAGAAGTCTAAAACTTTGGTGTCTAAAAATTTTTTATTCTGACTGCTAGCATCTGGATGGGGTCAGGTTGATCAACTCACCTTCGGACGAAAACGGCTGTAAAAATCCAGCCCCGTGCACGGAACATTCCCTGGCGGAAAACGGAACCGCATACGATCTAGCTACGAATCGGCATAGCCCTTCTTTTCCTTTTTGTACCCAAAAAAAAAAAAAGAATATTTCTTGGCTGCACCCTCTACTCTTTTCGTTAGCGCTCTTTCTTTGGGTGAGTAGGAGATTAGGAGTTAGTAGCTTGATCGATAGAAACTTTCTGACTTTTTCTAGTGCAGTCGAGGAAGATTCTCCAACTCTTTTCTTCTTAGCAGCTGTGGCCTTCTTCAGCTTCTAAGGTTCAACATTTCTGAAAAATAAATTGTAACAAAGAGTTAATAAAAAATAACAAAAGAAAGCTATTTTATTTAAAAAATTATCAAATAATCTAAAACTAACTCACCTAAGGGGTCGGGCTAAGTTTTGGCTGGACTGGAGCTTCCTCGGAAAGAAGGATTCTTAAGTTAGGAAGATCTTGTTTTATTAAAGAGACTGCTAGCTTTTTCCTCCATAAGAGAAGGAAGTGGGGCTTTATTAGCTTTTAGGTTGGATTGTTGCCAACCTGATCTAAATGGCCATTTCCTACCTACTACTACAACAAAGAAAAACGATTTTTTCATCCATAAATTGAACAAGAACTTTCGATGAAGATCTTGTGCCCATACCAGCAAAATACCGCCATCCTTTTTTTCTAGGATCTTCCTTGAGATTAAAAAAATTGCCTAAGAAGGGGAACAGAAAAGGGGATACCTATAGAGGAGAGTCTAGAAAGAAAATCTACGTTAATATAATTCAAAAGTCAGCCTATGTGTGCACAGCATAAGATGGGCCTTTAAAATGTCTTCATAAAGAATAAGACACTCTTCGGAAGAATTTGATGCTCGATCAAATTCATCTAGACTGGATAAAGTAAATTTATCAAGTATAAAATAACTTCGTTGGATATAAATCATATCATTAGAAGTTAGATTAGAGAATCACTAGCTTCAAGCACAACTATGCTTAAAGACCCAAAGACTGAGTAGGATACTTTCGTGGTACGTTGTTTACATAATTATCTAAGAACAAATAAAAAGAAATGAAAGTAAGACAAGAAGATTACTTAAAGAGCATGAGAACTAAAGTGGCAAAGGATCGAGGAAGTTAAAAAGGGTAGAACCAAGGAAATAAAATTGAAAAGGACTTGAAAGACCAAAAAATCTAAAGGGATACAAGAACAAATGGCAAGTAAGAGTAAAAATGAATGATTCTCTTTATTTTGTATGGAGCGAAGAAAAGAGAAGATACACCTTTAGAGCGGACGCCAAAATGAAGCGCACACGTGCTGTAAATTTTCTTGAAACCTGGTAAAATTCCATCATAAGTTAATGTTTCATAAAATAATAAGCTTCGGAATCAAGAAATAAAGGTCGGATATAACCCTCAACTATCTAATGATGAGTCAGCTAAATTAAAGTTGCACATTAAACTCAACACATACCTTAGAAGGATAATGATGAGCCAATCAAATTAAAAACTTAAGCTAAAAAATGAGAAGACTTATAATTAATAAATAAAATATTTCTTCTTAAATATAATAAGAATTTAAGTTACTTTTTTGAAAACTACCATCAAGGCCTAAAAGAAAAGGCACGTTTAATTAGCCCTTGAAAGTGGAAGATATGTGACAATATAAAATTTTGACAAGTTAATATGATGAAGCTATGTATATAAAATTATAATGAAAACATATGCATATAAATAAATATCTTATTAACAAGATTATAACTAAATTTAGTTATGCAATATCAGCAGGATCCACTCAAGAGTCACAAAAAAATTTATAGGTCATTCTATTTTAAGAATGCCTAACCTCAAGTTAACATTATAAATTCATTATCAACACCTATATATACAACACCAAAAGCCTCAAAAAAAAAAAAAAAAAAAAAAAGCTAAGAAATGTAAGACTCTTTGCACTCTCTCTTTCTTTCTTTTTCTTTCATTTTTCTCAAATTCAAAAGAAGATTGGCTTGATTGTTGAAAAGACTCCCGAGAGAAAGCTTGGACTTCTAACAAGCCTTGAGGATGGTTGGATGCTGTTTTCTAGTTTCTTAAGCAAAGATCTTCGTTAGCAAAGAATTTTTTGGAATAGAGGTTAAGTTTATTATTATTATTTTTTGATCTACTAAGTTAAAAAACAACATTAATATTTCGGTATTTCATTGGGTTCATGATATATACCATCATTAAGCACAAATTTGCTGTAGAACACCGAGGGTTGACGTTATCCATTCACCTTTTCCAATGCCAAAAAGGCCTGGCTCCACGGGTGCCCCTTACCACCTCCAGACGTATGCATGGCCTCTTTCCAAAGCCGTTTGAGCGGACGAGACTCCATCTCAGACCCCGGGCTAAGATAGCATTCATCGGAAGTCTCAACCCTCCTGCAAGCTCAGAGCCCAAAGCCCCAACCCATCTCCATAAAACTCCACTCCACTCCACTCCATGCACTCCACTCCACCATTTGAGATTTGACCTACCAAGAGTCCTGTTGCGCACCAATGACGAAGGCCACCACCTTGTGCTCCCTCGTCGTCGTCCTCCTCCTCCTCCTCCTCCCGGGGGAGGCCACGGCCGCCGTGAATTGTGCTGTCGTTGCCGCCAAGGCAGCACCATGCCTGAGCTTTGTGACAGGAAGAGTCCCGAGGCCTCCTGCGGCGTGCTGCGCTGGGCTGCAGCAGCTCGCACGTCAGGCGGTCACGGTCGCCGACCGGAGGACCGCTTGCCATTGCTTGGAGAATGGCGCGAAGAAATTCCCAGGAGTGCAAGATAGGCTCCTCAGCCAGATCCCCGCAGCTTGCCACATCAGAGTTAACTTTCCAGTTTCCCTCAACACCAACTGTGACAGGTGAGAGTGCAAGAGACCTAGAATTTGGTAATTAACTTCTGTTTCAAATTGTAGTTCTCATATACAAACTCTAGTATATATCCTCGATCAGTTTCTTCATCATTGCTTCCAAATAAATGTGTCAATAAACCATCTTATCGATCATATGTCGCATAGTTCATGGGGAAAAAAGAGAGAGAGAGAGGATAATTTAGAGTTTGATTAGAGATTAATAAAGTAACTGTGGATCGATGCAGCTCCTACCAAATTTTCATGGCTCAAGTGAATTTTTCACAGTATGGCCATTGACTTCAAGAGCTGGATGATGAGGAAGAGAAGGCTAGATAGGTAGACGTTGAAGTCAATTAATATACTTGCACTCTAGCATGCAGCATCCAATGGAAAATTAATTGTACATACGGTAACTATCACTTACATATCCTCATGCATCAACACTAAGTCGGGAAGTTAATGCCATTCAGAGGACAGAGGAAGAATAGAAGTACAACTCAGGCTGGGCAATTTTGGACGGAAGAGGGACTTGAAAACTTGAGGCGTTCCAGTTTTTTTTAAAAAAAGAAAAAGAAAAAGAAAAAACTATTTCTTTAATCATCTAACAGTCTTCTAACAGTCTTGTGGAGATCTTATGACAACCATTAGGGTGCATCATATCCTCAATGATTAAATATTTCAGTGTTTGATATCCTATATATATCACATTGATCGATCAAATGATTAAAAATTATTAATGATCTATCTAACGATACCATACTCGGTATGCCAGGAGAATTCAAAATTACTAAACATAAAATTTCAAAATTACATCTACTATAATTATATTATATTATAGTATATATAAATTATTGCTATTATGATATTTTTATTATAAATAAGAGATATTTTATTCTATAAAATTTAGTCTAAAATTACGTACCACCGAAGGGAATGGATGACTTTTAGATTATTAAAATCACTGCCATGTAAAATCACTTCATTACAATCAAATAAGGCTATTCCATCATCATTCTATAGATCATCGATAGGATTTCATTATCATTTTATGGATCATCTCACACCAGACGTCCTCTTGGAAAAATTCTCCTTTCTTCTTTGCGGATGATGAATCATTTGTATTTCTTTGTGTCATGCAGGATCAACTGAGCTTTGGAGTCCAAGAGAAGCCAGAAGTAGCCGTATGTCTCAGATGAATAAAGGGATTGCCAGCTCTTTCTCGAAGAAAGTAAAGCTCATCATGCGCATGTAATCCTGCATCAATATGCATCAATAAAAAAATCTTGACATAACTGAGGTGTTCCTTGATTACTTATACGTGTAACGTAGAACTCGCAGACATGCATGTTATGAACCAAATGAGATGTCGTGGGAAAATAAATAAGATGAACTTACGAGCCCATGAAAGAAGGTGGTGAATCTAGATAGCATGAAATGAAAATAAACAATTTGATAAAAAAATTTACATTTAATAAGAAAGAAGTAGACATGAAGGCAATAGGCAATGTGCAGTCCTGTAGATGATAGCATCTTCCACATCGCATGTATAATTTTTACGTTTGAAGTTTGCGGTCTACATGCGCACATAAAAGCGTAAATTAGCTGTCCTGTGATTTTACCATTTTAAAGAACAGGAAAGAACTTATTTCGCCACCAGCAAAACATGATGGGCAATGGAAGTTTGAGAAAAAGAAATATAAAGCAATGAAAAAAAAATGAAAGCAAAAAAAAAAAGTCAATGACTTAAAAATTTAAAAATAAATATCATAAACAAAACTTAAAGAAAAGGTTTAAAAGATAAAAAGCCAAGGGCATTGAAAGGTGCCGCCAAACCCAGAAAGAAATTCTAGACAGAGAAGAGTGACGGATCGAGGGAAGGAGGATGAAATGATAATTTTTGTTGCCGTCGGGATTTGTCCTCCGACTCGGATGCAGTCGATCTCCTGATCTGGGCTTCTTTCTGGGCGGACCTGCACAGAAGTCCTCGCGTGAGAGGTGTTGGGGGTGGCTCTCCGTGGAAGACCCTCCGACGCTCAAGTTAGTGGGAATCGATGATCAACAGAAAATGGGAAGAGGGATCTCTCCGGGGAGTCTCTCCAGGGGTGGCCAATCGGGAGCTCTAGGGGAGTGCCGATGAGCAATGGAGGAGAGTGAGAGAGTGAGAGTGAGTGTGAGCCAGGGGCAATGAGCGCATACCTGAGGGAATCTGGGGGTGTCGTATTTATAGGCAGTCACCTGGATCTTGAGCGTCTTCTGAAAGGTTCGAAGGTTGTTAGGATACGGAGATGAATCGAATCAGGCCGTTGTGGGGCCGGTGGGATCCGTATCTTGTTCGTTAAGGGATCGACGGCTAGGAGAGCTCCTTGATGGCCTGAGATCTGGTAGATGCGTAGGTCCCAGGTAGCTGTATTAGGTCCTAGACCACTCTTCAATGTAGTCCCTTGCCTAGGATTCTGTTTTGATGGGTCTAGGCTCTCTCGCATCAGGTTCCACAGAGGTAAAAATCGAATCATGGATCGCTCAGGAGGGTCGAGCTATGGGAGCCCGAAGGGAGCCGAGCTACAGGAAGCTCGGGGAAGCCGAGCTATGAAAGCCCAGAGAGGCTGAGCCATGGAAGCTCGGGAAAAGCCGAACCATGGGAGGCTCGGGGAAGCCGAGCCATGGAAGCTCGGGGAAAGCCGAACCATGGGAGGCTCGGGGAAAACGAGCTACAGGAAGCTCGGGAAAGCCGAGCTATAGAAGCCCGGAGAGGCCGAGCCATGGAAGTTCGGGGAAGACCGAACCATGGGAGGCTCGGGAAAGTCAAGCTATAGAAGCTCGGGGAAAGCCGAACCATGGGAGGCTCGGGGGAAACGAGCTACAGGAAGCTCGGAGAAGCCGAGCTATAGAAGCCTGAAGCGGCCGAGCCATGGAAGTTCGGGGAAGGCCGAACCATGGGAGGCTCGGGGAAGTTAAGCTATAGAAGCTTGGGGAAAGCCGAACCATGGGAGGCTCGGGGAAAACGAGCTACAGGAAGCTCGGGGAAGCCGAGCTATAGAAGCTCGGAGAGGCCGAGCCATGGAAGTTCGGGGAAGGCTGAACCATGGGAGGCTCGGAGAAGTCGAGCTATAGAAGCCCGGAGAGGCCGAGCCATGGAAGCTCGGGGAAAGCCGAGCTATAGAAGCCCGGAGAGGCCGAACCATGGGAGGTTGGGGGGGGGTCGCATGGCCTGACGGACCATATTAGTTTAGCTTATTCCTCGGGGACATATCGTAGCAGGCGGAGGGATGGGGCCGGTCTCAGCCTCCTTGCACGATTATCAATGCAATGACGATTTTATCCCCAATAATTTTATTATCTTGGAAGCTCACTCGCGCCTGCAAGTTTTTCTTCACTTTATTTTCTCCTTTTCTTTTCCAATTAAATAACGGTTATATTAGAATTAAATATTTTTTTAAAAAAATGACAACAAACCTAAGTGATAATATTTTAGAGTTTAAAATTCTTTTTTTTTTTAGTAATAGTAGACTAATAATGATGAGAATATTTTATTCCCATGGATCAGCATCTAAAAATATGAAATAATTTAGTTTACCTCCTAATAGTAGGATAACAACATAGTTACCATAGTTTTAATGCTTGAACTATAATTATAATAACCAGATTAGACATCAACTCGATCGAGAGACTAAATTAATGATCCAAATAGTAAGATAGTGATCGAAGCGCATGAATGATTAAAATATAATTAAAATTAAAAAATATGATTTATGATCATAAATAAAGATATTTTTCATATGAAATTCAACTACTTTGATAATTTAAAATTTAATCTTTAAATTTAAGTTATTTAAATAATCCATACTAACTTAAATTAACTTTAATTTTTTTAAAAAAATAATACTTGAACATTATAGACCGATCATAGAAAGAGAGAGATAAGTTAGAGAAGAGGAAAAGAAAGATTTAGACCTAAATTATGAAATAATGCTGATGTTTAAATTTATTGCTTAAAAAATTTAAAAGACCTAAAAAACCAGTTTAGTTTTATTGGTTTATGTTCAGTCACCGAGTCAATAAAAAAATTAGTTGATGTATTCATTTTTTTATCAAATTAATTATATAATTAGTTTAACTAAATAATCAGATTGGTCAACAATTCGATTGATCGGTCAACGACCAAGTGGTTCGATTTGTATATGATAATTATAGTTTGAGCTAACCAATCTAAATATTTTCATACGTTAAATTAAATTGCATTAATTCTAGAATGATTCTCATAAGAAGACAACCACAAAATCGAGGACATCATGAAAAGAAAATTAATTTTTTTATTCAAAAAGATTTTAAGTTATAACAAAAATAAAAACTCATATAATTCAGTTCAATTTATATTTTTTTAAAAAAATTCAAACTGAAATCAAACCAATTTTTTTAGTTTATGTTGACCCAATTATTGATTTTGATGATTAATAAAGGAATTGAGTATATTTATTTGATTACTAATAGATTTGATAAGTGTTTCAGGGCTTAAAAATATTTGATTGATTTAAAGGTATTAAGAAACGTGTTTTGAATCAATTGCAAAATATAAGTTTCAAAGTTTCAGAGCCTGGAGTCGACACCTAGGAATGCTGGAGCCGACCCCATGGCCAGTCAAATATTCTTCTGATTTTTGATACAGTCCGGAGCCGATACCTAGAGTTTCGGAGCCGACACCCAGAGTTTCGGAGTCGACACTTACAGTGTCTGGAGCCGACTCTGATGCGGAGACAGAACGTTTGATTTTTGACTACCTCGGAGCCGACACTTACAGTCTTTTGGAGCCGACACCTAAGTATGGCGAGCCGACACCTAACTTTTTCGAGCCGACTCCTTGACGAACTCAGAACTTTCTATTTTTGGATAAACGACTTGGAGCCAACACCTGAAAAGTTGGAGCCGACTCCAACCTATCTGGAACGAAACTTTAAAATGCCAGATCAACTCTAACGGTAATATTTTCTTTTTACCTAACTTCTAACAGATATATTTTGTTTAGAAAAACTTTTCAGGTACATTCCAACGGCTAGTTTTCTCACCAAAAAATGGATTAAAGGAAATCTATAAAAAGGGGAAGAAAGCTCGTTTGAAAATAAACGGAAAAATCAGAGCGAATACAAATCAAAAATCTGAGAAGTCTTGAGCCTGAAATCAAAGAGAAAAGTATCCAAACTCAAATCCTTCCACTCCAAAAAGCTCAAAGAGAAATCCAAGGCGCTCATATTGGAAAAATCGGAGGATTCCCAAAATTGAAGAAAAAGCTCTGTTTTCTCAACTTCTCATTGCAACATTCGCAACGAATCAAAGCTGAGGCCTGATTCAACATCTCCAGAGAGAAGAGGAAAAGAAGAAAAGAAGAAAAGCTCAAATCCAACAATCTTCAAAACAGGCTTTTCTAACCTTGCTTATTCATTTTGAATATTCGCTCATTTGAGGAGCTTTGTATTATTGAAAAACATTATTTCTTGTTTGTGCTAGTTCTATCAAGGGGATTGATCTAGTGGAGGTAGCATACCTCAGGTCAAGCTAGATTAGCTTGAGTTTAGGGTTTTGTGCTGGTGAGCCCAAAAAACTGGCTGGGTTCGTTATGATCCCTGGGAAACAACAAGTTTGAGTTGTGATCTTGTAAAACAACTCGACTGTAATCAAGAAGATTATAGTATGGACCCAAGTGGATCTTGGGAGTGGATGTAGGTGTTGGATACACCGAACCACTATAAAACCTTTGTGTTTGCCGTGCTTTGATTATCTCTTTCTCTATCTCCTTGGTTGTACTTAACATTCGCATTGCATTTCATCTATCTCCAAGCACATAGTTGTTAAAAGGTTAAAATTTTTAAAGAACCCAATTCACCCCCCCTCTTGGGTTGCCATCTGGGCCAACAATTGGTATCAGAGCTTGTGCTCATTGTTTATTTGATCACACGATCAAGAGCTAAAGATCCAAATGGTAGCTCAAGTTGGATCTTCATTTGTTGAAGGTCATTGTACAAATAGACCTCCCTTGTTTAATGGTTCCAACTATTCATATTGGAAAGCAAGAATGAGAATATTCATTCGAGCTTCAGATTATGAATTATGGAGTGTTATAATTAATGACCTAGCACCCACACACGTAGTTAATGGTTCTATTGTTCCTAAGCCCGAAAGGGATTGGAATGAGAATGATAGAAAAATGGCTCAGCTTAATGCTAAAGCCATGAATGTCTTATATTGTTCATTAGATGCTAACGAATTTAATCGTATCTCTACATGTAATTCCGCAAAAGATATATGGGATAGATTAGAGGTTACCCATGAGGGTACAAATCAAGTTAAAGAATCTAAGATAAATATTCTTGTTCATAAGTATGAATTATTCAGCATGGAACAAACTGAAACTATAGCATGCATGTATACTAGATTCACCGACATTGTAAATGGTTTGAAAAGTCTAGGTAAGATTTATACTAATTCTGAACTTGTTCGCAAAATTCTTAGGTCACTTCCAAGGACTTGGGAAGCAAAGGTGACAGCAATCCAAGAAGCCAAGGACCTCAACACTTTACCCTTGGAGGAGCTACTTGGATCACTAATGACCCATGAGTTAACCATGAAGCAGCACATAGAGGAAGATGTTAAAAAGAAGAAGTCTATAGCTCTTAAGGCTGCAGAAAGTGAGGAGAGCTGCAGTGATAATGATGATGATGATGAGACTGCTCTTCTAGCTAGAAAATTTAAAAAATTCATGAGAAGAAAGAGACCCTTCCATAAGAAGAAATCTGGAATTAAGATGGAAGGAGAAAGAGAAAAGGACAAAGACAAGGACAAAGAGAAAGACCCCTTAATTTGCTATGAGTGTAAGAAACCGGGGCACTTTAGATATGATTGTCCTCTACTAAAGAAAACCTACAAGAAGAAGAAGAAAGCCTATGTTGCAACCTGGAGTGACAGCGATGAATCCTCTTCAGAGGAAGATCAAAAAGAAGTTGCAAACATTTGCTTTATGGCAAACGACGACAACGAGGTAAGTTCTGAAAATCCTTGTGATGATTTTGCATTTGATGAATTGTTTGAAGCTTTTAATGAACTAGTTGATGATTTTAAAGTTTTAAAAAGGAAATACAGATTTCTGAAAAATGATAATTCAATTCTCATTAAAGAAAAAGATAATCTTACTAATGAGATTAAGATGCTGAAATCTGAAAATGAAAATTTGACAAAAGAAAAAGAGTCAATTTCTAATGAAAATGATAAATTAAAGAAGGAAGTAGATAAATATAAGAATATTGTTGATAAATTTACTTATAGTTCTGAAAAACTTAATTTGTTATTAGGTAATCAAAGAGCCATATTTGATAAGGCTGGATTAGGATATAGACCTAACATAAAAAAAAATTTGTCAAAAACTTTTTAGAAAAGAACAAAATAGAGATAGTGTTACATGTCATTATTGTAACAAGAAAGGCCATAAATCCTATGAATGTAATGTGAGAAACAGTAACAAAATTTAAATAGTAAAGGAAAGAAAATATGGGTTCCCAAAGGAACAATCTTTTATGCTACTAACCATGAAGGACCCAAGAAGGCTTGGGTACCTAAATATAAGACTTAATTATTTTTGCAGGAGTGTCTTGCGGCCAAAAGATCAAAGCGAAAGTGGTATCTCGATAGTGGCTGCTCAAGACACATGACGGGTGACAAGGATCAATTCATCACCCTTGAAAGCAAAAGAGGAGGAGTTGTTACGTTTGGTGACAATGGCAAAGGCCAAATCATGGGTTTGGTAATATTCAAATAACTCCCTCCACATATATTGAAAATGTTTTATATGTCAATGGTTTAAAACATAATTTAATTAGTATTAGCCAATTATGTGATAAAGGTTTTAAAGTATCATTTGAAGCATCTATCTGCACTGTTTCTAATCCCATTGATAATAGCATTATTTTTATTGGAAATAGAAATGGCAATGTATACTTGATTGATTTAGACAATTTGTCTACTAGTAATCATTGCTTAGTTGCTAATAATGCTAATATGAATGAGATTGGTTGGTTATGGCATCGTAGATTAGGTCATGCAAGCACACACCTAATTTCAAAATTAATAAGAATGGATTTAGTAAAAGGACTTCCACAACTAGATTTTGAAAATAACAAAATTTGCGATGCATGTCAATTTGGAAAACAAACTAGAAACTCTTTCAAAACTAAAAATATTGTTTCCACTTCTAGGCCACTTGAACTACTTCACATGGACCTTTTTGGACCTACTAGAACCACAAGTCTAGGAGGAAAGAAATATGGTCTTGTGATTGTAGATGATTACTCTAGATACACTTGGGTATTATTTTTAGCTCATAAAGATGAGACCTTTCCATTATTTTTGAAATTCTTCAAAAAGGTCACAAATGAGAAAAATAACACCATA
This sequence comes from Calamus simplicifolius, assembly GCA_900491605.1. Taxonomy (NCBI): domain Eukaryota; kingdom Viridiplantae; phylum Streptophyta; class Magnoliopsida; order Arecales; family Arecaceae; genus Calamus; species Calamus simplicifolius. Next base: position 823,094 of record UESW01004016.1, read on the forward strand.
GTGTCTCTTAGAAGTGATCATGGCACTGAATTTGAAAATCATCTATTTGAAAACTTTTGCATAGAAAATGGCATCCATCATAATTTTTCAGCACCTAGAACACCAACAAAATGGAGTAGTTGAAAGAAAAATAGAACCTTAGAAGACATGGCCCGTACCATGCTATGTGAAAGCAACCTACCAAAATACTTTTGGGCGGAAGCTATAACACGGCATGTTACATTCTTAATAGAGCTTTAATTAGGCCAATCATTAAGAAAACTCCTTATGAACTATGGAACAATAGAAAACCAAACATAAGCTACTTTCATGCATTTGGTTGTAAATGTTTCATTCATAATAATGGTAAAGATAATCTAGGAAAATTTGATGCAAAATCTGATGAAGGCATTTTCTTAGGATATTCAACATCTAGTAAAGCCTATAGAGTGTTTAACAAGAGAAACTTAATTGTAGAAGAATCTATTCATGTAATTTTTGATGAATCTTTAGCATCTAGTTCAAGAAAATTGATGATGAGGAAGATACAAACATTCTAGAAAGAGACATTGAAAAGTTAAATATTGATGTATCTTCAGATCATGAACAAGAAGCTAAAGATAATGATTCCCCTAGTGTTGATGTTGTTGATGCAAATCATAATGATATAGATCTTCCTAGAGATTGGAGATATGCCTATGGTCATCCAAAAGAATTAATTATAGGTGATCCATCTCAAGGAGTAAGAACTAGATCATCAATGAGAAACATCAATAATCATCTTGCATTTGTATCTCAAATTGAACCTAAAACTATTGAAGAGGCAGAAAAAGATAATAATTGGATGTTAGCCATGCAAGAAGAATTAAATCAATTTACTAGGAATAATGTCTGGACTCTTGTAGATAGACCTAAAGATCATTCTGTTATAGGATCAAAATGGGTATTTAGAAATAAATTAGATGAAAATGGCATAGTAATTAGAAACAAAGCTAGATTAGTCGCAAAAGGATATAATCAAGAAGAAGGAATTGATTTTGATGAAACTTTTGCACCTGTAGCTAGACTAGAAGCAATTAGATTATTACTCATTTGCATGTCATATGCATATCAATTTATTTCAAATGGATGTTAAAAGTGCATTTTTAAATGGATTTATAAATGAGGAAGTTTTTGTTGAACAACCTCCTGGTTTTGAAGATCATGAATTTCAAATCATGTTTTTAAATTGCACAAAGCACTATATGGTTTAAAACAAGCACCTAGAGCTTGGTATGAAAGATTAAGTAAATTTTTGATTGAAAATGACTTTATAAGAGGAAATGTTGATAAAACACTATTTTTGAAAAGAAAAGACAAGGATTTATTAGTAGTACAAATATATGTTGATGATATTGTATTCGGTGCTACTAACAATCTGTTATGTCAAGAATTTGCTAAGTTAATGCAGGGTGAGTTTGAGATGAGCATGATGGGAGAACTCAATTTCTTCCTAGGACTTCAAATCAAGCAAAGCAAAGAGGGAATTTTCATCAATCAAGCAAAATACACAAAAGAACTTCTCAAGAAGTTTGGAATGGAGTCAATCAAACCACTTGGAACACCTATGAGCCCTTCATGCAAATTGGACAAAGATGAAGATGGTAAGAAAGTAGATCAAAAATATTACAGAGGTATGATCGGATCTCTTCTTTACTTAACAGCTAGTAGACCAGATATCATGTTTGCTGTTTGTCTATGCGCTAGATTTCAATCTGAACCTAAAGAATCTCACTTAATTGCTGTAAAAAGAATCTTAAGATATTTAAGTGGAACTAAAAATGTAGGTTTATGGTATTCTAGAGACTCAACATTAAACTTGATTGCATATTCTGATTCCGACTATGCTGGATGTAAATTAGATAGAAAAAGCACAAGTGGTGCATGTCAATTTTTAGGAAGTAACTTAATCTCTTGGTTTAGCAAAAAGCAAAATTCGGTTGCATTATCAACTGCTGAAGCAGAATATGTTGCAGCTGGAAGTTGCTGTGCTCAAATCCTTTGGATTAAGAGACAACTTGAAGATTATGGCATAACACTTGATAAAACTCCAATTAGATGTGATAACACAAGTGCAATTAATTTAACTAAAAATCCAATTCAACATTCAAGAACAAAACACATTGAAATTAGATATCACTTTATAAGAGAACATGTAGCTAATAATGAAATTTGTCTTGATTATGTTAATACTGAAGAACAATTAGCTGATATATTTACAAAACCTTTGAGTGAAGAAAGATTTTGTTATCTTAGAGGTGAATTAGGGATTTGTGACCCTTTGGAATGATTTTGAAACTCTAAGGAATGACTATCTAGATTTCTATTAATTTCTTGATATTTCTTTCATAATTTTAAGGACAAATTATCTAGTCATCTGAGCAATTTGTTCCTCATATTCCAAAGATTTTTTCAAAATTTTATTGAACCTATTTGACAAGTTTCAGTTGTTTGAATCTCAGTTATTTTTCTCTGAAACTGTCAGTGGAGTCGACACCTCAGTTTGAGGAGTCGACACCTTGTCTGTGTCGCTCTCGGTCCCTGACCTTGGAGCCGACACCCGTATAAGTGGAGCCGACTCCAGTTCGAGCGCTGACTGTGTTAGCGATTTGGAGTCGACACCCGACTTTGCGGGAGTCGACACCTGGGGGTCCCAAATCGACTTTATTAGGGCAGAGTCGACACCTCGTCATTTCATCTCTTTTCAAATTCTTAACCAAACTCTTCCCAAACTCTCTCAAAGCCTCCCCATCTCTAATTCCACCCTATTCAAGCCTTCCTAAGGATCTAATGGCACCTAAGAGGAGAGGATCAGTGCTTGGAGTGCCCGTAGCAACCGAAAACGATCGGCGAGATGACCCGTGCGCGAGCCGTCTCCGAGTGATTCCTCTTCAACTGCTTCGGACAATCCAGACCCTTCATCTCCTCAGGTAGATACCCTAGCAGGGAGAGTGATAACTATGGGTAGGAAAGTTGATTTCGAGTTCTTTCAATCCGAGGGCTTCTCTATTGGGAATCAAATCAAGGAACTAGGCTGGGATAAAGTGTGTTCTCTAGATGTTCCTACATATCCAGCTCTTGTCAAGGAATTCTATTTCAATCTGTCGAGAGGTGATGGTGGAATCGTGAGCTCAGTCAGAGGTAAAAGGATCCATCTCACTTTTCAGAAATTAGGAAACCTCCTTAGCATTCCCATTACTGGATTAGTTGCCGACATCCACAGTGAGAGGTCAGCCGCTCTATCGAGGATGTTAGGGAGAGAAGTTACAGAATTTGAGGAGATTAGGGCTAACCAACTGCCCTTGGAATTAAGATTACTTCACAATATTTGCAGTAGAATATTATTTCCAAAAACGGTCGATTTGAGTATGTCTCCGAGCGAGACATTGTTGTGATGGACAGTGTGTTGACCAGTCAACCCATAAATTTAGCTGCAATGATGATATTTTATATGGCTGAGGCTGGAGGGAAAAGAAGATCATCCTTACCCTACGGCATGGTGCTAACTATGGTTTTCAGAAGCCAAGGTGTTGTGATATTAGACAATGAACCTTCTAAGAATCTCAGGCATACTGATTACTACAGTTTGGCCACCTTGCATCGGATGGGATTTGTTAAGATCAACGGGCAATGGGAAAGGAAAGGCAACTTGGATGAGAGAGCCCCTGAACCTAGACCTTCTGCATCTTTTGAGGCTGGACCATCTGTGAGGGTTCCCTCTCCGCAGCCTAGCAGTCCTGTTCCTGCCCCTGCACCCGCTCAAGTTCATGTTCAGTCATCCACTTCATCAGTTGGTTTTTCAGACCTTCAATTGGAGCAACTCAAAGGATTGCTTGCTGCTCAGAAGGATGAATTGAAGACTGAGTTTGATAATAAGTTTATGAATCTTAAAGAAACCCTTTATTCCCTGGATGATCGCATTGGCAAAATAGAATCAACTCTTAGTTCATCTGCGGATTCCTTAAGTAATGATCTGAAAAATATATTTGAAGAACTTAAAGATATCTGTGGAGATTCTGAGACCTACTCCAAGTGCAATGCCGAGCTTCAAGATAAAATCATGACTGCTTGCTCTTTTGTTGATAGAAGGTTGAAAGAATTTGTAGCTACTCAAAGTGATGGAATGGGAAAGATTTTGGATCATTTAACAAGAATCATTAGAACCAATTTGTAATTTTCATGTAATGAAGTCTAAGTTTTTTTTAATGAGATATGTTGTTTGATGTTGAAATGAAAGTTTTTGATGTAATGAAAGTACAGTTTCTTTTTGTAATACTTGACCTTTGATGAAATGAAATTATCCTTTGATCTATCAATTTTATCATTTGACTTAACTCTTTCTAACCTTTTTGTTGATTACAAAAAAGGGGAGAAAGTTATGTCGTATATGCATTAATTAGTTATGCTTTGATTGATTTATTTAATTGGTATCAAGTGATTTTGATTGGTATCAAGTGATTTTGGATATGAAAAAGCCTAAGTGACAATTGATATAACTGAATTCTAAGTATCCAACACTAAAATGTAGAGCAAAAGGAAAAACAACTGCTAAATTGAACTTCATAGGGGGAGCTACCTTATTCAGGGGGAGCTTACTTGATATACTATAATGTTTTTATAATCATCAAAAAGGGGAGATTGTTGACCCAATTATTGATTTTGATGATTAATAAAGGAATTGAGTATATTTATTTGATTACTAATAGATTTGATAAGTGTTTCAGGGCTTAAAAATATTTGATTGATTTAAAGGCATTAAGAAACGTGTTTTGAATCAATTGCAAAATAAGTTTCAAAGTTTCAGAGCCTGGAGTCGACACCTAGGAATCTGGAGCCGACCCCATGGCCAGTCAAATATTCTTCTGATTTTTGTTTGGAACAACTTTCCAGGTACATTCCACGGCTAGTTTTCTCACCAAAAAATGGATTAAAGGAAATCTATAAAAAGGGGGAGAAAGCTCGTTTGAAAAATAACGAAAAAATCGGAATGAATACAAATCAAAAATCCGAGAAGTCTTGAGCCTGAAATCAAAGAGAAAAGTATCCAAACTCAAATCCTTCCACTCCAAAAAGCTCAAAGAGAAATCCAAGGCGCTCATATTGGAAAAATCGAGGATTCCCAAAATTGAAGAAAAAGCTCTGTTTTCTCAACTTCTCATCTGCAACATTTGCAACGAATCAAAGCTGAGGCCTGATTCAACATCTCCAAGAGAAGAGGAAAAGAAGAAAAGAAGAAAAGCTCAAATCCAACAATCTTCAAACAGGCTTTTCTAACCTTGCTTATTCATTTTGAATATTCGCTCATTTGAGGAGCTTTGTATTATTGAAAAACATTATTTCTTGTTTGTGCTAGTTCTATCAAGGGGATTGAACTAGTGGAGGTAGTACCTCGGGTCAAGCTAGATTAGCTTGAGTTTAGGGTTTTGTGCTGGTGAGCCCGAAAAACCGGCTGGGTTCGTTGTGATCCCTGGAAACAACAAGTTTGAGTTGTGATCTTGTAAAACAACTCGACTGTAATCAAGAGATTATAGTGTGGACCCAAGTGGATCTTGGGAGTGGACGTAGGTGTTGGATACACCGAACCACTATAAAATTTTGTGTTTGCCGTGCTTTGATTATCTCTTTCTCTATCTCCTTGGTTGTACTTAACATTCGCATTGCATTTCATCTATTTCTAAGCACATAGTTGTTAAAAGGTTAAAATTTTTAAAGAACTCAATTCATCCCCCCTCTTGGGTTGTCATCTGGGCCAACAGTTTAAAAATTTTTAAACTAAAATCAAATCAAGAGACAAAAATAAAAACCAATTCAAAACAAAAAAAATTATTATTTAGGTCGATTTTATGGTTTAATCAATTTTCTTGCACACCTCCCGTGGCAAAGGCAAGTGTTGGAGAAGATGAAAATGATGATAATAAAAATAATAATGGCAACGTGGTGATGATAGTAACCAAAATGGCGATAGTACTAGCAATGGAGATGTCATTGATGGCGGTAATAAAAAAAACATAACTTTTTTATTCTTAAAATAATAAAAATAAATTTTTACTTTTATTTTTTTATAAGAAAGAAAATAACTTTTAAAAATAAAAAATGAAAATTATAACATCCAACAAATTTGGTGTCTCAATTTTTAAGATTGTTTATTAAAAGAAAAGAAAAAAAAGAACAAAGCACGCATTTAAGTTATTTAACCCTCGGAAGCACGCATTTAAGTTATTTAACCCTGGAAACTCCTGGGAGTTCTTGCAATAACCCTCTCTCTCTCCAACCAGTGCTTAGCTCCCATCCTCCCCCCCCCACAACACACACCAAAGTGGCCACTATCTCTCATAGTTGTTAGATCCGAACAGAACATGGACCCGGCCAAGGGCTCGGGTCACTGGTTCGGATCACCGATTGAACCATCGATTCAATTATTTTAATATAAAATATGTTTTTATCAAAGACTAGAAAGCCGGATAAACTCTAAGAACAGGGGATAAGCCTAGGAAGTCGGATAAACTCTCTAAGAACAGGGGATAAGGTAGGAAGTTGGATAAACTCTAAGAACAGGGGATAAGATTCGGAAGTCAGAATGGCTAGGGTTCTAAGAATCACACAAAAACGGAGGCCAAACTAAGAAGAAAAAGGATCATATAGCAATGAAAAAGCACTAAAATAGATAAAATTTGGAGAATTTCAGTAAGGAATCGCATCAGAGCATGATAAAAAGATTGCCTTTTTCCAAACAAAAGGGAAAAAATGAGATAGAACAGAAGAATGATAAACTCCAGGTAATGACTGTTTGTTCTTACCTGGATTTATCATTCTCGGAAAGCCAACGAGGTCGTAAAAAAGCCAACGAGGTCGCAAACATGAGTCATTAGACGAACTCTTTCATCAGAGTTTCATCGCCAAGCTGCCGAGGGACGGAGGCCGGACTCTTCAGCACAGTCAACGTCGATGAAGATACGGAGGCAGGGCGTTGTCGAGGCCAAGACTCTGGAGTCTGGATTCCAGGCTTCTCCCGATCGAGCCTTCGAGTTTGAGCTTTGAGGGTGTTGACGTTCGATGGCTCGTAGAACTGCAAATGTCGAAGGGACGAAGGCAACAGCTCATCGGGCATTGATTATTGATAAACCTGTAACCCGTCCGGTTCAGCTAGGTTACCGGTTCACGAGTGAACCGGACGGGTTAACCGAGTTAATCCGGGTGACTTGCACATTGGTTTAGCCTCCGGGTCCCAATTCAACCGGTTAAACTGACCGGTCTAGTTCGATTTTGATAACTATGCTATCTCTAACTAATACTCAGCCAAGCATTTACCTAGGTCTCCATCTAGTGCGCTCAGCGCTCAGCCCACATTATCTGATGATGAGATTATTATTAGCATGCCTTCTTTTCTTCTTCTCCATTCTTTGGACTTCTTCATCCTTTGGACTACCCTTTGCAAGTGTTCCATCCTCTTTGCTGTCCCTTCCGTCAGCCGCTACAACCTAGTTCAACTACACCTGCTACAGGAAAGTCTTTGTATATTGCTTTTGGTGCAGCAAATCCTACATAGAGTGTATCGCTACTTTTTATTGGTCCACATGATTCTTTCATAGTTTGATATAATGGGACATGAATACCATCTTAAATTTTGACATGATATGCATTAATACCTATTCATTTTTTTTTAAAATTTGTGTACAAACTACCATGCACATTTTCTGAATGGATATCGTAATTTTATAACTATGGTGTTATAAATTTACAACTGATATATCATAATTTTTTTTTGGCTTTTTGAATGGATGCCCTAATTTTATAACTAAGATGTCGTAAGTTTACAACTAGGATGTCATCTTAAATTTTGACGTGACATACATTAATACCCGTTAAGCTTACATTTTTTGAATGGGTATTGTAAATTTACAACTAGGATGCCGTAATTTTTTTGGGCTTTCTTAATTGGTATCTTAATTTTATAACTATGGTGTCAATAATTTTACAACTGAAATATCATCTTAAATTTTAACGTGACGTGCATTAATACTAATTTAACTTTTTTTTTAATTTATGTACAAACATATTTTTTGAATGGATGTCGTAATTTTATAACTACGGTATCGTAAATTTATAACTGGATATCATAATTTTTTTTAGCTTTCTGAATAGATGTCATAATTTTATAACCATGATATCGTAATTTTTTAGATATTGTAAAGCTATTTTAATATTTTTTAATAAATATCGTATGCATATAGATCAATAAAAAAAAATGATGCAATTGACGTAGAATTTGCCGCACCTATGCCGTGTACAATCTTTTCCCACTTCATTTATAATGTTTCAGAATAAAAAAAACGATGGCGCTTCATGTCCATATGAGGATTAGAAAATCAGTCCAACAACTTGTAATCAGTAAGTAACCATTTACAGCAGATGATCAAAAGTCCATGCCGCTTATCCACCCAGCTTTTTTTTTTTTTTTTTTTTTCCGGTGGTGGGGAAGGGATGGACGGTCTGATAACAAGACACGAAAACTTGGTGAAGAAAAGCACGGATATGCAATAGTTAGGAAGGGAACCTTTTAGATTTTTATTTTGTTTCAGATATGAAAAGCTACTTGTGAAGTTTCTTGGTTATCTAGGACAAGGTCAAGGTTGATGTGATGAGGATCTACTGCAGTTAGTTAGGCGATGATTCACGGCTTTTTAAGGACCACCCGTTGAGAAGGCAAAAGGTTGAGAAAGCTTCACACGATGGGTTCACCCGTTCTCTCTGTTGTGTCTGCAAGATGCAACGTATAGGTCTCATAATGCAAATCAAGTAGTGGAAATAAACTGCAACAATTTGAATGGTTGGAGATCCCTACCAAACAAGGTCTTTATTGATGGCTTCTTTGGCTTGTCCTTTTCCTTCAGCTCCACTGCAAATATACATACAATGCTGTATTAGAAAATGCCAGTGCAAGTGGATTTTGCAATGAAAATCCATTTAATTATAGATTTTGCAAGAAAAGGTTGGATTATTTTATACAAAATGGTACACATTTTGGTATCCATGGACAATTTTATCCTTATGTTTAGAACTATGAGATGGGTGATGATCTAAACAAATGCCTATCGGGTATTCAAAATATGTATCAGACATCTAGTAAATATGCATCGCCTAACTTATATTTAGGTACAAGAGAAAAATCCAGGAACACCTAAAGGTACATCATTCTTTTTGGAAAAAAAAAAAAGTTAATCCAACCTAACTGATAATTAACTAGATTTTTCATGCAAAATTCACCCAGCGCAATGATAAGAATGATAAGCAATTGGTGAGGGTTTAGAACTAGTAGGTATGTGTGTATTGGTGTGCATGCATACAAATGAGTATGGGAGAAGAGGAGGGGCTACCAATGCCTGGTGTCTGTTGGTCCGGAGCAATTTCATAGTTCTTGTAAGTATAACCCATAAAGTTCACATCTTTGGACAAGAGCATCTGCAAAGTAGGTAGAGTAGTTACTCATTGCAATTTGACAACTAAATAACAAATTTAAGTGACTTCAAAGTATCATCGAATTGCATTAAAGCTCAGAACATTCCATAATAGCAGCCTGAGCAAATCCATGTCAATTTGCAAATTTATTTCCGTACAAAGGAATTTTTTATCTACTCCTAAAGCATGGAAAATAGATGATACACTACATTTCTCTGCAAATAGTACAAGCAGCTTCAGCTGTTGGGCAAGTCCACAATAGCTTCCTCGATAAATATTGCAATAAAACTTGTTTGCCTTCAAACTGAGAGGAAAGAAAAAAATAACATATATATACATACTAGGTTTTATATCCAACGGGATGGGGCCATTTCGATTTTCTCATGGAACGGGATGCACTACTATCCCATCCCATCTTAACTGTTAGGATAAGAAGCATCTCAAGACACACCGATTGGGACATTAGCGAGGAATGGTTGTCATCCCAAGGGACAATGCCATCTTGACACTTGGGATGGCAAGCCATCCTAGGATCCCATGAGACATCTTATTGGGACTTGAAACCAAGGATAAATAGATACAAACATGCAAGCATGCATTTTGTTACTTTTTTTGAGTTATACTTCATCTCTTAGTTGATCCATCTTTCCATAAGAAAAAGCTTGTTGGTGCTGGTTCTTGTTACCATCGATAGTATATGTTAATTTAATATTTTGTTTGTTCATGGCAAACCTCAAATGATTTAGGGTTAAGATCAGCACATAAGTATTTAAAATCCTTCAAAAAAATTTTCCTCCTTAAACAAGCACAAATCATTTGAAAGGTAGATGATTCACATATACATTAACTTCAAATCTGCACTTTTTTTGTTTACGTTATTAGAACCATCCAATCTAAATTTGAATCTTCCGACAAAAATATTTCATGATTATAGTAATTTGAACCAAAAACTTAAAGTACAATTCACACTAAGATAAACGGCGAGAGACAGCCAAACACTTTTTAATGTTAGGAAAAGAAAAGGTAGAGGAAAAATGAGACCATCAGTGCAACAACTTACTATGATTATGGTAGTCATCATCTTTATGTGATATTCATACCTTAAGACATAACATATTAAATTGCACTCTTGATGCAATTATGATCATTACCAAATTACAGCCATGCGAATTTTAAAGAGAGACTTTGATGTGCTCAGATATTAAGGTCATTTCATATTCTCAAAAAGAGGGAGAAAAGAAAATTAAATTTTCATAATCTTATCACAAGGCAGAATAAGCTATATTGCTGACTCTCAATTGGATCAGCTAAGGATTTGGTTATACGCAAATAAAAGACAAAATATCTAAAAAGCAAAGATGGTGTCAACGTCTGCAGCAATAGCAGCCGAACATACTAAGAATTATCACTGAAACCAAGTGATAATCGTGCTAAACATATTCTAGTCAACTAAACATGACAAAACCTGCTAGAACAAAATCTACAAACAATCAGTTTTCATGCATATAGTCTCAAGTTATTACTCACAAATAATTGTAGAACCAGTGTTGAATAGAAAATGATATCAGAGTAATCAGAAAACAAAGTGATAGTAAGGACGAACAATCCAACCATACCTTTCTCCAAGGACCAGACTTCGATGAAGCTTGAATTGGAGTTGCATACTGCATTGGATAATTGTAAATTAATGATGTACAAATGCAAAACTGATAATAAACTAAGTCTTTGAAGGAACCCAGCAACCCAGCTAATTCTTTATTTCTTAAGAAACAAAAATAGATGGAAAGAATAATTATAAGCAAAGTGCTCCTTTATAAATCTTTTAATTACATCCACAATATATGAAATGACTCAAAGCCATAGGCATTTGAACAATTAGAAAGCAGGCAACCATAGAGAATCTAGGTAGTGAGATGATTGCTAAAGAACCAAAGCAGCCTAGCATATGCTGCTCATATTTAAATGTGAAGAGTGCAAGAAAACCTTATATAACTGAAACTCTTCTGATTTTTTTTTTCCAGAGAATATGTGGTGAAATTGGAAAACCATATAAAGATCCAAAGCAAGCTACTATAATTTTATCATTCAAAGGCCATTCAAACAAATGTTGTCAGTTATGCATAAATTAATTGTCAATGAATATAATTCTGATTTGATAGTATGCTGCATAACTGCTAAAGTCAGTATGCCTCTGTTTAACATTCAAAGACAAATGAGGTTGAAAGACACTGGACATACTTCTCTCTTCCTTTATAGCCATAGTAAAAGAAGAGATTTTCCCATGGCAGTAGTGATCAAACATCAAAGTGCTACTACAAAAAGAAACAAATTACAATTATATAATGTAGGAAAACATGTCATCCTAGTCAAGCTTTTGAGGATCATATTGAATATGAGATTCCTAAAGTGTTGTAGAGATCGCATCCCAAACTCGAATGATATGTCTGGAAGTCCTTTGATTTTCTCATGTAGAATTGTTTTTGCATGGTTGCTGATGGATGTCGCATTACACAAAAGTAGACTCATCCAGAATGAGAATGTCTTACCTCCTCAAACTTCTCAAAGTTCTGAGTATCCAACTCATCATTAACCTCAGGTACAAAAGCAGCCTCAATCTGATATAATCTGTCCCACTGAATGTCTTCAAACCATGGATGCGCCTAAAGTTGCCACAGTTTGAATATTACTATTCCACCTGACAGGTTACTGGAAAACAAAATAGATAACATCTCAACTAGAATTGGACCTTTATTTCATGGGCTCCTCTAGTTCCAAGTCTCTGCTCTACATTGCACAGCAGTTTGCAGATGAGATCTTTAGCTTCAGGTGAAAGATTTGCCTCTTGAGGGAATTTTAAGTGAGCTTTCCAGTTCACGATCTGCAAAACATGAGCTGAGTAAGCATCAACACGAAAACATGCAGCCTCATCTCTTTCTACAGATATTCATTTGAATCCAGATAAATATACTTCGAATATGCAGATCAGTCAAATTTAGGCCAAAAAGTTGTTCCATTAAATTTAAATAATTGATTCCTCATTAACATGCCTGAACAAAAAGAAAGAAAAGAAAAAAAATAAAGAAAGAAAAGCACTAGCATAATCAAGAAAATTATGCTACTGACAATTACAGTTTGATACCTTCTAGCTACACTTTCTAAACATTTTCAAACCTCCTCAATTTCACTTCATTTATTTAACTCTCTTCACTTAACACCAGCCCTTGCATCAATTGCTTTCACCTGTCTGCATAAACTTCCTATCTTAAAATTCATCTCCCAATCTCACACTCTTTGCAGGGCAACCATAAACGACCATGCTTGACAAGGCAGACCCAACATATTTAATTACCGCAGGCCATATAACATTTCACACATGCTGAATGATACCTCGTGTAAAATATGCAACTAAATATAACAAGAATATATGACATTATGCAAAAAAAAAAAAAAAAAAAGCATAAGTGAGGTGCAAATAAAATTAACTTGTAGAATCATCTCATACTCTAATAATCTTAAATATGCTATATTTTTTTATGAGGAAAAAGTATGATATATTTAGAAGAACCCAAAAAATGCTTTGCAAATGGCATACCTTCCTACACGTTGATACTGGTTCATCAGAATAAAATGGTGGGTAACCGACAAGCATCTCATACATGATTGCTCCAAGTGCCCACCTGAAAATTCCAAATGTCAGGAAATTGAAATGGAGTGAGCGAAAATTAGCGCTTAGACTTTACCAGTCACACTCCATGCTGTATCCTTTCTTCAATAAAACTTCTGGAGCAATATAATCCGGGGTTCCAACAGTTGAATAAGCCTTAAGTTACAAAAGCATGTCAGTGAACATCAAAACAAAATTAAATTTTTGTCTTATATAATAGAACACGAAGCATTATGTCCTGCATAAGTACCATGACAACCTAAGCATAATAAACAACAGAAAAACAGGAAAGATAGGATCACATGCATAGTCTCGAGAGAATAGATACTCTTCAAAAGAATAGCATACCAATAATTTGAATATACATTCTTTTTTCAAATTTCTGAAACACTGAGCCATGGCTCCCGCACTGGAAATTGAGTACCATACTTCACAAGTTTCAGACTAGCTCGCATATTTTTAATAGCAAAACTAGAAAAATGCATCAAACAAATTGTAAGTCACATGCAAAACAGCTGCAGCAAGGATTATGCTATTGGTAATTTTCCTTGACAAGCACTAGAGAGCCAGCTTCCAAAAGATGGAATAAAGCCCTGCTTTTAGAACCAAATGTATGCATGGGACAATCAAGGATAAATTGGGATGTGTGACTTACTAACGTTCGCCTGTTCTTCTGCCAATGTAGTAATTGTTCCTGTCGTGTACGCCGGGGTGAAAGGTAGGAATTTAACTGCATCTCACTTCCCGATAGAGGCTTGATATTTTTCCCCATCACATAGTCAGGCTCAGTAAGATCAGGAAAACAACTACAATCCAAAGGTTTACACAACCCAAAATCTGATAGTTTCAGATGGCCATTTTGGTCTAGCAATAAATTATCAGGTTTGATGTCCCTGTTGAATAAGAAACATTCAATTAACTCAAATTATCACAGAGAAACCATAAAGCCATGTATGCACAAAACAATGGGGAAACAAATAAATAAAATACAAAACATATACCTATGAAAATAATTGTGTTTGTGAATAGATTCTATGGCTAAAACTGTCTGCCCGACATAAAACCTGGCTTCATCTTCTGTCAATATATCCTTGCGCATAAGTAAAGTCATCATGTCTCCACCAGAAAGATATTCCATGATAAGATATAAAATTCTTTATCCTGAAAGGAGCAATAAAGTTTGACAATGCAAGCACTATCAACCTCTGCAAGAAGATTTCTTTCTGATTTGACATGCTCCACCTAAAACCAGGAATGGGAGGGAGGTGGGGTCAGAGTGCAGGCAGTTAGCACATTATCCATATAACCAACATCTAAAAGGAAGGAGGAACAAGGAGCCTGTCATAATACCTGACCCCTACGAAGCATTTCAGACTTTTTTAGTTTCTTCATTGCATACACCTGCCTGGTGGTCTTCTCTCTACAAAGCCTCACCTGCATAGCAGCAAATGTATAGACAAGAAATCAGTAAGTTGAAAATTTTGTTTAAGACACTTAACTTATGAACTTCAAAACACAAAACTAATTCAGTTTTCCTTCTGCAGCCTAAGAATTTATATCCCTTAATTGCATAGACAAATTTCCAGAATCAGTAAAAAATAGAGTAAAAAAATGTCCAGACTGAACCATAGTCCACTGGAAGAACTCCGCATCTAGGTAACGTTTGGTTTGGAGATAAAGCATGAATGATGCTTGTTTAGGCCTTACCATGTCTATAGAAAGAACAGGGAGAAAATTCCATTATGGTCGAATATGCCTATTCCAGGAATAACTGTTTTAACAGGATAGGATACGTATAATACCTGGAATAAGACCCTGTTTTTTTGCCTTCCCTTTTTACTAGAAAAAAATACCCTCAACCCACAGTCAAATATCCCTATCCCACCTTTCATGTCATTCAAACTCTCTCTCTCTCTCTCTCTCTCTCTCTCTCTCACACACACACACACACACACACACACACACACACACACACACACACACACACACGCAAAAAAAAAAAAAAATCTAGGTCCAATTTGTTCCATAAATCAGCTGTTTATAAACTCAAAACCAACATAACCAACAAAAGATTTTATACTTGCAAACAACCAAATAAGAAAATGATATCAGTAAAAAAAATTTATTACCCTATAAAACACATGCAATAACACAGCTACAACACTGAACCAAAAATGTAGGCAATAAAGAATTCCAAGTACACCCAGCTGAAATAATAATATGATTCCATTATAGTGAACCAACATCTACATAGAGTTCAAAGACTGACAGTCACTTAGTGTATCATATCATAATGTACCACAAATTACGATACTAAAGTCAGCATGCATAAGCAAAACTAACAATTAAGGAAACTAGATAGTTTTGTATAAATGAATATATTAGGAAAGCATGTAGAATAGCATGACAACTTGTAATGCAGGATGGTGCTCTTCAGGTGAGGGATTCCAACAAATCATAAACGGCATTTATAAAATTATTTCCAAGTTCCTAGTAGCAAGACTAGATATGATGCTGCCTCTTCATATGGATGAAGCCTAGTTTGCTTTCATTAAAGGTAGTTCCATTGTTGAAAACTTCTTTTCTACCCAAGAAATGCTAAGTTACTGTAAGAGGCCTGGATTTTCAGGGATGTTATGTAAACTAGACTTAGATAAAGCATTTGACAGAGTTAATTGGGCATTTCTAGCAGAAGTTCGGGTGGCTCATGGCTTCTCAACCCAATGAACCAATTAGATATTCTCTCTGCTCATCTTAGCTAAAGTGGGTGTAGTTGTGAATGGTTATCTAGGCAAGTGGATAAAGTATAAACAGGAGCTTTAGCAGGGTGACCCTCTCTCCCTAGTCTGTTCATCTTGAGGTGGATGAGCTTACTAGGCTATTGAAACAGAGTGGACAAGTTGAGCTTATAAAAGGAGTACGGGATTTAGCCTGCTTTTGTGACATCTGGAGCTTGCACTTTGTTGATGATTTCTTACTTTCTGTGCGACTGAGATAGAAATACTAATTGCATTTAAAGTTATTCTTCTTGTATTTGAAAATGAGTCTGGTTTAAAGATCAACTTTCACAAGAGTTTGGTGATCTGTTTAAATATAGAGGAATAACATGCTCAGTCCTTAGCCACCTTATTAAATTGTAAGAGAGAAAGCTTGCCTTTCACGTACTTGGGGCTCCCTTTTAAGTGACAGGGGACTACCTAAACATTGCTAGCAACCGTTGATTGAGAAGATGGAAAACAAGCTTACTTCGTAAAAAGGTAAATTACTTTCTATTGGGGGTAGACTATGCTTCATAAACTCGGGTCCTAAGTACTCTATTATGTTACTCTGTTGGGATTCAAATTGTCAAAATGGGCATATCACAGAATTGTTAAGTTAAGAAGAGCTTTTCTTTGGATAGGAAAGGATTCTGTCAGTGGCTTTAATTGCTTAGTGAATTGGGTAAAGACCTATAAGGATAAGAAAGGAGGTTTAAGCATCAAGAATCTACAAAGCATGAATATGACTTTGCTCTCCAAATGGGTGTGGAAGTTTATAAGCAGGTATCGAGAAGGAAACAAACCTTGGAGTAGACAAGTTTCCAAAGCTTACCACTCAAGGTGTCGATTTGTCTTGCGGGAATGATGTAAAGTTTGGAAAGCTTCACCAATATGGAAGGACATATGTAGGGAAGTTGATGCCTTCTGGAATTGAGTCTCCTTTCAACTGGGGAATGGAATGAGCATTAGGTTGTGGGAGGATAGTTGGATTATGCCCTCACCTTTGGCACTTATCTTCAATGACCTATACAGTCATGTGGTTAAAAAATACTATTTAGCCACCTCAGTGTGGTATCCAAGGGAATAGCAATGGAGAGTCGGTCTCCATGGACCTCTCATCGCATTGGAATATCAGCAGCTCCAACTACTAAAAAGCCTTTTCCTACCCTTATTTTCTAGTAAAGATGTTAAATACTTCGTGGACTCATTTTACAAATTCATTAACTTTTGAGAGCTCTGATATCCTTTCTATAGCACTCTTTGGAAAGCTATCGTTCTTGAGAAAACCAAGATATTTTTATAGTTAGCTCTACAGAACAAGCTGCATAGAGATGAGGTACTTTAGAAGAAAGGATGGTCAGCGAGTATTGCTTGTGTCCTATGTGGGGAAAATCAGGGATTGCAAAGCACTTGTTCTTATCCTGCCCAGTCTTGAAGCTGATTCTGGATTGCCTGGGTAGCAAGTAGGGGTTGAGTAGACTAGCTTTGTGCCTCATTAAGCTATGATCTGAATGAAGAAGAAAGAGAGTGCCAACCAACAAGTAGAAGAACTTGGACCAACTGATCATCGCGTTTATACGGCATGCGTGGAACAAGAGGAGCTAAAGAGTATTCTCTGAAAAGGTAGCATCTCAATCCTGGATTATCCATAAAATTGTGGCCACCTTTGGCTTGTGGGGGAATTTATACACTGAAAAGTGAGCAGAAGGTCACAGAGCCTTTTGTATGGACCTTCATTCTCTTTTTCCTTTAACTTCTTTGTAATTCTCTCTTATATTATTCGAATAAATAAATTAGTGGGGAAAGCTTCTCCCTCACTTTTCCTCAACAAAAAAAAAAAGACAACTTGTCATGCAGAAATCATTACACAAACCTAATGATTTGATCAAAGGTTTAAAATACCAAGCGATAGCACTGTCCTAATTTTTCCTTGGAATAGGATGCCCCATGTTTCGACATCTGGGATGGAAAAAGTCCCATCACATTCTAATCCATTTCCTAATTCACCTAGAACACACCATTGACTCAGCCATATCTAAAACTTTGATTTGACCATTAAAAGTATAAACATCCTCAACAGAAATGGAGGTATCTAGTGGCAGAAAACAACTTAAACAGTATATCCATATGGTCATCCAAAATTAGTTTCACTACAAGGAGATTGCAAAATCTTTTGGAGTACTTTTACAAGTCTTCATGACATGCAGCATACAGAATATGCATTATGAAGCTAACCTCATAACCTGATGCTTTAGTTCTGCTTAGTTACAGTGTAAAGGAAAAAAAAGAGAGAGTAGATACCAACCTCCCCAAATGCACCCCTCCCAATAATTGTCAGCAGCTCGAAATCATCAACTCCCATTTTACGCCTTTGAAGGCGCATGTATTCAGTTTCTTCTCTCTCTAAGTTCTTTATGAGGTTGTTTTGCTCTTCCTCAGAAACATTAGCATCAGCAAGCTTCCTCTCCAAGATCCATCGCCTAACATCAACAATATAATTTTAATTTAAAAAAAACAAAATGTAAACAAAGAAGTACAAGGAAGTTTGTACAAAAAAATTAAACTCACTTCCAAAAAGCAGTAATTTGACTGTCAATATATTCAATTTCAAATGTTATTTGTACATTTCATGGTAAATTGGTACATTCTCCAGGGGATTTTTTAACCAAGCCATTTATCCTAGGAATGCAGGTGGAACATATAGCAAGTTTTCACCTGATTTGCTTCCAATTTGATCTGTCCAGTTCTCTCAAGAACTAGAATTGATTGAGGCTGCATCTGGTGATTTAAGATTTTTGAATCAGCATGACATGGAGGAGAAGGTTAGGCTTGGGTAAGTATTCTAGACCTAAAACCTAATCAGTCAGTATTAGAGTCATTTTAGTGCAGGATACAACCTGTTAAGGG
Source organism: Calamus simplicifolius (assembly GCA_900491605.1). Classification (NCBI taxonomy): domain Eukaryota; kingdom Viridiplantae; phylum Streptophyta; class Magnoliopsida; order Arecales; family Arecaceae; genus Calamus; species Calamus simplicifolius. The sequence goes on from UESW01004016.1 coordinate 841,898, forward strand.
AGCAGTCATTTTGCTTCAACATTAAACATTTTCTCCTTTCAGATAAGATAAAAGTTGCAAAATTTATGAACTTATTGGTCCCCATTCTAACATTATGACATCAAAAATCACATTCTTATTACCACTGCAAATCTATTCATGCACCCACTCTATACTCCAGTAGACAGGCTTGTGGATAATATCCATACATAATTGCTCTCACTTTCCCTGCAAGTGCAGAACTGAGATGTTCACATCTAAACCAATATCCAACTGTAACCAGGGAATATCCTATCAGCAATCCAACACTTATCTTTAAAGAGATGTTACCAACCAAAATCTAGTTCTAGCAGGATCCAAAAATTGAAGTTTGCAGTAAAGGATTGTAACAGCTTTGAATGCAAAGGAAACCTGTATGAAATCAGTGACAACATGTATAATAAATGCAGTATTTCAGTGAACATCAGTATGTTATACGCTTGGCTGGTTTTAAAGGGAAGTTGAAATCAGTAAATTGGCTATAAACCATATTAACAAATGCAGTCATCTAACATATAACGTTTCAATCACAGATAGTGATCCATTCAGTTGACAACTTATAGCAGGCTAATTTATTCACTATCACTTGATTGGTAATTCAAATTTACTCACTCAAATGGCGTTTTCAATTTGAGTAATCGTTGAACTATCGTTACCAAGAACAAAATTTTGCAAGCAAAATAAAAATAGAGAACTTACCTCTCCTTGCGTCCCTGCAGGCTCTTCATCTGGGTCTTGTAGTGATTTTCTATGTACTCCTTAGCAGCAGCAACCTTCTGCTTGGTGGTGTTGGAAGGTGAATCATCAATTGGAGGTTTTTGCTCATTTTTCCCATCATCTTTATCCTTATTTTTTATCTCTCCAAACCCCAGCTTTTCGCTTGCCGTTGAAATTTCCGGAATAATCCCTTCATCCAATCCATCTCTATCACAATATCATCGTCCCAACAAAAGCGAAAATGAAGTATCTTCTTGTGCGGACACTTAATTTGTATAAAAGTAAGATAAAAAAAAGCAACAGAAAACGAACATGGAAAACTAAACCTATACACAGAATTAAGTTCCAAAGCGCAACAAAAGTATCAAGTTCGATATTTCAGAAAAAAACCTAATATTTTCAGAACATTCTTATCTCACAAAGCAACACGAAACAAGAAGAAAATCCCAAATAATCCCAAAGAGTACCAATCAAATAACAAAAAAAGGAAAGAAGTTGGCTCATATTTGAGCATCTGTATTCAAACCAAACCATATGGAAGATTGAATCCATTTCGAATGGAAATGAAGAAAAATCAATTTTGCAATAGAATTGCACGCTAAAATTAACAAACCACCTTATAGCATCACCTCGAACTCAAAAGCAATTAACTTATGCCCCAAATTAGCCCATGAACACAAAAACCAAGGATCACTCTTTACCTAAAAGCCCAAACTCGCACCGAATTGCACACCCCACGGGGAAATGCGATAGAAAGCCAGGTTTCTCCCACTCCACAATTCTCAACCCGACGGAACCCTGGCCGAATGGACCAGCGCGGATAAACTGGAACTGGATAGCGCCGAAGTGGAAAGGAATCTCACCTCAATAAGGATAGCATTCAAATACCAAAAGAAAAACTGGTTTTTAATGCAGTGCGATGAATCCGACCATCCTTTTGACTCGCAGCGCCTTCTTCCCACCTTTGCCACAAGAAATAATATAATTAAAAAAACACAACAAATTCACTCGACTTGGGGAAAAAATAAAAAAAAGTAAGCGTTTCAAAGCTATTAATTAATTTTTTTTGGTGAACATTAATTAATCGTTTTTACTACAATTGTTACTCGGGATGGATCAAATGATGAAATAATTATAAAATATTAGCAATATAAATATTTATAAATAAATGATATATAAAATAAGAAAATTTACAAATATCAATAAAAAATATTAATCAATTCAGACGCAAATAGGAGATAAAGCTATAAGGTAGAAAAATGTTTGGAAATATTTTTTTTAAAATGATATATCTTAAGACAAAAGAAAGGTAAATTAAAAAGTAATAGAATCAAAGCTTATAATTTTTATTGCAACAATTTTTTATAAATTAATCAAATGAAATAATAGAACAAACTATTAAGACCAATTAGAAATTACAACAAAATTCTAACTTAATTGAACCAAACCTAATAATAAATAATTTATATCAATATTCTATATAAATTATTTATATATTTATAAAATTATATTTATTTCATTATATTGACTTGTTATTAAATTAATGAGTGAATCAAACCTTTATTTTATAAATTTTAGGTAAAACTAGCATTTTAAATATTTTGCTTATCTCAAAAACTTTATTTAACTCGATCAAATTGTCTATTATAGTACAACCTAAGATGAGACATAGCCTAATACTAATTTACTTCAATATAATGATATGTCACGCTTGGTTGGGGAAATCTCCGCCCAATATTGGGTTAATTTGTTTTAGGATTAGTAAATTTTGAGGTTGAAATGTACAGTAAATCAGTCTAACAAACTATTGCCTCGTTAAGTAATATTATAATATTTATTGTAGTCTATATCTATTAAATATAATTATTTAGTGAGGATAATCCTTTTTTTAGTATTAGTTGTCATTTATAATTATGAATTTCATGGCCAAATATTTTGTTGTTTGGAGTCTAAATGAAGGACAATTGAAGGGTACAGAATACTAGAGAATAAAGTGACAAAAATTCAAAGGTTTTAAACCCACCATATTAAATTATACAAAATATTATATGCAATTATTCCTTTTGCGTCAAAAGAGTTCAGGAAAAGAAGCTAGCAAAACCATATGCCAAAAAAAACAAAGAAAAGGCCAATTAATAAGTTTCATAACATTAAAAGTTAGTGAATCAAATTTTTAATAGTTATTGTAGTAAGTACCTCTTATACATAATTGTTGAGAGAAGACAACCAAAGATTGATATGATTTTTTTATTAGTCATTATTTTTGATTATAAATAGTATAGATAAATTCTTTTATTATTGTAGTATGTACCTATTATAAATTTTTTTCATCTTTGAAGTAGCAAATATTTAAAGTTTTAAAACCTACTACACCAAATCGTGCAAAATATTATTATGTTGATCAAACGTAAGTCTATCTTTCTATGTCAAATGTATACCATAATATTAATCTATAGAGGAGTGGAAATAACTATGTAAGCCAATGAACCAAAAAGTAAAGTGCTGCTTAAATAATAATTTTCATAATTTAAAAATTAATAATTTTAATTATTTAAAATATTATTATGTTGACCAAATGTAAGCCTATAGCTTTTTGTATCAAATATATCATAGTATTAATTAATAATAGCGATCAATTATTAGAAACAAAAGTCAGGGTGTAAGTCTATAAGCCTAAAAAGGAAAGAGAAGTTCAAATCATAATTGTAATAAATTTCATGAAATTAAAAGTTATTATATCAAATTTAACAATATCCAATCTAGAACGAAAATATAGGTAATATCTAAGTTATCCAAAAGTTTCCATGGTCTTCCTGAAAAAACATACGAAGACAAAGGATAATTAGAGCAACAACCACTAACACCATGAATTGAAAGATATATGGTTCAAAGAAAGGTTGAGTGTCCTTCGAAACAGGGGACTGAGGGTTTGGATCCCTGAACTCAACAGTTTCTCTGTCGGAGCTCGGTGCTGCTTGGGCAGGGCTCTCGTTTGCTGTTAGAATCCTTTATGCTCCCAAGATCATGATTGAGGAGGGTTCTATGACTGTCATTTCTTGGTTATTAAAGGAGAGCTATATAGATGGTTCCTCAAATTCGATTCTGAGGGACTGTTGGTCTATGTTGCGGGAGCTTGATTCTGTCCAGATCCATCACACTTATCGTGAGGCCAACTCGACGGCGGACTGGATGGCGACCTTTGCTGCTTAACATGCGGGTCTATGGATTTAGAAGCCAGGCGACCCATGTCCTATCCTTCTGCAGCAGATCTTAACTTCTGATGTATCTGGGCTGACTCACTCAAGAATTGTATAATCACCCGTTTGTAAAAAAAAAAAAAAAAAAAACAAGGGACTGAGGGTTTCTGGTGATGAGTGCTTTGAGATTAGTGTTATCGGTCTTCCCTGCTGCTGATCTACGGTGATCTTGTCGCCGATTCCGGTCATCCTGCTCTGTCTGATGGCTTCCCCTCCTGCACCTTCTCCAGTGTTGTCCGATGGGTCAAAGGTTGCAGGGATGCCATGGCGTCGTGCCCCTGCGGCCTGGTTTGAATGGATTGCACCTTCGCCATCTCTGGCGGAGGTGGCTGAGCTTGAACGACTCTTTTCAGACATCATCCAGATCCCTTCTCTTTGGGCGAACAGGGCGGTCATCGCCCGCAGTCTCTCCCGTTGGGTGCCACCTGAAGCGATTGTCCGAGAGTTTCTTCGGGCTAGAGTTTCAGGAGAGGTGGAAGCGGTTGCTTTGGCTCACCGCCATTACTTGTTTTGATTTGCTGATCTTCAATCCAGAGATCTTGCTCTGAGAAGGCCATGGGTGGTGAACGGGCAGCTGATTGCCGTTGTCAAGTGGCAAGCTGAGTTTGTTCCGGTGGCTGATTCCATCCTCTCTGCCTTACTATGGATCCGTCTTCCCTTGCTTCCACTGGAATTCTGGTTGGAGGAGATCTTGTCTTCCATTTTGTCAGTGGCAGGGGAGTTCCAATTCTCAGACTATGTGACAAAGATGAAGTCTCATGGGGGGTTTGCGCGAGCTTGTGTCCGCGTTAATGTGGGCAAGCCTCTACGCCGGGGGTGCGAGTCTGTGGGAGAAAGGCCCTTCTGGCAGCAATTCTCCTATGAGAATTTGGAGGGTATCTGTCTGGCATGTTGCGCTCTGCACCTCGCCAGCAACTGCTGTTTGGTGCCCGAGCAAGCTCCCTCCCTGATGGCCATTGTTTCGGCCCTTGGATGGCTGTGGTCCAACGGAGAAGGCCCCCCCTGCAGCAGTCGTTGGATTCCAGGAAGATGGGTCAGGGGGATGTGATGCATTCCTCTGGTGTGACTGAGCGCTGGCTGTTTCCCAAAAAGGTGGCTCACCAGCAAGGGACAAGGCTCCATCCTGACGGTCGGGTGCCCTCTTCTTCGAAGCAGATGGGGAGAGGGAGGGAAGGATCCCGTGCTGTGCCAGTCCAATGTGGCTGTGTCGTTTCCAATCTCTAAGCCCTTTGTTGAGTTTCAGATGTCTGAAACTATTTAGCCTGAGTTAGCTGACTTGAACCCTTTCACTGCTCTGATTGCTGCTACGGAGACTGTGGGCCTGGAGATTCGGGTGGACTCGACTCCGAGTCCTTCAAAGCGAGCCCGACCGTTGAGCCTACTTCGCAGCGAGTGGCTTCCAAGGCCTCTAAAGCTAAAGGCAAGGCCCTTCTCGCTGCTAAAGGCAAGGAGCCAGCTTCCTTCACTTCTTTAGCTTCTTCAGACTCAGTTCAGGGGTCAACTGCTCAGACTTGCCGAGGAACCAAGAAATTCCGCAGTACGACTGAGCCTATCCTAGGGTCTGCATTAGGGGTTCCCCAATCGGGTTGCTGGGGGGGAATTACCCACGAGTCTGCAGTCGCTCAGCTTAAGCAGGCCATTCTGAAATGTAATGCGGTGGAGGTGATGGATTCTGCCCAACCAGAGGCATGCTGTGGGACGGAACAAGGGTGGGTTCCTCTCCAGCCAGCTTTCACTCTGTCGAGGAGTTCCTAGGGGACATGGGTTGTGTCCTCCCTACTCAAGCATCAGGATGAAGATTCTAATTTGGAATGTGCGAGGAGCTTTGAAACCCTAGTTTCGCTCCACTTTTAGGAGATTAGTGCAGTTGCATAACCTTGACATTTGTGTTCTTCTGGAAATGCATCTATCTGGAGTTAGTTTGGCATGGTTTCGAAGAATGGTGTCCAGATCCTGGACTTCTTATGCTGTTGAGTCCAACGGTCTTTCTGGTGGCATTATGGTGCTATGGAGAAATGATAGGATTCGGGTGGATGCCTTCCATTGTTGTGGTCAGCAAGTTGCTGCTGTCATATCTGAGGGGACCTCTATTCCTTGGCTCCTATCAGGTGTCTATGCCAGCACTGATTTTCGGGAATGCAGGGTTCTCTAGGATGAGATTCAGTCATTGCTCGTTTAGGGATTTCCCTCCCTCATTGCAGGTGATTTCAACTGCATTGTGGGGGCCCATAAAAAGAAGGGGGAAGACAATATGTGGGAACTGCGGCCAGAGAGGAGTTTAGATCTTTTATTACTTCTGCTGGCCTTCTAGATCTTGGATTTCAGGGCTCCCAATTTACTTGGTGCGACAATCGGCAAGGTTCTGCCAGAGTGTGGGAAAGGCTGGACAGGGCTTTGGCAACTTTTCTTGGCTTCAGATTTACCCTTCTGCCAATGTCACCCACTTATCCGTATAGCCTCTGATCACTGCCCTCTCCTTTTAGTTACTATGCGGGTCTTCAGCGGAGTTGGCAGTTCAGATTTGAGAAGTTTTGGACTTCTTATTCCGCTGCTAGGGCTATTATTTGTGAGGTCTGACGATTGTCTATCAGAAGGAGTGCTATCTACAGACTTTCGAGGCATTTAGTTCTTGCTAGACACAGGCTTTCTAGTTGGAGTAGGGAGGTGGGGGATATTGTGAGGCAAGTTGAAAATATTGAATCTATTATTGCTATGTTTCAGGACAAAAAGGATCAGGAGGGAGCCCTTGATGAGGCTGATTTGTCATCCCTCCGCTCTAGTTTGTCGATCCACCATTCCCTTCTTTGACAGCATGAGATTTTTTGGAAGCAAAGGTCCTGAATCCAGTGGATCAAGAAGGGGATATAATACCAGATTCTTTCATCAGGCCACTATCAAGAGCCGTGCGATGAACCGCATCAGGCGATTATCTGATGATGAGGGCCCTTACAGGAGGATGATCAGGTTATTAGGGATCAGATTTTTCATTTCTTTCGGTCGAGATGGACTGAGATTATTGGTGATGGGCTCCCTGTATGCCCTGTTTCGATCCCTAATAGAGTGTCCGCCACTAAGAATGACATCCTTATCAGGCCTATTTCGGTGGAGGATATTCGGTTGGCGTTATGGGATCTTGGTTCGGATAAGGCCTTGGGGCCTGATGGGTTCCCACCTTTATTCTTCCATCATTATTGGGGTATCTTGGGCAGAAAGTTGTGCAGGCAATCCAGTTGGTTTTCAGTCGAAAGCTATTCCCACTGAGTAGAATCGGACCTTTATTATTTTGGTTCCAAAACGGTCGGATCCGACCTCTTCCCAGCACTTTCGGCCTATCAGTCTTTGCATAACCTTATATAAGGTATGTGCGCGCCTCTTGGTTTCCCGAATGCGGCTTGTGATCCCTCGCCTTATTTCTCCGGAACAAGTGCTTTTCTTAGAGGGCGTAGCATTACTGATAATGCCCTGCTTGCCCAGGAATTCATGCATGATCTCCAGCGAGCTCCTGGTCGTCACTGTCTTATGGCTGTTAAGCTGGACATGGAGAGAGCTTATGATAGACTGAGCTGGGCTTTCCTTTGTTGCACCCTTCAGGAGTTTGGATTTGTGAAGCTCTTCATTGACTAGATTATGGCCTGCGTTTACCGTTCGTCTTTTTCGATCCTTATTAATGGGGGCCAGACTGATTACTTTCACTCGGAGGTTGGGTTGCGGCAGGATGTCCTCTTTCGCTGCTTATGTTCATTCTCTCTACGGATGCTTTATTGAGGGCTCTTTTTCAGGCATGGCAGGAATCTTGTCTCATCCCCTATAATGCGGGGCCCCGGGGGCCCTCGTTGTCTCATTTGCTATTTGCCGATGATTGCATCCTCCTGGGTAAGGCTTCTATAAGCAATGCTTCCATATTTGCCTCTTTACTTCACTCTTACTGCAGGGCCTCTAGTCAGAAGATTAATCTGAGTAAATCTTTGATATGCTTCAGCCCTTTGATGTCGCCTAACTTAAGGTAGGCTATCACACAAATCCTGGATATTTTTCTCATAGTTGACCGACTGTCCTATCTGGGGATCCCTATTACTGGGAGAAGGCCTCGGAGTTCTGATTTCAGTGATCTGGAGAGGCATGTCCTGCTCGGTTGGATGGGTGGCAAGTTATCGGGCTCAATGATGGCAAGGATTACCCTCTTACGATCTATGCTCTCGTCTCTTCCTCTCTATCTGTTATCTAATGCAGCTATTCCATTGACTTGTTTGAGGAAGATTAAGAGATACTTCAGGGACTTCCTTTGGGCATCCATGCAGGACGGTCATGAAACTCACCTTGTGGCCTGGGATATTGTTTGTTTACCTATCTCAGAGGGAGAATTGGGGATCCAGTCCCTTACTGTCAGGAGGAGGCTTTGATTGCTAGGCACGCTACGTGGTTTATGCTTGAACCGCATTGTATGTGGAGCTCCTTCATACATGCTAAATATGGAGACTGGATTTCTTCTGAGGAGCCTCAGTCTTCTCGTGGGCATTCCTTCTTTTGGAAAGAGGTTTGTCGGCATGCACCGGACATCCTGGGCAGTATATCATGGATGATTGGTGATGGAGTCTCTGTGGATGTTGTTCGAGATACGTGGATTGCTGATCTTCTTCTGTCTCGGTGGCCTACCTTTGTAAGCAATGCTATCCCCAGTGGTATGACTGTTTCTGACTTAATCATCCAGGAGCACTTTGTTTGGTACACCCCATTGTTGTCTACTCTCTTTGGGGAAGACCTCTATCGGCATATTCTGTCCATTCCTCTCATTCAAGGTCATACCCCTGACTTTAGGGTTTGGAGGAGATCTTGTTTGCCTTGGGCTCTAATGAGGGACCTCCTGAGAATTTATAGGCCTCAGGCCTAGCAGCTGTTGGATGTGGCTTGGATCTGGCATCTTCCTATCCATCCAAAGGTTCGGCTATTTGTGTGGAAGCTGGCCAGGGACTATCTCCCCACTTGTGCCCTTCTCTCAGGCGTCGGCTAAGCATCCAGCCCACTTGCCCTTTATGTGGTCTTGAGGAGGAGTCGGTTGACATGCTATCTTCACCTGCTCTAGGGCCAGACATATATGGCAGAGTTCGAGCGATCTGCCCTGGGATACTGATTCTTCTTATTTCGAATCTCCTTTTTGGGTTTGATCAGGCAGGATATGGAGAGACGATTCCATCAGAAGGTTACGACGAGAGCATTGCTTACCATATCTGGCTATCTCGTAACCAGCTGGTGTTTACTGAGGAGTCGGCTCCTTCTCATAGGATTGTCAAGATTGCTTTATCCTTAGCTGCGAAGTACACTTCTCATCACTCTATTCTCGATTTTGATAGCCTTGGACTCTGGAGCTCCCATGCTGCCCAGGCAGCGCACCGACATACGATCTTCATCTTCTGGGAGCCTCCACCCCTAGGGTTTGTCAAAATCAATTTTGCGGGAGTGTTAGGGGGAGATCTGCTAGCTCAACTTTTGTTATACGAGGGCCGAATGGTGAGTTGCTGGCTACTGGGGGGTTCAGTTCGCTTGACTCATCTGTGCCCTGGCGGAGTTGTCTGCTACTTGAGCAGGTATCTCCTGTGTTATCTGTGTCCTAGGCCCACAGTCTTATCATTGAGGGTGACTCCATCACTGTTATCCGATGGCTCCGTCAAGACCCCGGTGTCTGCGTGCCATCCAACCCTTTGATTATCGCATTCGTGCCAGCCTTCAGGGTGTTCATTGTGCCCTCATTGGACACGTCTTAGGGAAGCCAACTCTGCGATGATTGGATCGCCGTCAGGGTTGCCAACATTCTGGTTTCTGGAGTTGAAATCAGGGTGATACTTGTCCGTTTGTTTTATCCTAAATTTTGTACTCTGATATATCGGGCTTGACTCATCTTAGATTGGTGTGATTCGACTGTACTAAAAAAAAAAAAAGGATAATTAGAGAGAAATGTAGAAGATCATTATATCCATGATTGTTTTAAAGCAACAGTTCTTCTCATTCTTAACCCACTACGGCCACTTCAACATGAGGCCTCTCACATGTGGTTGTGGGAGGAAACACAAAAAAAAAAAAAAAAAAAGTTGGCTAAAGTTGGAGAGTAAGCAAGTCCTTGGGTTGAAGGTATAAGGATGGATGTAATACCTTAATCTAACATTTATTAGTTAAACATATAAAAAATAATATAATTAAAATTTTTTATTGAATATATATTCATAATATTAGGTATTAAATTAGTTTTCTAATGGATCTTGAATCATTCAAATCGAAGTTCAATTAAGAAATTTACAAGCAATTTTTTGAATATATATCAATGTTGATAAACTTAAAAATTATGAAAATACCATTACATGGACCATTATTAATGGATGATTTTAAATGTCTAAAAATTAATTTTTATTAAAAGTTAATTAAGAGTTAGGAATCTATTTTTAAATATTTATTAAATATTTATCTCTTTAGTTTTATCAAATAAATCAATGTTCTATAAAATAGGAAATCTATTTGCTTTAAAAAAAATAGAGCTCAATTGAAATATTTTTGTATTAAATTAATAATATGGAGGATGAAGGTAGAAGGATAAAGGTTGATGAAGCCTTTGAGTATTAAAATTAAAAGATTAGTCGGGAGTGCCAGCAATTTTATCTAAAGGATATAAGTATCTTACTCTCTAATTAGATTATTTTTACATTTGACTCATAAAAGCATGTTGAAGTTTTCCAAGTTTTTTAATTGCTATTTACATGAAAAATTTGGATTAATTAATTTTATTCAAATATTGTTATATGGAAAGTCTATATGTATATATTTATTAATATGTTAAAAACTAGTTTTATTTTATGATTTAAAGGTGTTTGATTTTTAATTTGCAAAATCATATATATGTGTTATTTTCTTAAATATATTAGTAAGATGTTTATGATATAAAAAAATGATTTATAAATTTTGCAAATTTGTTTGTGTACTTGGTTTATATAAAAAATTTGGATCAGTAAGTTACCTATGTTTATGTCACAATATTTTTTTTGTTAAATTTTGAAAGTAAGTAACTACCCATGCTATGGTGGCGGCATGGGCTCTGGCCATAGTTCTTACGCTAGTGGAGCCTGCCTTGAATGATGATTCTCGAGAAACTACGCTCCTCCCCTCCTGCAAAAGGTGGTTAATAGAGCGGTTGCTAAGGTGGCTCAAGCTCTTGGGATAAAAGCTTGAACCTTTCCTTAAGACATTCCTCAATACGATGCGTCTCTTAATAGTTTTACGTTGAGAATTGTTTATGAGTACGAAGAAACCCCTGGTTAAGCTCATTTTGACTATTGATCGAGCAAAGACTTGAGTATATGGGCTTTGCTGACTGTGTTGGCTTGTGAATATAATGGCCCTCCTTCCTCAAAAGAGGATTTGATATGCTATGTTGTAGCAAGTCATTTGAACAGTCTTCCTGTCAACATTCACGTCATTGGAGTCTTGTAGAACCTCTCAATGAGGATTGCCATCCAACACGGTCCTTGCTTGTTCTTTTTCGACAGCATCTCTTATCGATTGCTTGGATCCCATCGAGTGTGCCAAAAATTATTGCCACTATATTTCTATCAAACAGCCGGGCATGTCGCATGTTCCAGTAGTTATTCTGATGCTGCTCGACACAATAGAATTTAGTCAACAAATAAATAGGTTGATCAGCTAGTGACTTAATTATAAGAATGTAGATGAAAAGTAAATTAAGGATTGATTTAGAGGGCCAGGTATTTCTATTAGAGCTTCTTTTGCCTCGCTAAAGAAAAGACTTCAAAATTAGTGAGCTTAAATGTTCATGGAAAGAATGACTTTACTTACGAAAGTTGGAGACAATCTCACTATAATTATGATCGATTACAATGAAACTAAGTTAGGAAACATACACATAACAAAACATACCTTGAAAATAGAGATTGAAAGGCTCGTAGTTAGTTTTGCATAACTAGACCAAACAAGACTTTCGTGGGAATGACACGAATAAACAAAATGACACAAAGAAACTATAAAAAAGACTAGATTAAAGGGATAGATCCTACCAAATGCAGCTTCTTGTTGATGCTGGAAGGATTGTGTTGTGTTGTATTATCATTGCTGTAGAGGTCGAGGTTGGGGCTTGCTTGCTTTTTTCTTTGATAAGATTCCCTTTTATATATATGTTGGATGGTAGACTCCCATATTTTATTCAATCATACTAATTTCCTTATTTTTCTCCACTTTGTCTAACTGCCCCGAGTTTATCTTTGAAGCCAACTTTTTTTTTTAAAATCTTTTTGAGGCATCCCACAAGATGTTGTTTCTCTTCATCTTGGCTTAACCGAACCTACTCAATTGCGATTCCAATCAGCCCTGAAATGCAACTAGAACTCTGAAAAGAAGAAGAAGAAAGTAATTTCTTTATATATTTATTTATCAATCTCTTAGGTATATATACAAGCTACAAATCTTATGTTAGGAAGGAAAACTAATTACATTAAATCCCTATAAATCAGAATCAAATATATTTATTTCTATTTTAGAAATATAATCTGTTTCCTATTCTAGAAATGCAATATGTAATAATCCTTATGAATCAGAATCAAATATATTTACTTCCTATTCTAGAAATATATTATGTAACACTCCTCCTCAAGCTGGAGCATAAATATTTATCATGCTTAGTTTGTTACAAAGATAATCAACCTGAACTCCATTTAAAGCCTTTGTGAAGATATCTCCCAATTGTTCTCTTATTTTCATATATCCTGTAGAAATCAAACATTGCTGAATCTTCTCACGAACAAAATGACAATCAATCTCAATATGCTTAGTTCGTTCATGGAAGACTATATTGGATGCAATATGAAGTGTAACTTGGTTGTTACATCATAGCTTAGTTGGTATTAAAATTTTGAGGCTCATTTCAGTGAAGAGCTGATATATCAATATTATTTTATACACAGACTTAGCTATAGCCCTATATTTTGATTATGCACTCGAACGTCTTGCTTTTCTATGAAACCAAATTTTCTTCAATAAATATACAATAGCTTGAAGTAGATCTTTGATTTTCCTCAGATTCTACTCAGTCAACATCAGAAAAACATTCAATCCTAGTATGACCATGATTTCCATATAGGATTCATCTCCAAGAAGCTTCTTTTAAATAGCATAAAACTTGTTCTATAGCTCTCCAATGATCGATAGTTGAAGAAGACATATACTGACTTACCACACCTACTGAATAGGCAATATCTGAACGAGTCATAGTAAGATAGTTCAACTTCTCAATCAATATTTTATATCTCTTAGGATCTTCAAATAACTCATCTTTTGTAAGCTACAAATTATGAACCATTGGAGTACTGCATGGTTTAGCCCTCAATTTTTTTTTCTTTCAGACAATAAGTTAAGCACATACTTCCTTTGAGATAAGAAGATTCCTTTCTTACTCCTTGTCACGTCAACTCCCAAGAAATACTTTAGGGTTCCTAAATCCTTTGTATGAGAGTGACTGTGAAGAAAAGACTTGAGAGATGAAATACCACTAATATCACTCCTAGTAATAATAATGTCATCAATATAGACAACTAATAGGATGATACGATCTGTAGACTGCTTGTAGAAAATAGAATGATTGAACTTACTCTTCTTCATGCCAAACTTTTCAACAGCGTAACTAAACTTTTCAAACCAAGCTCGAGGACTTTGTTTCAAGCCATACAAGGATTTATGAAGATGATACACTTTTTCATACTCTTCCTGAGCAATAAAACTAGGTAGTTGCTCTATATAAACTTTCTTCTGAAGATCATCATGAAGAAATGCATTCTTAATGTCTAACTGATGTAGAGGCTAATTATATGTATCTACCATAGAAATAAATAATCGGATAGAAGTAAGTTTAGCAACAGAAGAAAAGATGTCAGAATAATCAACTCCATATATTTGAGCTTATCCCTTAGTAATCAGTCGAGCTTTTAATCTAGTAACAGTCCCTTCAGGATTAACTTTAACTGCAAACACCCATTTATATTCAATAGCCTTTTTTACTTGCAGGTAAGTATACTAGGGTCTAAGTACCATTGTCATCTAAAGTATTCATCTTCTCAATCATAGCATTACACCATCTAGGATGAGATAGAGTTTCATGAACAATCTTAGAAATAGTGACAGAATCAATAGATGTAATAAAAGAATAAGATAATGATGACAAATGATTATATGACACAAAAGAAAATACTAGATAAGTATATTGGCAATAGGAAGATCATCACTAGAACTAGAAACTAGATTCGATGTCGAAGGAACTGGCATAGGACATGGAGTAGAAGGCGTACGTAGGAATAGAAATCGAATCAGGAACAAGAGGTTGTTGGCAGCGAGAATAAACCTATTTTATAGGAGGATTAAAGGGAAGAATATCAGAACTAGGTGATGTAATAGTATAGATTAATAAATCATTATCCTCCTCTTGACTGACTAATAGAATATGAAGATGAAGCAAATGGTGTCTGTTCAAGAAATGTAACATCAACTGACATAAGGTACCTGTTAAGACTGGGACAATAACATCTATATCCTTTTTGCATATGAGAATATCCAAGAAAGATACACTTTAAAGATTTAGAATCATGTTTTGTATTCTGAGGTCGAACATTCCGAACAAAATAAGTACAATCAAATATCCTAGGTTCAATATAAAATAATGACTTATTAGGAAAGAGGACATGAAAGGGAGTCTCACCAGAAAGAACAGAGGAAGGTATACGATTAATCAAAAAATAGGCTATAGAAACTGCATCAGTCCAAAATTGTTTAGGAACTTGCATTTGAAATAACAAAGCTCTGGTAATCTCAAGAAGATGTCTATTTTTTTGTTCAGAAACTCCATTCTAAGATGATGTATCTATACAAGAATTTTAATGAATAATACCATGTTGAACCATATAATTTTAAAAGTATTCTAATAAATATTTCTTAGCATTATCACTTCTCAAATTTTGTATAGGCACATTAAATTGACTTTTGATTTTAGCACAAAAAGTAGTAAAATAAGAAAATAATTTTGAATAATTTTTATTAGAAATAACCATGTCATTCGAGAATAATCATTAACAAAGGTAACACAATATTTAAACCCAGTTTTAGATTCACTAGGACAAGAACCCCAAACATCGGAGTGAACTAACTAAAAAGAAGCACTAGCTCTTTTATTGACTCTGGAACTAGAACTCAAATGATGATGTTTGATAAATTGATAAGACTCGTAATTTAATAAAGATAGGCTAAAAACCGAGGATAAAGTTTCTTTAACATATGCAATGAAGGATGGCCCAACCCATAATGTGCTTCAAACAAACTTTGGTACTTGTGTATCAAGAATATAGAGGCCTCTAGACTCATATCCTTTATCAATAATCTTCTTCGTTATAAGATCCTAAAATAGGTAAAAATTAGGATAGAATGTGATACAATAATTAAGAAAATGGGCAAGTTTACTAATGGAGACTACATTAAAAGACAAGTTAGGTAAACTTAAAATAGATTTTAAAAAAAATTAAGGGCATTGAAATAATTATACTGGATCCTAGAATACAAGATGCAAACCCATCTGCTAAAGTAATCGTAGAACTAGAAGCATATGACTTAAAAGAAGAAAATAAACTAGAATTACCTATCATATGATATGTGGCACCAGAATCAATGATCCATTTGGAAGATGAGAAAATAAGACATGTGTTCATTTTACCTGAATCAACGATGACAGTAATAGAAGTAGATAAAAACTTTAGAGTTTTTGATACTGTGAGAACTTGGCATACTCATCTGCAGATATTAAAATAGACTCAGAAGCATCATTAGTAGAGACAACATGGACTAACTAGATTAATTGATTCTTGCACTACAACTTTCTACAGTCTTTCTTTACATGTCTTGGCTTATGACAATAGTAACATACAACACCTTCCAAATCTTTTCCTTGAGTATCAAAATTTTAATCATAGCTACTTGAGTCTCCCCATTTATTGCCATTTCTATATGGCTATCTTTTAGATTCAGAAGTATGACTGATAAGAGCACTATTAGGCTGAGCAGAAGCTGAATTTTTTGTGCGGAGTACCCTATTAAAAGCTTCTTCTAAAAAGGATATCTCAAGGCTAAAAAGGATTTGAGATTTAGTAGCCTTAAACTTGGAAGGAAGACCGGCCAAGAAGCTCATAACTGCTATCTTTTTTCTTTGAGCTTGTTAAACTTTTACATTAGTACTAAATGGAAGAAGCATATTAAGTTTCTCATGAGTTTTCTTAAAATCCATAAAGTAGTCAGTAAGGGATATGTCACCTTTTTCTGAACGATAAAAGACTTGGTATACCTCATAAGTATGTTTGATATTTTTCTTGCTAGAGTATACAAACTTCAAATAATCAATTTATTAATTCTTTTATAAATTCATAATAATTTATGAAATCAACCACCTCACTATCAATAAAATTATGTATTTATAAAAATAGACGAACATCCTCTCTTAGTCCATGAGATTTTTGAGTCATCACTAGGTGGATCATCAGTTAAATGATTATCCATAGTAATACTCCATAAATAAAGTCTAATAGTTTTACTTCAATATAAATAATTAGATCTATTAAGTTTATGTTCTATGATTTTTGACATCACAGAAACCACATCTGACACAACAACGAACTTTTTTTTCCTCATATTATCAAATATTAAGTTTATGTTCTATGATTTTTGACATCACAAAAACCACATCTGATATAACAACAAACTTTTTTTCTTCATATTATCAAATATCAGCCAAATAATAGAGCAAAAAACTATAACAAAGTTAAAAATACTCAAAGAATCCAAACCTATCCTAAAGTATATCCCACACTGAATAGATGCTGATCCAAACATATAGTAAAATTTCTTATGAAAGTCGAGGTGAGCAAAATGAACGAAAAATGATTAGATTTTGGCAACAAACGTGCCCTCACGCATTAGTGAGTGACAAACTGGACAGACTCTTGTCAGCACGTGTGGCTCACATGCTAAGATTTTGGTGACAAAACTCTGGTCAAAGGCTAATTGGTGAGTAGCGCTTCCCCAGGTATAGGCGGTGAGAACAAAAAATTATCAAAAATAAAATTTTAAAAAAACCCTAAAACTCTACTATTTTTTTTTCAGAGTTATAAGCCTGAAGGCTCTGATACCATAAAATACAACTAGAACACTAAAAGAAAGAAAGAAAGAAAGTAATTTCTATATGTATTTATTCATAAATATTCTTTTAGGTATATCTACAAGCTACAAATCTTATGTTAGGAATAAAACTAATTACATCAATCCTTATCAATCATAATCAAATATATTTACTTTATATTCTAGAAATATAATCTGCTTTCTATTTTAGAAATGCAATATGTAACAAATTCTATGAATCAGAATCAAATATATTTACTTTCTATTCTACAAATATAATATGTAATAAGCCCAAAGTCCATTTTAATGTCCTTTTCTTATATGTGTGTTTGTTTTCTCAAAAAATACTCTAATTGTGCTTAGAATCCAAAGAACTTGAAGTTTGACCAAGCACTCTAACGACCAATTTTTATAATTTTAGAGCATCATGTCCCAATAACATTCATCATTTATCTTCATGTCAAATCAAACTAGTTAAAACAAAACCATGAAAGTAAATAACTAAACGATATTATCTTATGCAAATTATCATATATTTTGGAAGCTTACAAATTTGTAATCTTTCATGTACTTAAAGCAAGCTCCCTTCTAAAGCTCCCTGTCCATTCCTTAAATAACTTAGTTTGTTCTAATAGCTAGTACTTGCTAGATGTGGCTTTTGTATCAATAAGATCAAAAGGCCCCAACATAACCTCTTGTTTGGTAGAAAATATAGTTTATCATATTCAAAACACAAAATTCAACTAATAAGTAGCTGCACGAATACTTTACCTTAATTATTGATCTCAATGATCCTTGATGATTTTGTGTAAGGTTTGGATAGCCTCTCTTTAGTAAAAACATCTTTATGTTTCCCTATCCTTGCCATATTATTGGCCCAGATGGCAACCCAAGAGTGGAGGATGAATTGGGTTCTTTAAAAAATTTAACAATTCAAAACTTAAAATCAATTAAGTTAACTAGCAAATAAATGCAACAATATAAAGCACAATGAGACAGAGAGATAGAGACAAAGGCATGACAAACACATGAAGATTTATAGTGGTTCGGTGTATCCCATACCTATGTCCACTCCCAAGCAACTCTTGGGTCCACACTATAATCACCCAGATTACAGTCGAGTTATTTTATAAGCTCACAACTCTAACTTATTGTTTTACACGGGGTCACAACGAACGCAGCTGGTTTTCCCGGGTTCACCATGTTGGCCCAGATGGCAACCCAAGAGGGGGGGGGTGAATTGGGTTCTTAAAAATTTAAGACTTTTTAACTTTAATTGATTAGTTAGCAAGATGTGCAAGTGAGAGGCTAACTAATAAGCAATGCACAAGCAAATATAAAGAGATAGAGAAAGAGAAAATATGGCATGGCAAACACAAGATAATTTTATAGTGGTTCGGTGCAATCAACACCTACGTCCACTCCCAAGATTCACTTGGGTCCACACTATAATCTCTCTAGATTACAGCCGAGTTGTTTTCAAGCTCACAACTCAAACTTGTTGTTTTACCGGGTACACAACGAACCCAGCTGGTTTTAACTCGGGCTTACCAGCATAAAACCCTACACGTTGTTTTTCACAGGCTCACAACTAACCCAACACAAGCACTCCGGCTTGCACCGAGGTATACCAACCTCCACTGATTCAATCCACTGATTGAATCAGCAAACAAATAGAATAGAAATGTTTGAACAATAATGTGCTCCCCTTGAGCAAATATACAAATGAAGTACAAAATAGTATAAGGTTAGAAAAGCCTGATAATATTGCAGATGGTGGATGCTTGGGCTTTCTTCCTTCTTCTCTTCAACTCCTCTAGAAGTGTTGAATCATGCCTCAGCAAGATTCTTTACCGTTGAAGATTTTGGAGTTGAGATGAAGCTTTTTCCTCTTTTGAAAATCCTCCGATTTGACCTTTGAAATGCTTGTGGATTTTCTTTTGGCTCTAGTGGATTGATGAGAAGGAGCAGACGAAACTTTCACTTGGATTTCACTCCTTTTGAAACTCTTCTTTGAGCTAAATGATTTTTCCAATATGCTCTATTTTTCCCTCTTTTCAAATGATATTCTTTTCTTTCTTTTTGATTTTCTCTTCTGTTTTTGATTTGAAAAGAACTCCTCTATTTATAGAATCTGCAAAAATATATCCGTTAGATACAAGGAAAAATAGCCGTTATTCAAAAATCTAACCGTTGGGGCTGATGTGTCATCGTTAAAAATCGCGCCCAGAATTCGTGGAGTCGACTCAAGCTTTGAGGGAGTCGGCTCGAGGTCGATTACCAAAAATAGAAATATTTTAAGCATTGAAGGGTCGACTCGCGAAAACAGAAGTGTCGGCTCGCGAAAGTTGGGAGTCGACTCGAGGAAAATGGGGAGTCGACTCGAGAAGTGCTCAAAAAACATGGGTTCTGTTGTTTGAGCGGAGTCGGCTCGTACAGACAGGAGTCGGCTCGCAAGAATCAGGGGTCGACTCTTGAAAAGCAAGGGTCGACTCGAGAAAATCAGGCAATCTGGGGAGTCGACTCGGAAACCCTTGAGTCGGCTCGGGACCGATACAAAAATCAGAAAAATGTTCTGATTGACTTTAAAACTTGTCCCAATTAAATTTAAAATATAAATTTGACTTGAATACATTAAATGACGTTTATCATGGATTCAAGACATGTTCCAAGAATTCATCGATTGAATTATTATGTGTAAAAATTCCTTTTTGAATTCTTTTAAGCATAGAACTTGAAACTCCTTTTTCTAATAGATTCAAAGCTCATTTAATATAACCATTGATAGTTCATTCTTTCAATTTGAATAAGCTCAAGGTTTTTGATAAATAAACACATTGTTTTCTTTAATATACTCATGGCTTTTGGAAATCATCAAAATCAATAAAGTTGGGGCAATTATGTTTCAATAATTTCTCAACAATCTCCCCCTTTTTGATGATGACAAAAACATTGAGTATATGCATTATAAAAATTGAAAAAATTTGTGATTCCAAAATCAACTATTATGTTCTTGGAAAGGCTCCCCCTCAATGAGGTAGCTCCCCCTATGAACCTTAATTTTATAAATCATTCAAAATTTTCAAAATCAGAAACTTAAGCATTTCCTTTATTAAATTCAATTTGAGCATTTCCTTTATAAATACAATTTATCTCTTCCCCTTATGCTCTTCCTCTTTCAAAATTAAACTTTGATTATTGAAGGCAAGGCATATACAAGGCATATACAATTGAATAAAACTCTCCCCCTTTTTTGTAATCAACAAAAAGGTTAGAAAGTTCAATATCAATAACATTCTTTATCTTTTTCATTTAACTTATCAATTGAGGATTAACATTCAAAGAAATTCAAGGATACTTACAATTGAAATAGACAAAGTGAAGCATCAAACATTCTCATTACTTCAAAATGAAAGTACATGGAAATGTAAACTTGCTCAATGCATTGAAAGTAAACTTGGTTGCATCAAAAGGAGATTACATGAAAACTTAAAAATTTCTTCTAGTAATTCTATTCAAGTGATCTACAATTTGCTTCATCCCTTCACATTGAAGTCTAACATAGTCTTTTAGTTTTTCATCAACAAAAGTACAAGCAGAAGTGATTTTATCTTGAAGCTCGGCGTTGCATTGGGAGTATGTCTCCGATCACCGCAGATGTCCTTAAGTTCTTCAAAATATTCTTTAAATTTTCACTTAAGGACTCAGATGAACTGAGAGTAGACTCAATCAATGCAACTCGATCACTGAGAGATATAAGGCTTCTTTTAAGTTCATAACTTTTCATTGAATTCTTCTTTCAGTCTATTTTCTTAATCACTTAACTCAGACTTGAATAAAGATCGAAGTTGATCTAACTGTATATCAGAAAAACTACCAGATAAAAATGAAGACTGAGCAGGAGCAACAGTAGGAGCAGGGGTAGAATCTGAAGCAGGAGCAGGAACAGACTCTGGAATAGATGAACACTGAGGAGGCTCCGGAGATGAATGTCTCAAGGAAGGTCTGGGTGCCTCTGCATCTCTGTCCTCAGTAACAGTCTTTCTTTCCCAACTTCCATTTTTCTTAACAAACCCCATGCGATGAATAGTAGCCAAAGTATAGTAATCTGTATGTCTTAAATTTCTTTGGCTCACTATCACTGAACACAATCCCTTGGCTTTGAAATAATTTAGTCAAAATCATGCCATAGGGTAAGCTAGATTTCTTTTTCCCCCACAGTCAGCAATATACCAAATTATCATCCTAGGAAGATTGATGGGTTTCCCAGAGACTACTGCATCCATGACAAAAATATCTCGCTCAGAAACATAGTCAACCTCCGGTCTTGGGAAATAAAATCCTACTGCAAATGTTGTGGAGAAGTCTTAATTCTAAAGGCAGTTGATAGCAAAGACTTCTTCAAATCCTTCAAAATTTCGGTTAGTAGCCTAGTAGGGCTGGGCTCTATCATCAGGGGAAATGTAGAAGGTCCAGACAAGGGTAACTTCAATAATCTAGAGAGAATAGAGGATGTACATGTTAGACCATGCCTCTAACCTTGCTGACCAAGCCATCATCTCCTCTTGATAAATTCTTATAAAATTCTTTAACAAGGCAGGGTAGGTTGGACAATCTAAAGAACAAATCACTCAAATCCCATTTCATTAACTGTCTACCAATGATGAATCCTTCATTCTCAAATAATTCGAAATCAACCTTCCTTCCTGTGGTACAATCCTACTGGCTAGAAGATCTACCTGAGGGGTAGGAGCTGGAGCTGGAGGATCACTAGCCGAAGGTGTAGAGGATGAGTCCGTAGACGGCTCACGGACGGGTCGTCGGACGGTCCTCTTTCTCTTCAAACCGGCGCCACTCGAGCTTGCTCCTCGGGTTTTGGTGCCATTGATCTTAAAGGATTGGTTAATCAGAGGTTATTTGAGGTTTGGAGGGTTTTGGGAAAGTTTTGGAGAGGTTTGGAAAGATTTGGAAGAATGAAATGTCCGTCGGGTCGACTCGTGCCCTAAATAATTCGACTGGGACCACGTCGAGTCGACTCGCACAAAGGGTGGAGTCGGCTCCCGACTAGTCACAGAGCACGGCCACGATCTCGAGTCGACTCGCTCAGAGGAGGGGTCGACTCCTGAGTTTCAGCAGAAACTCGAGTCGACTCCGATACTCTCGAGTCGGCTCCGAGACAATTTCAGAGAAAAATTAGATTGAGATTCAGAGAATCCGAATTGTCCGAAATTTGATCTTTGAGTATGATTAAAAATCATGGATTTGAGAGATCAATTGATATGAGTTCTAGATAAATTTCCTTAAGATTTTGAGAATTTGAAAGAATCTAGATATATTTCCTTAGGGTTTCAAAATTTATTCAAAAGGATCACAAATCCTAACTCTCCTCTAAGATAACAAAATCTTTCTTCATTTAAAGGTTTAGTAATATGTCAGCTAATTGTTCTTCAGTGTTAACATAATCAAGACAAATTTCATCATTAGCTACATGTTCTCTTATAAAATGATATCTAATTTCTATGTGTTTTGTTCTTGAATGTTGAATTGGATTTTTAGTTAGATTATTGCACTTGTGTTATCACATCTTATGGGTGTTTTATCAAGTGTGATACCATAGTCTTCAAGTTGTCGCTTAATCCATAGGATTTGAGCACAGCAACTTCCAGCTGCTACATATTCAGCTTCAGTAGTTGATAATGCAACTGAATTTTGCTTTTTGCTAAACCATGAGATTAAGTTACTTCCTAAGAATTGGCATGCACCACTTGTGCTTTTTCTATCTAACTTACATCCAGCATAATCAGAATCAGAATATGCAATTAGGTTTAATGTTGAGTCTCTAGAATACCATAAACCTACATTTTTAGTTCCATTTAGATATCTTAAAATTCTTTTAACAGCAATTAAATGTGATTCTTTAGGTTCAGATTGAAATCTAGCACATAAACATACAGAAAACATTATATCTGGTCTACTTGCAGTTAAGTAAAGTAGGGATCCGATTATACCTCGATAATACTTTTGATCAACCTTTTTACCTTCTTCATCTTTGTCCAGCTTGCATGAAGGACTCATTGGAGTTCCGAGGGGTTTCATTGTTTCCATACCAAACTTTTTGAGTAGTTCTCTTGTGTATTTGGTTTGGTTGATAAAGATTCCCTCTTTGCTTTGTTTGATTTGGAGTCCAAGGAAGAAGTTGAGTTCTCCCATCATGCTCATTCAATTCTCCCTGCATCAACTTAGCAAATTCTTGACATAGAAGATCGTTAGTAGCACCAAAAATAATGTCATCAACGTATATTTGAACTACAATAAATCTTTACCTTTTCTTTTCAAAAACAAAGTTTTATCAACATTTCCTCTTGTAAAATCATTTTCAATTAAGAATTTACTTAATCTATCATACCAAGCTCTAGGTGCTTGTTTCAAACCATATAAAGCTTTGTGCAATTTAAAAACGTGATTTGAAAATTCATGATCTTCAAAACCTGGTGGTTGTTCTACATAAACTTCTTCATTTATAAATCCATTTAAAATGCACTTTTTACATCCATTTGAAATAAGTTAAATTCATATGACATGCAAATGCAAGTAATAGCCTAATGGCTTCTAATCTAGCTACTGGTGCAAAGGTTTCATCAAAATCAATACCTTCTTCTTGATTATATCCTTTTGCAACTAATCTAGCTTTGTTTCTAATTACTATGCCATTTTCATCTAGTTTATTTCTAAATACCATTTTGATCCTATACAGAATGATTTTTAGGTCTTTCAACTAATGTCCATACATTATTTCTAGTAAATTGATTTAATTCTTCTTGCATAGCTAACATCCAATTATTATCTTTTTCAGCTTCTTCAATAGTTTTAGGTTCAATTTGTGATACAAATGCAAGATGATTACTAATATTTCTCATAGATGATCTAGTTCTTATTCCTTGAGATGGATCACCTATAATCAATTCCTTAGGATGACTATAAGCATATCTCCAATCTCTTGGAAGATCTATATCATTATGATCAATATTGACATCATCATCCTTAGGTGAATCATTATCTTTAGCTTCTTGCTCATGATCTGAAGATACATCAATATTTAATTTTTCAAGATCTTTTCAATTATGTTTGTATCTTCCTCATCATCAAACTTTTCAGAACGAGTTGCTAAAGATTCATCAAAAACTACATGAATGGATTCTTCAACACTAAGGTTTTCTTGTTAAATACTCTATATGCTTTACTAGTTGTTGAATATCCTAGAAAAATTCCTTCATCAGATTTAGCATCAAATTTGCCTAAATTGTTTTTACCATTATTATGAACAAACATTTACAACCAAATGCATGAAAGTATTTTATATTTGGTTTTCTTTCATTCCATAATTCATAAGGTGTTTTCTTTAATATTGGTCTTATTAGGCTCTATTTAAATGTAACATGCCGTGTTAATAGCTTCCGCCCAAAAATACTTTGGTAGTTGCTTTCACATAGCATGGTACGGGCCATGTCTTCTAGAGTCCTATTTTTCCTTTCAACTACACCATTTTGTGTGGGTCCTAGGTGCTGAAAAATTATGATTAATACCATTTTCAGAACAAAAATTTCAAATAGGTGATTTTCAAATTCAGTTCCATGATCACTTCTTAGAGATACTATGGTAGTGTTTTTCTCATTTGTGACTTTCTTAAAGAATTTCAGGAATATCGAGAAAGTCTCATCTTTGTGAGCTAAAAACATTACCCAAGTATATCTAGAATAATCATCTACAATCACTAGACCATATTTCTTTCCTCCTAGACTTGTGGTTCTAGTTGGTCCGAAAAGGTCCATGTGAAGTAGCTCTAATGCCCTAGAAGTTGAAACAATGTTTTTAGATTTAAAGAACTTCTAGTTTGTTTTCCAAATTGACATGCATCACATATTTTATTATTTTCAAAATCTATTTAGGTAATCCTTTAACTAAGTCCATTTTAATTAGTTTTGAAATAAGGTGTGTGCTTGCATGACCTAATCTACGATGCCACAACCAACTAATTTCATTTATGTTAGCATTGTCAGCAATTAAGCAATGATCACTCAAAGATAATTTTTCTAAGTCAACTAAGTAAACATTGCCATGTCTATAACCAGTAAATACAATGCTATCATCAATAGAATTAGTTACAGTGCATACCGAAGATTTAAATGAAACATTAAAATTTTTATCACATAATTGACTTATACTTATTAGATTATGCTTCAAACCATTAACATAAAGTACATTATCAATAACTATAGATGGAGTTATGCGAACTTTACCAAGGCCCATAATTTGACCTTTACCGTTGTCGCCAAACGTCACAACTCCACCTTTCTTTTCTTCCAGGGTGATGAATTCATCTTTGTCACCCGTCATATGTCTTGAGCAGCCACTATCAAGGTACCACTTTTTCTTTGATCTTTTGGCTACAAGACATTCCTGCAACATAATTTAAACTTTATGCTTAGGTACCCAAGCTTTCTTGGGTCCTTCATGGTTAGCAGCAATAAAATTGTTCCTTTCGGAACCCATATTTTCTTAGCTTTAATATTTAACTTGTTGTTGTTTAACGTTTTGCATTCAAAGGATTTGTGACCTTTTTCATTACATTTAAAACAAGTTATATTACTTTGGTTGGCTTTTATAAAAATATTCTTTAGAGATTTCTGTTTCCTTAATGTGTTATATCCTAAACCTGCTTTGTCAAAAACAGCTTTTTGACTATTTAGGATCATGTTAAGTTTAGTTGAACTTAAGGTGAATTTCTCAACAATGTCTTTATATTTTTAACATCTTTCTTAAGAGAGTTTTTCTTTAGCTTGCTGTTCTTTATCTAAAGCTAAAGTTTCTAATTGATCTTTTAAATCTTTAGTTGAGTTTTTAGTTTCAGATTTTAACAAATCTATTTCTTGATTAAGATTATCTCTTTCTTTCCTAAGTTCTTCTTTTTCATTAGTTAAGTTCTTAACTCTAAAGCTAATTCATTTTTACTTTTAGCCAAACTAATATTGTCATTTTTCAAAAACTTATACTTTTTCTTTAAGGATTTAAAATCAATCATAAGTTCATTGAAAGCCTCAAACATTTCATCAAATGTAAAGTCATCATTTGAGTTTTCAGAACTTACCTCATTGTCGTTGTCGTCGCCGTTGACCATTAAGCAAATATTGGCAACTTCCTTTTGCTCATCTTCTTCCGACGAGAAAGATTCATCAGACCATGTTGCCATGTATGCTTTCTTCTTTTTCTTGTAGGCCTTTTTCAGCAAAGGACAATCATACTTAAAGTGCCCTGGCTTTTTGCACTCATAACATACTAAGGGCTCTTTTCTTTTTCTTTCTCCTTGTCCTTTCTCTTATCCTTTTCTCCTTCAAATCTTGCTCCAAATTTCTTTTTATGAAATGGCCTTTTTCTCATGAACCTTCTGAATTTTTTGGCCAAGAGAGCAGTTTCCTCATCATCTTCATCATTGCTTTCACTGCTGCTCTCTTCCATTTCTGCAGTCTTGAGGGCAAGAGTTTTTCTTCTTTTTGTTTCCTCCTCAACATGCTGCTTCATTGTTAACTCGTGGGTCATTAAGGATCCTAGAAGCTCCTCTAAAGGTAGTGCATTGAGGTCCTTTGCTTCTTGGATGGCAGTGACTTTTGCTTCCCACGATCTTGGTAGTGACCTAAGAATTTTACGCACAAGATCAGCATTAGAATAAATTCTACCAAGACTTTTCAGACCATTCACAATATCAGTAAATCCAGTGAACATGCATGTGATGGTTTCAGTTTGTTCCATAGTAAATAATTCATATTTATGAACCAAAATATTTATCTTTGATTCTTTTACTTGGTTTGTTCCTTCATGAGTAATTTCCAACCTATCCCAAATTTCTTTTGCGGAATTACAAGTTGAGATTCGGTTGAATTCATTTGAATCCAAGGAACAATACAAAATATTAATGGCCTTAGCATTAAGTTGTGCCATTCTCCTATCATTATCATTCCAATCCCTTTCGGGTTTAGGAACAATAGTGCCATCAATAAGGTGTGGGTGTACTAGGTCCGTTTATTATTACTCCCCATAATTCATAGTCCGAAGCTTGAATGAATATTCTCATTCTAGCTTTCCAATATGAATAGTTGGTTCCATTAAATAAAGGAGGTCGATTCGTAGAATGACCTTCAGCAAAACTTGAACCAATTTGTGTTGCCATATGGATCTTTAGCCCTTGATCGTGAGATCAAATTCTAAATGAGCACTTGCTCTGATACCAATTGTTGGCCCAGATGCAACCCAAGAGGGGGGGGTGAATTGGGTTCTTAAAAATTTAAGACTTTTTAACTTTAATTGATTAGTTAGCAAGATGTGCAAGTGAGAGGCTAACTAATAAGCAATGCACAAGCAAATATAAAGAGATAAAGAAAGAGAAAATATGGCACGGCAAACACAAGATAATTTTATAGTGGTTCGGTGCAATCAACACCTACGTCCACTCCCAAGATTCACTTGGGTCCACACTATAATCTCTCTAGATTACAGCCGAGTTGTTTTTCAAGCTCACAACTCAAACTTGTTGTTTTACCGGGTGCACAACGAACCCAGCTGGTTTTAACTCAGGCTTACCAGCACAAAACCCTACACATTGTTTTTCACGGGCTCACAACTAACCCAACACAAGCACTCCGGCTTGCACCGAGGTATACCAACCTCCACTGATTCAATCCACTGATTGAATCAGCAAACAAATAGAATAGAAATGTTTGAACAATAATGTGCTCCCCTTGAGCAAATATACAAATGAAGTACAAAATAGTATAAGGTTAGAAAAGCCTGATAATATTGCAGATGGTGGATGCTTGGGCTTTCTCCCTTCTTCTCTTCAACTCCTCTAGAAGTGTTAAATCATGCCTCAGCAAGATTCTTGACCGTTGAAGATTTTGGAGTTGAGATGAAGCTTTTTCCTCTTTTGAAAATCCTCCGATTTGACCTTTGAAATACTTGTGGATTTTCTTTTGGCTCTAGTGGATTGATGAGAAGGAGCAGACGAAACTTTCACTTGGATTTCACTCCTTTTGAAACACTCTTCTTTGAGCTAAATGATTTTTCCAATATGCTCTATTTTTCCCTCTTTTCAAATGATATTCTTTTCTTTCTTTTTGATTTTCTCTTCTGTTTTTGATTTGAAAAGAACTCCTCTATTTATAGAATCTGCAAAAATATATCCGTTAGATACAAGGAAAAATAGCCGTTATTCAAAAATCTAACCGTTGGGGCTGATGTGTCATCGTTAAAAATCGCGCCCAGAATTCGTGGAGTCGACTCGAGCTTTGAGGGAGTCGGCTCGAGGTCGATTACCAAAAATAGAAACATTTTAAGCATTGAAGGGTCGACTCGCGAAAACAGAAGTGTCGGCTCGCGAAAGTTGGGAGTCGACTCGAGAAAAATGGGGAGTCGACTCGAGAAGTGCTCAAAAAACATGGGTTCTGTTGTTTGAGCAGAGTCAGCTCGCACAGATAGGAGTCGGCTCGCAAGAAGTCAGGGGTCGACTCTTGAAAAGCCAAGGGTCGACTCAAGAAAATCAGGCAATCTGGGGAGTCGACTCGGAAACCCTTGAGTCGGCTCGGGACCGATACAAAAATCAGAAAAATGTTCTGATTGACTTTAAAACTTGTCCCAATCAAATTTAAAATATAAATTTGACTTGAATACATTAGATATGTCGTTTATCATGGATTCAAGACATGTTCCAAGAATTCATCGATTGAATTATTATGTGTAAAAATTCCTTTTAGAATTCTTTTAAGCATAGAACTTGAAACTCCTTTTTCTAATAGATTCAAAGCTCATTTAATATAACCATTGATAGTTCATTTCTTTCAATTTGAATAAGCTCAAGGTTTTTGATAAATAAACACATTGTTTTCTTTAAGATACTCATGGCTTTTGGAAATCATCAAAATCAATAAAGTTGGGGCAATTATGTTTCAATAATTTCTCAACATACCAGCACAAAATCCAACGTAAGCTACACATAGCTTACTCCGAGGTTAACAACCTCAACTAATTCAATCATTGAATTAGACAAACAACAAATCAATTAAGAATTTACAACAATAACAGCTCCTTAATTAAGCAAATAAGCAATGTAAGCAAATGGAAATAGAAAAGCCTGATTTTTGAAGCAATGTAGGGCTTGAGCTTTTATTCTTTTCTTCTCTTCTCCTTCTCTTCTGAATTGAATGGGATTAGAGCACTTGAAGAGATTTTGGTGAAGAAACGGTTGAAGATTTAGGGCTTTCTCCTTCTTCTTCAAAACTAGGAAAATCCTTTGAAATAGCTCTTTTGGCGCTTTTGGATTCCTCTTCTAACTCTCAATAGTGGATAGGCTTTGGCTCAAAAAATTTTTGAAGAGAGATTTTTGATTTCTTCTTTTTTTTCTTTTTGTTTCACTTTTTTTTGTTCTTTTTATTTCAAACGATTCAATCACATTTTATAGGCATTTCAATCCATGAGTAGGTGAAAAATAGCCGTTGGAGTTATCCTTGGATGTTCCTTACCAAAAGAAAATATATCAGTTAGGGATTAGGTAGGAAAAATATATCCATTGAAAACTTGAAAATTTTATTTCTGACGTGGAGGTATCGGCTTGAAAACTTGAAAATTTTGTTTCTGACGTGGAGGTATTGGCTCCAGGTCTTCAAGTGTCGGCCCCAAATCGGAATCCTAAATATAGTAATAAAGGATCCATCAAGGTATCGGTTCCAAGATTTTGAAGTGTCGGCTCAGCGAGATCTGGAGTTGGCTCCAACTTTCTAAAGGTGTCGGCTTCACCATTGTCCAAAAACATCACTCTCTGTAACTGATATGGAGTCGGCTCCACACTCTACAGGTGTCGACTCTAATTTTCATGTGTCGGCTCCAGAAATTTAGGTGTCAGCTTCGAACCGTGCCGAAAATCAATACTGTTCTGATACTCTCTAGAGTCGGCTCTGAGGACTTAGGGTGTCGGCTTTAAGTTCTGACTTACATAAATTCCATTTAAATTCAACTTGAAACTGATTTTCTAAGTAACATATTGATGAATAACTAATCTTAATTCCTAAAACACTTATCAAATTTATCAGAAACATAAGGAATATACTTATGGCTTTTGTTAATCATCAAAATTAATAATTAGGTCAACAATCTCCCCCTTTTTTATGATGACAAAAACATTGAGTATATGCATGATTAATCAATGAAAGTTTCAAAACAGAGAAGAGTTCTCATAGTTAAGCTCCCCCTGAATGAGGTAGTTCCCCCTATGATACTCAAATTAACATCTTTTCTTCTTATCATTAAAACTTATGCAATTAAGTTCATTCAATGCTTGATACCAATTGATTAATGAAATTCATTCAATGTATATATAATTATCTTCTTTCCCTTTTATACATATACAACTATCATTTACTTTTTCCCCTTTTTTGTAATCAACAAAAAGGTTAAGAAGATGCAAATAATATAGATTAAAATCAATACATTAAACATTAAGTGAATCAAAATTTAATTCAAGTCACTCAATATCAAGGTTCAAAGATAGTAAATATGATTTTCATTAAAGTATCAAAACATTACATCATAATTGCTTTCATACATCATTGAACTATAACAAAATGTTACTTCAATTATATTAAAACATCAAAACATATTAAACTAAACATCAACTTCTAATTACATCAAAAGCAAACTAAAATTCTAATAACCAAATCTAAGAAGTCTTTGCAATTCTTCTAAAATCTTTCACATTCCTTCCTTTTGGAGTGTTCATGAAGTCTTTTAGTCTGTCATCAATGAAAGCAGATGCAAGTAACAATTTTGTCTTGAAGCTCTACATTGCACTTTGAATAAATATATGAGTCTCCTCCTATATCTTTGATCTTTTCAAAAATAAGCTTTAAGTCCGACTTCAAAGCCTCTGAAGAAGTTTCAAAAGATGAACCAAATCTGGTAACCTTGTCTTCTATAGTGTACAGGGTCTCCTTAATATTCAAAAATATAGCATCAAACTCATCTTTTATCATTTCTTCATGACTAGCCAATAGATTTTTAAGCTGCTCTAACTGAATATCAGAAAATCTAGAAGAACTGTAAGAAGAGGGTGCAGAATCAGGTACAACTGTAGGTGTAGGTGCTGGAGTCGCCGGGGGTGCCTCCTGGGGTACTGAACAATCCGGTGCAGGCGAATGATGCCTATCTGAGGGTCCTACCTCGGAAGGTCCATGGACCACAGAGTCAGCTCCAGTGGCTCTCAACTCATCCTGACCTTTCCTTAACCAAATACCATTCACTTTCTTAAAACCTATCCAGTGCAAAGTAGCGGAATTGTAATAGTCAGTGTGCCGAAGTCTCTTTAGGGGCTCATTTTTCAGAATGCTAACTCCTTGGCTTCGAAATACTCTCGTCAAAACCATGCCATAAGGAAGTGTAGCTCTCTTCCTACTACCCGCCTCTGCCATATATCCAATTATCATCCCTGGTAGGTTAAGAGGTAGTCCCGTAATCACACAATTCATAACTACAATGTCTCGCTCCGAGACATACTCAAAACGTCCAGTCTTAGGAAACAAGATCCGGCTACAAATATTATGAAAAAATCTAAGCTCTATGGGTAGCTGATTAGCACTCACTTTCTCAAAATCAGTCATCTCTCTGCCAAGTAATCTAGAAAGTGCTACACCTCTCTCACTATGTGCGCTCGCTATCAAACCAATAGCAGGAATTTCCAATAAATTTCCCAACATTTTGGCTGTCAAATGAATTCTGATACCTCTGACTGAGCTAACAAGCCCACCATCTCCTCTAGACAAATTGTTGTAAAATTTCTTTACTAGACTTGGGTAGGTTGGGATATCTAATGAGCAAATTCGTTTCCAACCCATTTCCTTTAATTGTCTTCCTAGGAAAAAATCCTTTGATTCAAAAAAGTCAAAATCTACTTTCCTACCAGTTGTAATGATTTTTCCTACTAACAAATCAACTTGAGGGGATGAAGTAGAGGGATTCACACTTTGGGTTGAAGAAGAGGAGGTCGAAGATGAACTATGCGACGGTTGACGAATCGAACGCCTCGCAGTCCTTCTGCCGATTGTAATGGGCACTTCAAAGGATGATCCACGATGCTTTGGTGCCATTGGAAGCAAGGGGATGGTAGATTTGAAGAATTCGGAGATTTGAGTGAAGTGGGGAAGGATTTGGAGATGATTTGAGGAAATTAGAAAACGAAATGTGTCGACTCTGCCCTAATATAGCCAAACTGGGTTCACCAGGTATCGACTCCCGCAAAGTGAGGTGTCGACTCTAACTCGCTAAAACAATCAGCGCTCGAAATAGAGTTAGCTCCATAAAGCCAGGTGTCGGCTCCCAGAAACACAGACAGAGCACATAGACAGGTGTCAACTCCACTAATTATGGTGTCGACTCTAAGAAAGTTTCAGTGAAAAATTGAAAGTTTCAAATGATCCGAAACTTGTCAGAAAGGTTATCAAAATTTGAATAAATCAAGGGATTCATGTTTCTAGATAAGTTTTCCTTAGAATCATGAGAAAACGTTTAAGAAAAGTGATTGAAATCTAGATAATTGATCATTGGAGGTTTAGACTATTCTAAAGGATTACAAATTCCTAATTCACCTCTAAGATAGCAAAATCTTTCTTCACTAAGGGGTTTTGTAAATATATCAACTAATTGTTCATCAGTACAAACATAATCAAGACAAATGTCACCATTAGCTACATGTTCTCTAATAAAGTGATATCTAATTTCAATATGTTTAGTTCTTGAATGTTTTATAGGATTTTTAGTTAAATTGATTGCATTAGTGTTATCACATCTAATAGGAGTTTTATCAAGTGTTATGCCATAATCTTCAAGTTGTCGCTTAATCCAAAGGATTTGAGCACAACAACTTCCAGCTGCAACATATTTTGCTTCAGTAGTAGATAATGCAATCGAATTTTACTTTTTGCTAAACCATGAGATTAAGTTACTTCCTAAAAATTGACATGCACCACTTGTACTTTTTCTATCAAGTTTACATCCAGCATAGTCAGAATTAGAATATGCAATCAAATTTAGTGTTGAGTCTCTAGAATACCATAATCCTACATTTTTAGTTCCACTTAGATATCTTAGTATTTTTTTTACAGCAATTAAATGAGATTCTTTAGGTTCAAATTGATATCTAGCACATAAACAAACAACAAACATGATATCAGGTCTACTTGCAGTTAAGTAAAGTAGAGATCTGATTATACCTCTATAATGCTTTTGATCAATAGGCTTACTGTCTTCATCTTTATCCAATTTGCATGAAGGACTCATTGGTGTTCCGAGAGGTTTGACTGATTCCATTCCAAACTTCTTAAGAATTTTCTTTTGTGTACTTTGTTTGGTTGATGAAAATCCCTCTCTTTGTTTGATTTGTAGTCCTAGAAAGAAGTTGAGTTCTTCCATCATGCTCATCTCGAATTCACCCTGCATCAACTTAGCAAATTCTTGACACAAAAGATTGTTAGTAGCACCGAATACAATATGATCTACATAGATTTGTACTACCAATAAATATTTATCTTTTCTTTTCAAAAATAAGGTTTTATCAACATTTCCTCTAGAAAAATCATTTTCAATTAAAAATTTGCTTAACTATCATACCAAGCTCTAGGTGCCTTTTTAAACCATAAAGTGCTTTGTGTAATTTAAAAACATGATTTGAAAGTTCATGATCTTCAAAACCAGGTGGTTGTTCTACAAAAACTTCTTCATTTATAAAACCATTTAAAAATGCACTTTTAACATCATTTGAAATAAATTGATATTCATATGACATGCAAATGCAAGTAATAGTCTAATTGCTTCTAATCTAGCTACAGGTGCAAAAGTTTCATCAAATCAATTCCTTCTTCTTGATTATATCCTTTTGCAACTAATCTAGCTTTATTTCTAATTACTATGCCATTTTATCTAATTTATTTCTAAATACCCATTTAGATCCTATAACTGAGTGACCTTTAGGTCTATCAACTAAGGACCATACATTATTCCTAGTAAATTAATTTAATTCTTCTTGCATAGCTAGTATCCAATTACTATCTTTTTTAGCTTCTTCAATAATTTTAGGTTCAATTTGAGATACAAATGCAAGATGATTATTGATATTTCTCATAGATGATCTAGTTCTTACACCTTGAGATGAATCACCTATAATCAATTCCTTTGGATGTCCATAGGCATATCTTCAATCTCTAGGAAGATCTACCTCATCATGATTAGTATCAATAACATCAACTCTAGGTGAATCATCATCTTTAGCTTCTTGTTCATGATCTGAAGATACATCTATATTCAATTTTTCAATATCTCTCTAGCAAGTTTGTATCTTCCTCATCATCAATCTTTTCTGAACTTGATGCTAAAGACTCATCAAAAACTACATGAATAGATTCTTCTACAATTAAGTTCCTCTTGTTAAATACTCTATAGGCTTTACTAGTTGTTGAATATCCTAAGAATATGCCTTCATCAGATTTTGCATCAAATTTTCAAGATAATCTTTACCATTATTATGAATAAAACATCGACAATCAAATGCATGAAAATAACTAATGTTAGGTTTCCTATCATGCCATAGTTCATAAGGAGTTTTCTTAATAATTGGCCTAATTAAAGTTCTATTAAGGATGTAACATGCTATGTTTATAGCTTCCGCCTAGAAGTACTTTGAGAGTTGGCTTTGACATAGTATGGTACGGGCCATATCTTCTAATGTTCTATTCTTTCTTTCTACAACTTCATTTTGTTGTGGTGTTCTAGGTGCAGAAAAATTATGATGTATGCCATGTTCAATGCAGAAATTTTCAAATAAATGATTTTTAAATTCTGTTCCATAATCACTTCTAAGAGATACTATGGTGTTGTTTTTCTCATTAGTGACTTTCTTGAAGAATTTATGAATATAGGAAAAGTCTCATCCTTATGAGCTAAAAACAATACCCAAGTGAATCTAGAATAATCATCTACTATCACAAAAATCATTTCTTTTCTCCTAAACTGGTGGGTTTAGTAGGTCCAAAAAGATCCATATGAAATAGTTCAAGTGGCCTAGAAGTGGAAACAACATTTTTAGATTTGAAAGAGTTTCTAGTTTATTTTTCAAATTGACATGCATCATAAATTCTATTGTTTTCAAAATCTAACTTTGGAAGTCCTTTAACTAAATCCATTCTAATTAATTTTGAAATTAAGTGTGTGCTTGCGTGACCTAATCTACGATGCCGCAACCATCCGATCTCATTAACTTTAGCATTATTAGCGATTAAGCAATGATTACTAGTAGACAAATTGTCTAAATCTATTAAGTATACATTGCCATTTCTATTTCCAACAAATATAATGCTATTGTCAATGGGATTAGAAACGTTGCAGATAGAAGCTTCAAAGGAAACATTGAAACCTTTATCACATAATTGCTAATGCTAATTAAATTATGTTTTAAACCAACATATAAATATTTTCTATAAAAGTGGATGGAGTTATTTGAATTTTACTAAATCCCATAATTTGGCCTTTATTGTCTCCAAATGTAACAACTCCTCATCTTTTATTGTCAAGGATGATGAATTGCTCTTTGTCACCCGTCATGTGCCTTGAGTAGCTGCTATCAAGATACCACTTTTGTTTTGATCTTTTGGCCGCAAGATACTCTTGCAAGACAATCAAACCTTTTGTTTAGGTACCCAAGCTTTCTTGAATCCTTCATGGTTAGTAGCAATAAAGATTGTTCCTTTCGGAACCCATATTTTCTTTCCTTTAACACTAAATTCTTATTGCATTCATAAGATTTATGTTCCTTTTTGTTACAATAAAAACATGTAATATCATTTTTGCTTGGTTTCTTAATAAAAAAATTATTTACATACTTTTGTTTCATATGAGGTCTATATCCTAGACCAGCTTTATCAAATACTGCTCTTTGACTACTTAATAATAAATTAAGTTTTTTCGAGCTATAAGTGAATCTATCAACTACATTCTTATATTTATCAACTTCCTTCTTTAGATTAAGGTTTTCATTTGAAATCAATTCTTTTTCTTTTAAAACATCTTCCTTTTCAGATTTCAGATTTTTAGCCTCAAGAATTAGTTCATTTTTCTCTTTGATTAGATTTAAGTTTTCAGTTTTCAAAGATTTATTTTTATTTCTTAAAACTTTGAAATCATTAATTAACTCATTGAAAGCTTCATATATTCATCAAAGGTAAAATCTTCATTGGGAGTTTTGGAACTTACCTCGTTGTCGTCTTTTGCCATGAAGTATATGTTTGCAACTTTCTTTGATCTTCTTCGGATGAAGATTCTTTGCTATCAATCCATGTTGCAACATAAGCCTTCTTCTTTTTTTTGTAGGCTTTCTTCAATTGAGGACAATTTGATCTAAAGTCCCCCAGTTTCTTACATTCATAACATATGAGGGGATCTTTTTCTTTGTCCTTGTCCTTGTCCTTTTCTTTTTCTCCTTCCATTTTGAATCCAGATTTTCTTTTGTGGAAGGGTCTCCTTCTTTGCATGAATCTTTTAAACTTCTTAGCAAGGAGTGCAGTCTCCTCCTCATCATCATCTTCTTCATCACTGCTGCTCTTTTCATTTTCTGCAGCCTTAAGAGCAATTGTTCTCTTCTTCTTGACTTTTTCCTCTTGATGCTACTTCATAGTCAGCTCATGGGTCATCAATGATCCAAGCAGCTCCTCCAAAGTAATGTATTAGATCTTTGGCTACTTGGATGGCAGTTACTTTTGCTTCCCATGATCTTGGAAGAGACCTAAGAATTTTACGCACCAAATCAGAATTAGTATAAGTCTTACCAAGACTTTTTAGACCATTAACTATATAGTGAATCTAGTGTACATGCATGTGATTGATTCAGTTTGTTCCATACTAAATAATTCATATTTGTGCACTAGAATGTTAATCTTTGATTCTTTTACTTGATTAGTACCATCATGGATAACTTCTAATCTATCCAAAATTTCTTTTACAGAAATACATGTAGAAATTCTATTGAATCCATTAGCATCTAAAGCATAATATAAATATTCATGGCTTTTGCATTAAGCTGAGCCATTTTTCTATCATTCTCATTCCAATCCCTTCGGGTTTAGGAACTATTGAACCATCTACTACGTGTGTGGGTGTGCTAGGTCCATTAATGATTACACTCCATAGTTTATAATCTAAAGCTTGAATAAAAATTCTCATTCTACATTTCCAATAAGAATAATTTGAACCATTAAATAAAGGAGGTCTATTAGTGGATTGACCTTCAGCAAATGAAGATCCAGCTTGTGTTGCCATTTGGATCTTTAACTCTTGATCGTTGGATTAAACCAAAAAAATAAGTACTAGCTCTGATACCAATTGTTGACCCACATGGCAACCCAAGAGGGGGATGAATTGGGTTCTTTAAAAAATTTAACAATTTAAAACTTAAAATCAATTAAGTTAACTAGCAAATAAATGCAACAATGTAAAGCACAATGAGAGAGAGAGACAAAGGCATGACAAACACACGAAGATTTATACTGGTTCGGTGTATCCCACACCTACGTTCACTTCCAAGCAACTCTTGGGTCCATACTATAATCACCCAGATTACAGTCGAGTTGTTTTACAAGCTCACAACTCTAACTTGTTGTTTTACACGGGGTCACAATGAACCCAGCTGGTTTCTCGGGTTCACCAGTACAAAACCCAACGTAAGCTACACTTAGCTTACCTCGAGGTTAACAACTCAACTAATTCAATCCCCTGATTGAATTAGACAAACATCAAATCAATTAAGAGTTTACAACAATAACAGCTCCTTAATTGAGTAAATAAGCAATGTAAGTAAATGGGAATAGAAAAGCCTAATTTCTGAAGCAATGTAGGGCTTGAGCTTTTCTTTTTTCTTCTCTTCTCCTTCTCTTCTGAATTGAATGGGATTAGAGCACTTGAAGAGTTTGGTGAAGAAACGGTTGAAGATTTAGAGCTTTTCTCCTTCTTCTTCAAAACTAGGGAAATCCTTTGAAATAGCTCTTTTGGCGCTTTTGGATTCCTCTTCTAACTCTCAATAGTGGATAGACTTTGGCTCTGAAAATTTCTTGAAGAGGGATTTTTGATTTCTCCTTTTTTCTTTTTGTTTCATTGTTTTTCATTCTTTTATTTCAAACGATTCAATCCCATTTTATAGGCATTTCAATCCATGAGTAGGTAAAAAATAGCCGTTGGAGTTGTCCTTGGATGTTCCTTACCAAAAGAAAATATATCCGTTAGGGATTAGGTAAAAAAATTATTCGTTGAAAACTTAAAATTTCGTTTCTGATGTGGAGGTGTCGGCTCCAGGTCTTCAGGTGTCGGCTCCAAATCGAGATCCTAAAAATAGTAATAAATGGTCCGTCAAGGTGTCGGCTCCAAGATTTTGAAGTGTCGGCTCAGCAGATCTGGAGTCGGCTCTAACTTTCTGAAGGTGTCGGCTCCACCAGTGTCCAAAAATATCACTCTCTGTAACTGGT
Organism: Calamus simplicifolius; assembly: GCA_900491605.1. Lineage (NCBI taxonomy): Eukaryota > Viridiplantae > Streptophyta > Magnoliopsida > Arecales > Arecaceae > Calamus > Calamus simplicifolius. The sequence goes on from UESW01004016.1 coordinate 880,686, forward strand.
CTGGAATCGGCTCCATACTCAGCAGGTGTCGACTCTAATTTTTCATGTGTTGGCTCCAGAAATTTAGGTGTAGGCTATGAACCATGCCAAAAATCAACACTATTCTGATACTCTATGGAGTCGGCTCCGAGGACTTAGGGTGTCGGCTCCAAGTTCTAAACTTACATAATTCCATTTAAATTCAACTTGAAACTGATTTTCTAAGTAACATATTGATGAATAACCAATCTTAATTCCTGAAACACTTATCAAATTTATCAGAAACATAAGGAATATACTCATGACTTTTGTTAATCATCAAAATCAATAATTGGGTCAACACATATACATCGCTTTACATAGATATCCAGTAAAAGACTTCTCATCTAAATCTACAATATGCATTAAAAAAACAAATGACTTTACTATTTTTATAATAATCAAATAATCATTCTAAAATTTTTTATCTAAAATAATAGCTACAATCCTTTTTTACATTTTTTCTCTTGCATATCTAGAATAATTGAAATCCTTACTAGTCCCTAAATTTTGTAAATTATGCATATCTTGATCAATACATCATAATGTTGAAGGTAGTGGCAAAGCAAGTTACTCTTGATCTCATAATTTCTACCCAATCTGGTCTACTCTTGAACCAAGCTAACATATACAAATGACTAAATGTAAACTTGGTTACTTTAAATACATGAGTTACAAAGCCATTCAAATTTTTTAACTTTTCAAAATTATCTAAATCAAATTTAGACATGAGCTGCACAAAAAAACTAGCTGATACTTCTATATATCTCGCCAATCATCTCTCCTGCTAATTTGTAAACTACTCTATTATCTTTCACACCATGAACTACATTACTTGTTCTAACCAAATCATCAATTTCTTTGGATATAATATAGCTTATTAGCATTTTCATAATGTTTAAAGCATCAACCAATTTTACAAATATTAACCCTATAGAATAACAGATAAGAAAATTAATTAGGCTTCTTTCCGCTATATCACTCCAACCGTTAGCCATTATGGTACATTTAATATCTATCTAGGGATTTTGTAAGAATACATAAACAACTAAATTTTCTTTTTGGCATCCTTTAATAAATTGATCTGCATAACATGATACGATAGGATTTTATATCCTAAATTAATTATAGTTATTACATCTAACATAGTTTAACAATAAATAGAATCTAAGGCATTAATCAACAAGTATGTATCAAAAAGAAATCTTGTAATAGCCATATCAATTCTCCATATAGACTTCTTGCTAGCTAATGCACCCTTGATGGAGGGCTAACATCCAAGTGTATTTCATGGAGCAAAAGAGTTAGTTATCATAGTTTTCTTTTATTCTAGAGTAATCTATCACATTTCTTTATTGAATGAGTATTGTCATTAATATTTACTTGCTTATCCCTTTCATATCCTGGATAGTACATAAAGATTTCATGCCTCATACTTATCTTAAGTTTTTTTATTTCTTTTCAGTTATTGTTTTTAAACTTTGATCCATATGAAAGTGAACATCATGATTTGCATGGCCTAATTTAACACTTTTTTTGAACAAGATATTATTTTATTCTATTAACTCCACCATTAGTAACCTTTCTATGACATATGACCATATGTAATTTTTTTTATCATCTTTTGGATATCTTTCCTCACTAACAAATTCCCATATAGGATATAACTTTTGGTATATGTTATTAATAGGAGATGGTACCTATAGAAGCAGTAATTTAATCTTGCCTAAATGAAGACATTTTTAGCCCATCTAAAAAGGAGAGTCTATGTAAATTATGAGTATATTGACTAAAAGAATAAAACAATTTAGATGTATTAAATTTTTATAGATGAAAAAAAAGAAAGTAACTCATGCAAATAGAGACAAAGAGATAAAGTAATTATATAACCACTAAAATGTATGTGAAATATGATTTATACAAGATTATAAATAATAGAAAATAGTAAACAAAAGTATCGCTAGTAGATTTGTTGAATAATGTTATATTGCAAAATTAATACATGCAATTCAAGTCATCTTACCAAACAAATGAATTCCATATATTTTGTTCATAGCTTCATATGCATGTTTATGCAGGAATCTATGCCAAGCATTCTCATATGTTAGAGCCTTTAATAAAGGGAAAATTACTAGATACAAATTAATAGAGATCGTATCACAAAAACACTATTATTCCAAATCCCTCTAATGGAAAATGTTGGCCTGAAATCCATAGAGTTCAAAGATGTTATTTTTTTGTGGCATCATTGGTTGCAACTAGAAATGGACTTTTTAAGGATATCAATAGTATTTTAAGATTTAGATTTTCTACTCATGGATTGCTACTTGAATAGATAAATATTTTAGGGAAAAATAAACATAAAACATTAACGGCTTAAAGTATGCAAAGGATATATATATCCTTCATAACAAAAAGAGAGATTTTTATAGTTTATACTTTATACAACAAGGAATTCAATATTTTAATTTAAACAAACATAATCATAGATAAACCATATAAATTAAATGAATTTAATTTATATATGTGAAATTATAGGTACATGTACAAGAAATCAATGCATTTAATTCCGAGGAAAACAACTTAAATCAATAATATAAGTTACTTTACATTAAAAGCAACTTGGACTTTAGGAAATAAAATGCAAATTAACTAAAACCCTCTATAGTAAGTCTAGCATGCCTTTTTTGGCTGATGGTCAAGTTCCGTTTGTCACTATAATATAGGCAAAAGCATCCCTTATCGTAAGATTCAAATGATTTATATCTAATTCAACTAAATTCCACTATATGGGAGTTCTAGATAACAATACATAAGCTTTGGGCATGTTCTAGCGAGTTATTAACGTTTGACAATCAACACCTTATTTCTTTAATCCCTATTTATGCCTAACTCTACATGGTCTACCTCAATCATTACTAGCAAAATTTAATTAAGTTGTTCACCAATCATTCACTTTGTAATGTTAGTGCTTAATGTTGTGCTTTAGAATTCCATTGAAACTGCTGATAGATGTTTAACAACTTTGAAGCAATGTGAACATGGTAGTGCTACAATTGAAAGAAAACATTTTGTTGTTTAATCCACTTAACATTGAAGTCATAGTTAATTTTTTTGCAAAATTATTATGAATTATTTTTATTGAATTGCATGATTGTAGGTGCTCTAGAGAGTTCTCTAAATCTAAGGATTATGAGAGAGCATGAAATATTGTGAGATGAGAGCTAGCAATTGGCATAGAGTGAGGATACTTGGATTAATATCATAGGGGGTTGAGATTTGTTACGAATATTTCTTATGTCTATGTTTATTTGAATAGTTTAAATAAAGAGATAGTGCAAAGAGTTAAGATGGAAGGAGAAATTATGATCCAATGATGGAGAGAAGTGCTAAATATTAAAAGACGGATTAATTCCCTTGTCTTTCAAATTGATGACGTGGACATAAAATGCCACTAAACCACTGTATCTTATAGACTTGACATGAAATATAGGGTGAGTTTATTAAGAAGGAATCTCTTGATCCTTTTTCTTTTTCTGAGATAAAGATTTGACGCAATGGTGATAGTATAAGAGAATGGTACTTGAAGATATGCAATGAATATAAAGAGAAGGTGAAGGATTGATTTAGTCATGGATAATCATGGAAAAAATGAGATAGTTGAATTGAAACCATATTTATCCTACTCATGATAATTACTCCCAACTAGTTTAAAGTAAAAGAAATGATGGAGGCTAAATGAGCAAGTGATTTTGCTATGGCGTATACCACATATGGTTAAGTATTACCCATATTGTGAACTTGTACTGCGAAAAAGAAGGTAAAAATATCAATGGTGATATTGGCATGGCTATGAGATTAGGCTTAGATTAAGACTGCATTAAGCTCATCTCATGTCTAATTTGGATCCAAGTGTAGTTTTTTTACAACTTTTATGTTTATATATTGTATTTGCATTCTCAGTCAGGTCAATTGGACTTAGTCAGGATAAGAAATATTGGATCATAGTTTAATTAAGTTGGATTCGATTAGATCCTGTTGAATTGGTTATTAAATTGGATCAAATTAGGTAGGATCAATTGGGCCAAATTTGGTAAGATAATCAGGTAAGAATAGATTGGATCAATTTGGTTCAACTATGTTTGATCAAGTATGACTGGGTTAATTAGATCGGAGTGGATCAATTGATTGGGTAGAATCAGTTGATCACGTTGGATCAGATAGGATCGACTAGTTCATGCGAGATCAATTGGGTCAAATTAGGCACATCAAGTCCAATTGAGTTAGCTCAAGCAATTAGGGTAGGATGAAGAATGATTAAAATATGCTCAGAGCTAGCTTTTTTTTATAAGAAGTAGCGCGTAGGATATTTAGAAAAGAAAGAAAAATCAAAAGAAATTATTAAGATATCAGAATAGGGTCGCAGCATGGTAAAGACAAAGAGGACAGCGATGACAGATTGGCGAACGGCGACAGGGAGTGTCTCCATCACCCGACTCCAAAATGGGCGCCAACGCTTACTTCGCTTACCTTCCACGGCCGCGGCAACCTCTCCCACTCCCACTCCCACTCCCACTCCGCTCCCCTCCCACTCCTGCCATATTCGTCTTCGAGGGCCTCCTCTTCCTTCCCGTCTCCTCCCTCTGCTTCTGCTGGCCGCCTTGCCGTTGCAACCTTCCCGTTACCTTGTTCGATCTGCTTCCGGGCCATTGCCCCGTCCCCATCCTAAGCCCCATCCGATCCTCCTTCCGCTGTACCCCCGTGGCACCGTCTATGGCGGCATCGCCTACCTCGACGGCTGCATGCATGGTGTGGCAAACTTTTTTCAGGCATCGTTGTTATCGTCGTCATCGCCATCTTTCCTTGCACCGCCACCGGCAAGCTATGCCTACTCCCCTTAAGAAGATCGTCCCTGCTGGAGGTGAAACGGGTGGCGCCGGCGTCGGAGAGGATGGAATGGTGGGGATGGCGGACCCATGGGAAGAGAACATTGGGTGGGGCCTTGAATCTAATGAACATTTTTTTTTAATTTATTTTCTAATGAGTTTAGAATTAGAAACGGCACCCCTCAACCCTTTCTACAGTGACGGACTTCTGGACCCAGTGGAACCTTGAAATTGCCCAGTAAAAATCTACTACAAAATATTCCAACTCGAAGCTTTATTTAAAATCTTTCTTTTCCCACAACCAAACCTGAGGTCGGAACTCGGAAGTGACCTCGTTCGGAGGTACAGTCAACGTGAAAGAGTCTATGCGAAATTTTGCTGCAGTCATTGCGACATTCTAATTAGAAGAGCAACCGTTTTGCTATAAAGAGGAAGATGAGAATATTTTTTATTTATTTTTATTTTTTTTGAAAAAAGATATGCATAATAAGTAATTATTATTATTAAAATAATAATAAAAGAAGTTTGTGAGTTTTCTATTACAGTAAATTTACATTAAGGATATGTTTTAAGTCAATATCTTTTTTATTAGTTAAGAATAAATTAATCATATTCAAAATGATATCCTATTGTGTATGTTATTTGCAGATGATATAGTGTTGATTGATTAAATTAAATTTAGAGTAAATGCCAAGCTTTAAAGATTTGAAGAGGGCTTTAAAATCTAAAGATTTTAAGATTAATAGAACTAAAACTGAATACATGAAATGAAATTTTAGTGAAAGTAGAAATATAAATGGAAAAACGGTAAAGATTGCAAGCCAAGAGATATCGAGTAAAAAATTTAGATATTTGGGATCAACTATCTAGCAAGAATATGAATTAGGTGAAGATATAAATCATAGAGTTATAGCAGGATGGATTAGTGGAGGAATGCTTTGGGAGTATTGTATAATCGGTGCATCTAATTAAAATTAAAAAAATTTATAAAACCGCTATTAGGTTAGCTATGCTATATGGAACAAAGTGTTGGACAATATTGAAACAATATATGAATAAATTAACACTATTAAAAATTAACCTTTCAGCGAGGGACAAAATTCCTTGGTGAAAGTCAAAATTTACTTATTGAAGAGAAACTGATTACCATTGCACCTGATCGTTAGCAAAAAAGCAACAAAGGGTGTAAGCCTAGGGTTTTGATAAGATTTGAATGAGTTAGAGAGAGAGAGAGAGGGAATAAAGGATTTTTTTATTTAATTAATGGTATTAAAATTAGTACATAATATTAATTTTACTTTTGACTTTTATTTTTATGTTAGTGAGAGAATCTATAAATGACATATGCTTGGAACAAGATTTTAAAATCACTAAGGAATTTCTAAGAAAAAATTCCTCTCCGATATTTTTTTTTTTATTTTTAAAAATATCTTATGAACACCAAGAAATTTATTCCTTAGTAAATCTCTAAGGGACCGAACTTTTCTTATAAATCCTTTGCTAAAAATTATTTAAATAATCACTCACTCATCCCTTGCAGATTACCAAAGGATTTTCAAGGAATTTATCAAGGAAAATATATCCCTAACAAATCCCTTAGAGATTCCTTATTGAAACTAGATTTTGAATGTAATTTAAAATCCTTTGATAATTTTCTGAGGGATATATCCTTTGGTGATGTCCCTTGGTGAAAGGTGATTTCTAGTAGTATAAGTGTAACAGAAATGCATATGTTAAGATGGATATATGGTAAAATTTTAAAGATAAATTAAAATAAATAAACATATATATATATATATATATATATATCTATATATATATATATATATATATATATATATATATATATAGAGAACTATAAGAGTAGCCTTGATTTAAGGTAAAATGAGAGAAAATCGATTATGATGGTTTGGACATTTATAATGAAGACCTTTAGATACTTCAATTAGAAAAAATGATCTTCTAACAATTTATGGTAGAGATAGATGTAAAGGTAAACCTAAACTAGCATTAACTGAAATAATTAAAAATGATATAACTATTTATAATTTGAATATCAACTTAGTCCTAATAGAGAAGAGTAAAGGAAGCAGATTTATGTAGCCGGTCTCATGTAGTTGAAAAAAAAGGCTTAAATGAGTTGAGTTGAGTATTTGCTCTTATTTTGTCATATCTCATCACTATCTCTGATAGGTTGAGGGCATATTTTTCTTGGAAAAGAAAACAAAATATATGATGGCGTTGTATGCCACTCAAACTCTCTCGCAAGCATCTCTTTAAGCGTAACACGTACTGGTTATAATGAAAAAAGACAACATTTAGTAAATATTCTTATGAAGCATAACTCCAATTCTTAAGATATTATTATAACATAATAATTCTTCAAACAAATAATAAAAATATAGGATAATGGTATTATAAAGACCATAGCATTTGTACACTAGCTGTTGCGTTGTTTGGTTATCACATAAAAATATAGTGATGCGGCGAAATCCTACAGCACTTCACAACCTATTTCTTTCCGCAATGATAATAACCACATTCACTGTGTTGGATAAAATGGTGAGCTGAGTTTGCTCAATTTCATAAGAAGGTAAATACGGTAACAAAAGCTTGAAACAAAGATTTTCATCTTAGGCTAAGATTTATTTATTTTAAATGAAAGGGAGGCATCTAGTACCCATCCTGGCCGCTAAGATCTAGTTGTGGGATTTGTTTATATAAATCGATTCCAAACACTCTGTAACGTGTAGAACTTATTGGTCATTGACGTACCCTTGTCATCTAAATCAGTGTGAATTGATATGTTCTAAATATCATTAATATAATATCAATTTTATCTGTCAGGATTGTTTCATCTTATTTTATCTTTTCAAATTGTATTTGTTTCGGTAAATATTATAATCAAGTCCGAAGACGATGGTCTCGTTAGCTGTATTGCTACATTATCTTTCAATTCCAATCCGTCACGTCGCGTTAAAAATTGTTTGCGAGGGGAGTGCTACAGTAATTTTGACGCGCCAAACTCTTAAAGCATCCTTTGTCAAGAGCTTGACTGCTTTAAGATTAGTGCTTACGGTTGGACAGAGCTCATTCTCCAGCGATCGTCACTATTTTCTGATCTGCTTCCTGTTGAATGATAGGGTCATCATCGAATGCCACTCCGTGGCCTCGGATGGGGGCAAGATGGAGGGTACGTTATGGAATCGCTCTCTGAATAGTCGGTTCGAATGGTGTCATCTTCTCCATCTCCGGCGACTATCTCGGCTCTCGAACGGCAGTTCCCTGACGTGGTCCAGGTCCCTCTTCAGGCTCTGAAGGAGGAAACATCTGAGTGGGGGACTAAGGCAGTTATTGCGAGGAGTCTTTCGCGTTGGGTTTCGCCGGAGGCCATCATTCGGGAGCTCCGTCGAGCGGGAGCTTCTGGTTCGATAGAACCGATTTGTCTGGCCCATCGCCATTATCTGCTCCGGTTCTCTGACCCCTCTGTGAAGCTGATGGCGTTGGGTAATCCTTGGGTTGCTAACGGCCAGGTGATAGCCATGGAGGACTGGCGGACTCAGTTCATTCCATCTGAAGCTTCCCTTTCCTCTGCTCTTCTCTGGATCTGGCTTCCTTCTCTTCCTATGGAGTTCTGGTCGGAGGCTATTCTAAGCTCCATCCTTGTTGTCGCTGAGAGCTTCGTCTTCCTTGACTTTGCTACTAAGGAGAGGAAGAGAGGAGGGTATGCTCGTGCCTGTGTCAGGGTTGATCTGGGGAAGCCTTTGCGTCCGGGTGTGAGGCACTGGATCCCCGTTTTGGTAGCAGTTTGTTTATGAGCACGTCGAGGGTGTCTGCGCCTCTTATGGAGCTTTGCATCAAGCCAAGGGTTGTGGCTCTGTTCCGGAGAAGATCCTTGACTTGGCTACTCCATTGTTGGTCCTTGGATGGCCGCTGTTCGGCATCGGAGAGCTCCCCAGACTCAGAATTTGGATCCTTCTGCTAAGCTCCAAAAGCTTGATCCGAAGGTTCAGAGGGCTGCTTCCTCTCCCTCTGGTTCAACTGAAGGGTGGCAGTCCCCAAAGAAGACCTCTTGTAGGAAGTCAGGGGCGTTGGCTGCTGTGAACGTGGAGGCCAAGGGGAGCTGTACCGATGGTTCCTCTGTGGGAGCCTCTGGGAATCAAGGATCGGTTGTTGGTTTGAAGGCTGAGAAGGCTGCGTGCCGGTCCCTGTTCACTGTGGCGGTTCAAGCCGAGGGCTTTGGGTTTCCTGATTCCACTCTGAAGACTAAGCCACTTAATACTTCTACTAATCCTTTTGCCCTCTTGGGCTCTGACAAATGGGCGGGGAGGCCAAAATCCCAGAAGGAAGCTAATCCGGGGCCTCTTAAGCGAGCCCGACCCGTTGATTCTATAGCCCCTAGTGTTGGACCCATAGCTTCAAAAGGAAAAGGAAAACTCTATGAGGATGACAATCATGATATGCAATCCACCTTTACTTTTTCAGCATCGTTGGAGGTGCCGAAGGGATAGGGGACTCTGGATGGTCAGGGGTCTATGTTGATCCATGCTCCAGAGGTGCATTCCCCAGGTGTCTGCACTGAGGTTTCCCAGCTGACTTCCCCGGAGCTTCATTCCCACGACTCTATTGTCTGTTTGCTTAAGAAGGCTATTTAGGTCGAGGTGGCCGGTGAAGCTATGGATAGTCAGGATCAGGGGACCCTGATTGGTGGCCCTCTTGATAGTGGTCCTCCTGATATTGAGATGATAGGGGATCGGGTGGCCCCCCCAATCTAAATGAAGATTATTATATGGAATATGAGAGGAGCTTTGAAACCTTCATTTCGCTCATCATTTGGAAGGCTTATGCAGCTTCATAAATGTGATATATGTGTATTGTTGGAGACTCGCTTGTCTGGTCAGAGCCTGGCTTTTGTTAGGCGTCAGATATCCAGATCGTGGTCTTCTTATGCTATTGAGTCAGACGGACTTTCTGGAGGTATCCTGGCCTTATGGCGAGCTACTGATATTAGAGTTGAGGGCTTTCACCACTGTGGGCAGCAAGTTGCTCTGGTCATTACTGAAGGAATGTCGGCCCCCTAGCTTCTGTCTAGTATTTATGCGAGTATAGATTTTTGGGTTCGCCGTGTTCTTTGTGATGAGGTTTTGTCCCTGCTATTCCAAGGTATTCCTTCCCTGGTTGCTGGGGATTTTAATTGTATTGTGGGTGCCAATGAAAAGAGAGGTGGTAGGCGGTTTGTCGAATCTTCGGGCATTTCTGAATTCCGCTCCTTTATTGCCTCTGCTAATCTTTTGGACTTGGGTTTACAGGGAGCGTAGTTCACTTGGTGCAATAACCGTCAGGGTTCTGCTAGAGTATGGGAAAGATTGGATAGGGCTTTGGCTACTGTAAATGGCTTCAGCTCTTTCCCTCTACCACTATTTCACATCTGTCCAAGATTGCCTCTGATCACTGCCCTATTCTTATCACTACTAACGTGGATGTTCAGCATAGGGGTCAGTTTAAATTTGAGAAATTTTGGACTTCTTACTCTACAGCCATGTCCCTAATTTCTCAGGTGTGACGCCTTCCTGTTAGAGGTAATGCCACTTATCATCTGTCTCGGTGTAGACTTAGGAATAGGGAGGAGGTTGGTGACATTTTTAGGCAAATTGAGGAGGTGGAGTTTGTTATTGATTGCCAAGGAACATTGGCTTGGCTATCTACATGATTCTGACCTTTCCTTTCTTCGCTCTAGTCTTGCCTGCCACCACTCCCTTCTTCGTCAGCAGGAGACCTTTTGGAGGCAAAGATCTCGGATTCAGTGGATCAAGGAAGGTGATCAGAATACCATATTTTTTCATCAGATCACCTTAAAGCGTCGTGCGGTGAATCAGATCCGACGGCTCATTGATGATGTGGGGAATGTCCAGGAGTCTACTCAAGGTATTAGGGATCTGCTATTTCATTTCTACCACTCTAGATGGACTGAGGTTTCTAGGGATGGATCTGCTGTGTTTCTGTGCCATCTTCCCTTAAGGTCACTATTGCAGAGAATGATGGTCTTACTAGACCGATTACTTTGAGGAGATCCGATTGGCCCTCTGGAATCTTGGCTCGGATAAGGCCCCGGGCCGGATGGTTTCCCTCCATTCTTCTTTCGGCATTACTGGGCTATTGTGCGTCAGGATGTGGAGCAGGCCATTCAGCTTGTTTTTAGGACCAGAGCTATCCCTTCCGATTGGAATAGGACTCTTGTTACTCTGGTGCCAAAATGCATTAATGCATCTAGGCCGTACCACTTTAGGCCTATTAGCCTATGACTACCCTTTATAAGGTCTGCGCTCGTCTTTTGGTTTCTCTCTGAGATTGGTGGTTCCTTGCCTTATCTCTCTTGAGCAGGGCACTTTCCTGGCTGGTCGGTGTATATCTGATAATGTTCTTCTAGCTCAAGAGGTTATGCATGATATTCATAGAGCCCCTACTCGCCAGTGTCTGATGGCTGTCAAGCTCGATATGGAGAGAGCTTACGATAGGGTGTGCTGGGATTTTCCTATCCGCTCTCTTCAGGAGTTTGGGTTTGATGAGCTTTTTATTGCATGGATCAAGGCTTGTGTCTATCGATTGTCTTTCTCTATTATTATTAATGGCGGGCGAACGAACTATTTCCATTCCACGATGGGTCTTCGGCAGGGATGTCCTCTCTCGCCCTTCTTATTTATTCTCATTGCTGATGCTTTGTTTAGAGCTTTTCATCAGGCCCAGCTAGATTCTTTTCTTATTCCTTATAGTGCAGGATCTCATGGGCCCTCGTTATCTCATCTGTTGTTTGCTAATGATTGCATCCTATTGGGGAGGGCCACTACCAGTAATGCTTCTGCTTTTGCTTCAGTGCTCCAGTCTTATTGTAGGGCATCTGGTCAGAAAGTTAATATTGCTAAGTCCATGATCACTTTTAGTTCGAAGACTAAAAGCTCTACTCGGGAGTCCATCATGCATATATTGGGTATCTTTGCTCAGGCTGATCGCCTCTCTTATCTGGGAGTCCCTCTTACGGGAAGGCAGCCACGCTGCTCTGACTTTAGTGATTGGAGCGCCGTGTTCATGATCGACTAGATGGCTGGCAAGTCTCTGGATTATCTATGATGGCCAGGCTCACCCTGATCAGATCTGTGCTCACTGCTCTTCCTCTCTATATCCTTTCTAATGCAGCCATTCCGGTGACTTGCTTGAGAAGGATGGAGAGATGGTTCAGAGACTTTCTTTGGGGCTCTATGCAGGATGGGCATGGGATTCACCTCCTGGATTGGGACTCTGTGTGTATGCCTATCTCGGTGGGGGGCTTGGGATTCAATCCCTCATTGCGAGAAGAGAAGCGCTGATTGTTCAGCATGCAACGAGATTCCTTCTGGATCCTGATTGTCTGTGGAGTTTGTTCATGCGAGCAAAGTATGGTGATTGGTCCTCCCATAGACATCCCCAGCCTACCCGTAGCTACTCTTTCTTTTGGAAAGAGGTGTGTCGTTATGCTCCGGCTGTTCTTTCTCGCATATTGTGGATGATTCGTGATGGTGCTTCAGTTGATGCCCTTAGGGACGCGTGGTTGGCTGATCTCCCTTTGATTCGATGGCCCACATTTGTCAGCTCTGACATCCCTTCTGATATGAGCGTCTCTGACCTTATTGTTCAGGATCACAATGCCTGGAATACTTCCCTTGTTGCCTCTTTGTTTGGTGCTGAGCTCTACCTCCGCATCCTCTCCATCCCTTGTCTTCCGGATCACACATCGGACATTAGATTATGGAGGAGGTCTTGTTTGACCCGTGCGTCGATTAAAGATTTGATGCGGGACTACAGATCTCAAACAGGGCATTCGCTGGATGATTCTTGGATATGGAGGCTTCCCATTCACCATAGAGTTCGCCTTTTCATCTAGAAGATGGCTTGGGACCATCTTCTTACTTGTTCCCTGCTATCTAGGAGAGGCATGGCGATCCTTCCAATGTGCCCATTATGTGGTACTGTGGAGGAGACTTCTGACCATGCTATCTTTACCTATGGTAGAGCGAGATCGGTTTGGCAGCTTACGAGTTATTGTCAATGGGATGAGAGTAGTATTCAGTGCTCCACCTCCTTTCTGACGATGATTCGACGGGATATGACAAGGGACTTCGGTCGGTCCAGTTCCTTGGCTGCTTATATTGCTTATTAGCTCTGGTTGTCCCGGAATCGTCATATTTTCTCTGATGCTATTGATCCTCCTCATAGGATTATCAGGACAGCTATGTCCCTCTCTGCTGAGTATTTACTCTATCAGTCTGCCCTTGTCTTTGATAGCCCTAGCTTCTGGGATTCCCCTGCTGCCCCTGCAGCGCACTGGCGTACGGTATTTATTTCTTGGGAACCCCCTCTACTTGGGCTTGTCAAAGTCAATTTTGATGGTAGTATTCGTGGTCGTTTGGCGGGTTCGGCTTTTGTGATTCGTGGACCTGATGGATCTTTGATGGTGGCTGGCGGGTTTGGACTCCTTGACATTTTTGTGCCGGCTGCTGAGTTGTATGATGCATGGGCTGGCATTTCTCACGCCATACGCAGCTTAGGCATTCGTCGGCTTATCATTGAGGGCGACTCTATCACTGTGGTTCATTGGCTCCGATAGGAGGTGGGCGTCCCTTTTTTCATTAATCCTATGATATGCGATATTCGATCTATGATTCGTCAGGCTGATATTATCCAGGTTCGGCACATTTATCGGAAAGCTAATTCTGCGGCTGACTGGGTTGCTTTTCGGATCGTCCATCATTCTGGACCGTGGTATTGGATGCCGAGAGATCCATGTCTGTTTGTGCTTTTTCAAATTTTGTACTATGATGTATTGGGCTTGATTCAATTTAAATTAGTGTGGTCGTTCGTTTGTAAAAAAAAAAAAAATTATTTGCCGAATTGCCGGATGGGACGTGGAGGCAGCTGCCAAAATGGTTCAGAGGTGGTTCCACACTAGCGTCTGCAGAGCGGGTCCCATGGAGTGGCGAATCCAATCCAAGATCCGAAAAAAGCGGGCAGATGGCGGATGGTGAATGCGATGGCACCACGGTACGCTGCGGATTTGCGAACTGGCCGCGTGACGTCGCGCTGACACGTCGCCTCTTCTCTCGTGCGGCCCCCTCGAATTATGCCATTGGTCGCTCGGGTTATCTCCGATCTTCCACCCAATTGAAAGCCATGAAAAAATTAGAATCCATTTTATAAAGCACATGATAAAATTTAACTTTGTTTTATTATTCCAATCTTATTGATATTATAAAATATACCCATTTGAAATATATTGTGATATTTTATATTGTAATAACATTTTTTTTAAATTCAATCTTTTTTCTTTTGAAATACAAAAATATGAATAAAGTGAATAACTTTTGTGATACTTTCAAAACCAACTTATTTAAATTATTTAATAATATCAATAACTTTAACAAATTCTTATATTTCCACATAGTTTTTTTTTACAACTTGTCACACCTCGAACCCATCACCTGGTTTGAGCTCGACACATAGCCACTGTTACGAGATGTACCATGCAAAAGATTAATGTAAAGTAATGATTCATATTTTAAGGTGCTTTACTTTTCGAAATGAGTAAAAATAAACTAAGGATGAATATGCGAAGAGTAAAGTAACTATCTCCAGAACATGATTCACTAAGTAATAAAGAAAATAAGATCTTAGAGTTGAGAAACCACTACTTAGAACATGCTCTTTCTTCAACAAAATAGAACTTATGAGAAGGGATGGGTCTGATTATCAGGCAATGATGGTCTTCACCCTAAAAGATTAGATCATACAACTCTCAGGATGGGGGCTTAAAAGAAGAAGCTATGCTATCGCAGATGTTTCGGCTTTCTTTCAGATGGTTTTGGAGGCAATGAGGACTTCATCTAAGGATCGTAGCATCTTGGCATCTTGGGACTGAGATGCTTAGAACAGATATTAGAACGAATATTTGTTGAGCCTCTTACCCTCTCCCTCACGAAGTGTCAATGCTTAAGAGCACAGAAAAATAGAAGAAGACTCTTTTTATTAATTATCAATTATCTTTTACAAGAAGAAGGGAGGTTTTTTTATAATAAACTCTAACCCTTGAATTATATGAAAAAAAAGAAAATAAGGGCGCCATATTATTTTCAAATAAGGAGATAGGCGGTATTTTGAAACAAGCAAAAGAGATCAGGAGATAGTTTTCTCAAATAAAGAAATAAGCAGCATCTTAAAATAAGAAAAAGAGATCATAGGATATCTTTTTCAAAGAAGGAGATAGGCGGCATCTTGAAATAAGAGAAAGAGATCATGGGATAGCTTTTTTCAAATAAGAAGATAGATGACATCTTGAAACAAGAAAAAGAGATCAGGGGATTGCATTATATTCTGCTTTCCATAAGGAGTGGGCAGTAAGTTACCTTCCATAGGGAGCTTATTTGCTTTCTTTTATGCTGAGATGACTTTATGAAAATCTTGGGATGCTCTAATTGAGTAGATAGTGCCTACTTTGACTGGAATTTTATGTGGGGCTGAGGTGGTGCACTGAATGTGGTCTTTCATGGTCTTGGATCTTCAACTTCTTATACTTTGACTCAATAAATCTTGACTTGATTCAAATAAAATTACTGGACTCATACTGACAAAACTTGATTACAGTATTTAAAGTCAAACCAACATAAAGCAAAAATTTCATAATGAGCTCAGTAACCTCTGTCTGATCCTGGTGCCCGCATCAATTCTTTCGAGATGGAAGGAACTCGACCTTATCGAGTAAGGGTCAATCCGGCTCTGGTACCGCTCCAATAAGTCTGGATTGAGGTGCTACAGATCCTCTTGAGTAATTCATGAATCCTTAGATTCTGATCGTCCTTGCCAATGAACTAAATAACTTTGGTAGCCTTTATTTCGGATAGTAATAGCTTGGCCATCCAGGATATGCCCAATCCTTTCTATACTCCCTGGTAAATTTATTGGTGGACACTCAGGTATAAGTTTGCTCTCAAGAATAGGGTTGGATCCAAACGGCTTACTAGGTATCATTGCTGGTTCCCTATACTTAACTAGGTCTGAGATATTGAAGATTGAGCTAATGCCAAATTTGGATGGTAACTCGAGCACATAGGCATTAGGTCCAACTTTTTTTATTATTTTGAAGATCTAGCTCCACGGGCATGTAACTTTTTTACGGTCCTCGAAGAAAATCGCTCAAGTCTAAGCCTAATCATCACATAATCCCTCTCAGCAAATTCTTTAACTCTCTTTCAAAAATTAGCCATATTTTTATAAGTATCATTGCTTAAATTAATTTTATTAATTATTTTTTATGCAAATCTCTAACATGTTATGCAAATGATTCAGCTGACTCAGAGATTCGTGCATATATATGGGCAAAGGGATTAAGTCTATGGGTCTATTAGGCTTATAACCATGGACAATCTCAAATGGACTCTTGCCTGTAGTTTTATTAACTGAACTATTGTAGGTGAATTCAGCTCTAGATAACAAAAGGTCCCAATTTTCAAGGATTTGGTTCACTACTTTAGTTTGGCCATCTGTTTAAGGATGGTAGGAAGTAGATAATTTGACCTTAGTCCCTAACATGTGTCAGAGGGTTTTTCAAAAGTAACTTGTGAATCAGATATTCCTATCAAATACAATAGTTTTTGATAGGCCATGTAACCTAACCACTTCATCTAAGAAAAGTTTGGTCATCTTGAAGGCATCGAAGTGGCTCAGTGGAAAGTGCTTAGTGGGATTCATCCAATAATGTAAAAGATTAGGTAAAGTGGCTCCTGGAACTAGATCTATAGTATGTTGGATATCCCTTAAAGGTGATAATTGATCAGGAAGTTCTTTAGAAAATACATCTTGGAACTCTTTCAAAAATTCTAACTCTTTCAAAAATTTACTACCTTTTGAGGGTGTTCTTTTTGGGTTTGATCATGAATTTTTCTAGTAGTTAAGATCCAAACTAATGAACCCTTAGTGATCTCATGCTCTAGTTCTTTAGCACTTATAAGATTTAATCCCGATTTCTTCTCTTTCAGATTACTAGATTCTCTTTTAATATGATCCTTAGGTGGAGTTGGGCTTATCAAAAGCTTCTTTCCATGGTGTTTAAAGGAGTAGGAGTTGGATCAACCATATAGGATAGCATCATGGTCATATAACCAAGGTTGACCTAAGATGATACTGCTAACTCTCATAGAAAGAACATCACACCACACCTTTTCTTAATAGGATTGCAGTTGGATCATGACTTGGCATCTCAGTTTAATGGGGATGAAAGTTGAGTCTATCTAGGATACCTTATAGGGATTGGAATGGGAAACCATAGATAAACCTATAATTTTGCCAGCATTGGTTAAGATGTCATTAACATAGCTCCCGCTATCTATGATGATCTTACATACCTTTTTTCCTAACTTCATAAATGTCTGTAGGATATAGGTCCTACGCCAATCCTTTTGTTCTTTGGTTTGGATCAAGATACATCTAACAACTCTAAATAAATCAGATGACTCAATGACTTCCTCATCTCCTTTATATTCTTCCACTAAGTGTATTCCAGCTTCATACACTTCTCCTTCATACTCATCAGTGGGTTCAGGATCTTCTTCCTCTAATTCTCCTATGTGTAGGGATCGGGTTGGGCATTGACCAGCATAGTATCCCAATTTATGACATCTAAAACAAGAAACATTAGGATTAGAATTCCTTTGAACTTCAGATGACTTACCCTTATCTTCCTTGCAGGTCAATAGGGTGCTAGGAGTGAGTCGGCTTGGGTGCACTTGACTAGACCTTGGTTTTTTATTAGGGATACCATTCCTAGTGGATTCAGGTCAATGGATTATGGGTCCCCTTTAGAATCTCTCATAGTCTCTAGCTATCTGATAATCCTGTTCAAGATCATGACTTTTCTTAAAAATAATTCTCTTTGAATGTCCTCACATAGTCCAGCCCTAAATCTAGATAAGGTCACAGCTTCAGATTCATCTATGCTACACCTCATGGCATATTCATCAAATTTGATTACGTATTCAGATATGGTCTTGCTTTCCTGACTCAGCCTCTGCCATTGATCTAAAATTCTCTAATGATAGGATAGGGGGCGATACTTTTGAAGGGAGAAACAACCTCCGAGGCATACATTTTAAAATTTGATAACAATTACCAATGCGGAAGCTTAAAGATTAAACATTAATCTATCTAACATGCATCAAGATCATATCTTTGCCTTATACTATAGGATCGTTTGATCTAAATTATGTATATAAATAAAATTATCAAGATCATATCTTGATCTTCAAGGTAAGAAGCCATACTTCTTGTCTTGAAGCATGCCTTAAGATCTAGGGATCATATCACTTACCTTAAGGGCAATTGGTAAATCCTTTTGTGCTCTGCAGTCGTTCAATCATCCGGCCTCTAGTATTGTCCACACGAAGTCCCCGAATGATCGGATTCCTGGGAGTGCTAGCTCGCGGAAAAATAACTTTGCTGATCTTGAATCTTCCCACTTGAATCTTCCTCCAAGATCCAAACTTTTTTAACACCAGAATCACACCAGGATTTTTTTGTTCTAAATCTTTAGAATTTCAATCCATAACATATCGTTGTTGTTTTCTGGTGAAGAATATCCTCTATTTTATAGGCTCAATTCAGCCTTTAGCCTATTGAATTCTAACACTTAGAATTCTGCCATTTGATGAAAACCAAAGAGACGCAACGTTTGGTTAATTCCGACGTTCGGTGAAAACCTGAAATTCTAACATTTTGTTAATTCCAATGTTCGGTGAAAATAAAGAGATGTGAATTCTAACACTTAGAATTCTATCGTCTGGTTGATTCAAAGAGGTACATTTATTCCATATGAATCCTAACACTTAGAATTCAAACGAAAACCATTTGGAGAAGATTAAGGTTATGCATTAAATTCTACATGAGAATTTAATCTCTGATGTGAGATCTTCATGCGAGAAAACTTTTTCACACATGTGGTTTGGATTTGGATTTTGGTTTAAGCTGATTTGAATTTATTGGACTGAACCTACATAGATCATGGTCCTAGCCCAAATCAAATTTGGCTAGTCCTGAATCTATTTAAATCCAAATCAAGTCTAATTTCAAATTAATATTTAAAATTGATTAGTCCTTCTAATAGACTTAAACCTAATTGAATCTTATTCACTTATACTTAATCCAATTGAGATAATTCAATCAATCAAATTGATTAATTAAATCATATACGATTCTCAATCGTTGATCAGCAAATAGATCATCCTAGAAAACTTCTATGCGTGTGACTCTCTAGGTTCGAACCTAAGCCGGTAGCATAGGAAAACTTTCTATACTAATCGATGTGCCCATCTAGCAATGGAACCCGACGTCCGGATAGGTCGAAAAGTTGATGAGCAAACTCGAAGAACCCTAAGAAATAGTTACTGTATAATTCATCCTTTTGACCACAAATGCTAAGAATGGCTTAAGAGCCTGTCAACTCTAAACAGCAAATCCATAAAGTGATTTCAACTTTAGTGATCATGTGACCTTCACATGAAGTGCCTTGGCTAAGGTCTTGCTAAATTGAAACACAAGCATTTCTCCTTTTAACGGGATAGGTCAAATTCCATCTTGATCAACAACTGACTACCATAAGTACTTGACTGTACCCAGTAACCTTTCGTAGCTGGATTAAAAATCAGGTGGTCTGGCACCTAAGTACAATGAGTTGCTTGCAAGTCACCAGTTGTGATCCTCAGGTCTTAAGGATACTTATACCCATACTTCTCGGATTAACTCTTGACAGCAGAGTATCCAGAAATGAGTCACGTTCGGTGAAATGTACTCCTACACTTTCATCTGTATGTCATACCAGTGTCTCTACATTCCTTGGTTAAGAGGACAACCAACAAATATGATATACAACGTCCTATAATTGATAGTACTATGGCCCTGTCATAGTATATCATTTGGTCGCGAACTCTTTTGAGGACCTTCAAAGATAAATCCTCCTTTATCGTGAAGGAAGATCCTAAGGGCTTCATTACTATTAGGAGTTTTAAGAAGATGTTCTTGTAATGAATAAACTGCCAAATAACTTTTATTAATATATCAATTTATATGCTCTTTACATTAGCACAATCATCAAATGATTGGCTTTAGGATACAATTCCCAACAAACTCCCACTTAGCCTAAAGCCACTCGTTAGTATCTAACACCCATCTTCAACTTATAGTCATCAAACTCCTTAATGCTTAGTGCTTTAGTAAATGGGTCGCCTAGGTTTTTCTTTTCGTCAATCTTCTGAAGATTTATGTCACCTCGTTCTATAATCTCTCGAATAAGATGAAACCGGCGCAGTATGTGCTTGGTGCGCTGATGTGCTCGTGGTTCCTTTGCTTGAGCTATGACTAGTGCTATCACTGTACAATAGGACTGGTCCATCTATGGAAGGTGCCACTCTAAGCTCGGAGATGAACTTTCGCAGCCATATAGCTTCTTTCACAGTATTTGATGCAGTGATGTATTCTGCTCGCACACTGAATCTGCCACTGTATGTTGCTTAAACTTTTCCAGCAAACTGCTCCACCATTCAGGATAAACACAAAACCTGACACGCTCTTGCTATCATCATGATCTGATTGGAAACTGGAATCAGTATATCCAACAAGTTTCAAATCAGACTCTCCATAGACTAACCACTGGTCCTTAGTATTTCTCAAATATTTAAGGATTATTTTAACAACTTGCCAGTGTTTTTCTTCTGGATCAGATTGGTATCTACTCACTACTTCTAGTGAGTATGCTACGTCTGGTCTTGTACATGTCATGGTGTACATAATCGATCCCACTGCCGAAGCATATGGAATTCGACTCATACGTTCTCTTTCATTAGGAGTTGTCGGACAATCCTTCTTAGAAAGATGAATTCCATGGCCTATCGAAAGATAGCCTTTCTTGGAATTCTCCATGCTAAACCTCTTTAGCACGGTGTCAATGTACGTAGATTGGGATAAACCAAGCATCCTCTTAGATCTATCTCTATAGATCTTCATCCCTAGGATGTAGGATGCTTCTCCTAGATCTTTCATGAAGAATTGTGATGATAACCATGTCTTTATTCCTTGTAATGCAGGGATATCATTCGATTAAGAGAATATCATCCACATATAATACAAGAAATGCAATAACAGAATCGTTAGCCCATTTGTAAATGTAAGGTTCTTCTTTATTCTTAACGAAGCCATAAGATTTGATCGCATTATCAAATCATATGTCCCAACTCCTAGATGCTTGCTTAAGTCCATAAATGGACTTCTGTAGCCTGCAAACTTTAGACTCCTCTTCAGATATAAAATCTTTAGACTGTATCATATACATATGTTCTTCTAAATTACCATTTAGAAAAGCGGTTTTAACATCCATATGCCAAATCTCATAATCTAAGTATGCTGCTATAGCTAGCATAATCCGAATGAATTTCAGCATTGCCACAGGAGAACGTTTCATCATAGTTAATACCATATTGTCGACGATACCCCTTGGCAACCAGACGTGCTTTGTAGGTCTCTATCTTTCCATCTGTGCCTCTTTTCCTCTTGAAAACCCACTTACCCTATGGGTTTTATCCCTTCGGGTGGGTCAATTAATGTCATACATTATTTTCCTTTATGGAATCAAGTTCAGATTTTATGGCATCAAGCCATATCAGTCCTTTGCATAACATCCATATAGGTGATCGGATCCTCGTTGTTCTCATCGAGCTCAACAGGATCCTCATTCTGGACCAAGAAACCTAAGCATCTGTTCGATTGATGTGGTCTTACCAGATCGCCTTAATGGTGCATCTAAAATGATTTTGAGTTTGATCTAATCAACTCAGATTCTAAGGGTTCAATGGGTTGTGTTGTTCCTTCTACTTGATGAACTTCCTCAAGTTCAATATTAGAGCTATTTGTTCCTTCACTAAGGAACTCCTTTTCAAGAATAACTGCTCTATTACTAATGAACAACTTTTGTTCTTTAGTATTGTAGAAGTAATATCCTTTGGTTTCTTTTGGATAGCCGATAAAAAAATATTTATCAGATTTGGGTTCAAGTTTGTCTGATTTTGCACGTTTTCATAAGCTGGACACCCCCAGACTCTCAGATAGGTGATAACCGGTTTATATCCATACAATCTCATGTGGAGTTTTAGAAACAGACTTACTTGGAACCTTGTTGAGAATATGACAAGCTGATTCTAATGCGTATTCCCAAAATGATATTGGCAAGCTTGCAAAACCCATCATGGACTGAACCATGCTAACAGGGTTCGATTTCTTCTTTTCGACACACCGTTATGCTGCGGTGTTCCTGAAGGATTCCATTGGGAGAGAATCTCATTCTCCCTTAGATATGTCACAAAGTCATTTAAAAGGTATTCTCCTCCTCGATCTGATCAAAGGGTCTTAATACTTTTTTCTATTTATTTTTTTACTTCTTTATGATATAGTTTGAACATTTTAAACGACTCAGATTTATGTCTCATAAGATAGACATAACCGAACCTAGAAAGGTCATCTGTAAAAGTAATAAAGTAGTAATATCCACCTTTGGTACAAGTGCTTATTGGTCCACATACATCAGTATGTACTAGACCCAATAGCTCTTTGGCTCTTTTACCTTTTCCAATAAAAGATGACTTGGTCATTTTACCAAGAAGACAAGATTCACATGTAGTTAATGATTCACAATCATCAACTCAAGGATGCCCTCCTGAGTTAACCTGTTTAATCTGTTCTTATTGATATGACCCAGCCGATGATGCCAAAGAGAAATATCTGTGACATCAGTTATTCTAGGGCGCTTACTTGATTTGTACACTATTTTATAGGTTGTGATAATATATAAATGCCATTAGATAAATGCCCAGTCATTACAGTGACTCCATTCATAATGATATTCAAAGTAACATCCTTTATTGAAATTTCATAATGACTTTTGGCCAAAAGGCCTACAGAAATTATTCAACAAGAACATTGGGAAAAATGACAATCATTTAGTACGATGACATTTCTATTGAAAACTATTTCAAGAACTCCTAATACCAGAACTGAACTAATTTTTCATCACCGACATTAAGGAATCTTTAATTGTCCTCAAATCATCTAGTGACCTGTAGTCCCTGCAATGAATTGCAAATGTTAAAAGGACTCCCGGTATCCAATACCCAGGTCTGATTAGCATATACAGAAAAATTACAAGGTGTTATCATATAATTACCTTGTTGAGCAACATCTTGCCCTTTTTCTTCTTTGGCCTATTTTGATCAAGTGTGGCAATGTAAAGAGGACAGTTCCTCTTCCAGTGCCCTTGCATCTTACAATGAAAGCATTTAGCTTGACTTTTATCAACTTTCTTCTTCTGTATCTGACCCCTTATAGATGTCCTAGCATGTTGCACCTTTTTCTTATTTCTTTTCTTCTTTCCTTTCCCAAAGGGTTGACGCCCTACCTTAGATCCTTCAACCACATTAACCAAACCCTTAGAGAGCTGGTTGTCCTTTTCAAAGTTCTGTAACAACCCCAACAAACCGTGGTAGTTGACTGCATGCTTTGTCATTCGAAAATGAGTAAGGAAAGGTCGGAAGGATGTAGGCAAGGAATTCAGGATCGCATCCTTTCCCAACTGTTCATGTAGGGAAAGCCGAGTTTGCTTAGGAGTTCTATCTTCTCGATCATATATAATACATGATCAGTGATAGGAGATCCATCCCTCATTCGAGCATTAAAAATAGCACAACTAGTCTTGTGCCTTTCAACGTCGTCGGGTGTGCCAAAAGATTCATTCAATGCTTGAATGATTTCTTCCGGCTGAGCATTCTCGAACGGCGACCAATTCATCGTTCTTTGATGCTAGCATGATGCAACACACACTAGTTCTATCACTGAGCCACTTCTAATAAGTGTCTCTTTCAGAACTCTGGGTGTTTGCATTAGGTATCTCTGGTGCAGGATTATTTAGAATATATAGAATCCTCTCATGCTCAAGGACGATCTTAAGTTTTCTAAACCGGCTATTGAAATTTAAACCATTCAACTTATCACTATCCAATAGGGACTTAATGATAAATTAGTGGCCATTTTCTGCATAAGGAAAAACTAAAGTTTAGTAGCATATAAATTGATTCAGTCTAAAGACTTGGACTTTAGTCTAAAGATTCTCTCACTATTTTATTCAAATTGATAGCCTCTACACCCCAATTCAAAGAATTATTCTTAATTCTTTAGTGGGCACTAAGATCTACATAGACTACATACAGGCCCAAGTGAAGCTTGGCCAACCCATATGTATCTAAGAGTAGGTTTAAAACCAATTGTTTCTCAAACAATTCTTAGTGTTCAGTTTTGCCCCATGTTCTCTTCAGCAGGCATGGAGTGCCTCCACTAAAAGTTCTGGTTAGGTCCAACCATTAAATAATATAATCAGTGCAATCTATCTATAAACAACAAAGCTCGAGTGAAGCTCGACCCACTTGACTCTATTTAATAGTTACGCTGACTTATCATATAATGAATGATAATTCTAATGGTTGACAAGCACCAGGCATGGAGTGCCTCCAATGATTATCAAGACAACAGACTCATTATCACTCACCTTAATGGGAGGCTATGATCTAGTTATCATATAACTATTTCATTTTAAGGACCTAATAATTTTAGAGGATTTAATAATCTGAAGATAAATTGACTAATCAAGTTCTCCCACTGAAACTATGAAGTCAGTAGAATGAGATAAGATTATGTCGGGTTAAGTGCACCTAAATCAGTCAGACTGATTTCCTTACAAGCATGGGTCAATCCGAATCAGGTAAATGATCTTAATCATAAATGGTCACCATGATATCAGGTAAGTGAGACTGATGGAAAGGATATGCATTAACTCATTAAAGACATATCAGTACGAGTAGCTCCCAATTAAAAACCATTTGATCGTTGATCCTAGAGCAACTTGCCAACTTACCTTGACATCATATGGTTAACCAATTTTGATTTGACCATCTAAGAGATTCATGCTCAACTACGAAACCTAATCTACTTCCATTTGGTTTAATCAAAGACATGGACATGATCAACTACAACTATTGTTTGATTTAGAGCATCCTTAACCTAATCTAATTAATTTAGATTTGATCAAATACTCTTATAGTCCATTTGATTTAAACCTTAGGGTCTAACCCTTATGGACCTGATTTAGCTAACCCAAAAATTAAATATATTTCATGTCCATAACTTTCATGTCATATATTTTGAATCATGCATCACTTGCATTATACAACTACTCATAATTTTATATTTAGATCATATCTAAAAAGATTATGAATAAATATTTGACATTCAAATAAGACTCTCATAAATATTTGTATGTTTCATAACATAGACAACAAGCTATCATATCTCATATCTATGTTTGTATACTAAACATACAAATATCATGCTTTTATACAACATCAACATGTATCAAATATAAAACATCTCTTGAGAGTGTGTGTAATCTATGTTTTGATGCCAAAGATTAATCTAAATTATCTTTTGACTAAGCATCAATAATAAAAGAACCACACAATACGTCACAGAGTACCTCGTTGAATGAGTAATTTGGATTTTTAATCCATCCGAATAGCCTTGTAATCTATTTTAGCTTTGATTACAAAATTAATAGGAGCATTAATTTACATGCAATAAATTAGATCAAGACGAAACCATGCTCTGATACCATTTGAAGGGAGAAACAACCTCCAAGGCATGCATATTTTAAAATTTGATAACAACCAATGCGGAAGCTTAAAGATTAAACATTAATCTAACATGCATCAAGATCATATCTTTGCCTTATACTATAAATTGTTTGATCTAAATTATGCATATAAATAAAATTATCAAGATCATATCTTGATCTTCAAGGTCATACTTCTTGTCCTGAAGCATGCCTTAAGATATAGGATCATATCACTTACCTTAAGGGAAATTGGTAAATCCTTTTGTGCTCTGCAGCCGTTCAATCGTTCGGCCTCTAGTATTGTCCACGTGAAGTCCCCAAATGATCAGATTCTCGGAAGTGCTAGCTCGCAAAAAATAACTTTGTTGATCTTGAATCTTTCCACTTGAATCTTCCTCCAAGATCCAAACTTTTGCTATCACCAGAATCACACCAGAATTTTTTTGTTCTAACTCTTTAGAATTTCAATCCATAATATATCATTGTTTTTTCTGGTGAAGAATGTCCTCTATTTTATAGGCTCAATTAGCCTTTAGCCTATTGAATTCTAACACTTAGAATTCGGTAAAAACCAAAGAGACGCAACGTTTGGTTAATTCACGTTCGGTGAAAACCTGGAATTCTAACGTTTTGTTAATTCTGACGTTCGGTGAAAATGAAAGTGATATGAATTCTAACACTTAGAATTCCATCGTCTGGTTGATTCAAAGAGGTACATTTATTCTATATGAATTCTACCACTTAGAATTCAAACGGAAACTGTTTGGAGAAGATTAAGGTTATGCATTAAATTCTACATAAGAATTTAATCTCTCATGATGTGAGATCTTCATGCGAGAAAACTTTTTTCACACATGCGGTTTGGGTTTTGGTTTTGGTTTAAGCTGATTTGAATTTATTGGACTGAACCTACATAATCATGGTCCTAACCCAAATCAAATTTGGTTAGTCCTGATTCTATTTAAATCCAAATCAAGTCTAATTTCAAATCAATATTTAAAATTGATTAGTCCTTCTAATAGACTTAAACCTAATTGAATCTTATTCACTTGTATTTAATCCAATTGAGATAATTCAATCAATCAAATTAATTAACTAAATCATATACGATTCTCAATCGTTGATCAGCAAATAGATCATCCTAGGAAACTTCTATGCGTGTGACTCTCTAGGTTCGAACCTAAGCCGATAGCATAGGAACAACTTTCTATACTAATCGATGTGCCCATCTAGCAATGGGAACCCGACGTCCGGATAGGTCGAAGAGTTGCTAGCAAACTCGAAGAACCCTAAGAAATAGTTACCGTATAATTCATCCTTTTGACCACAAATGCTAAGGATGGCTTAAGAGCATGTAACTCTAAACAACAAATCCATAAAGTGATTTCAACTTTAGTGATCATGTGACCATCACATGAAGTGCCTTGGCCAAGGTCTTGCTAAATTGAAACACAAGCATTTCTCCTTTTAACGAGATAGGTCAAATTCTATCTTGATCCACAACTGACTACCACAAGTACTTGACTGCACCCAGTAACCTTTCATAGCTGGATTAAAAATCCAGTGGTCCGGCACCTAAGTACAATGAGTTGCTTGCAAGTCATCGGTTGTGATCCTCAAGTCTTAAGGATACTTATACCCATATCTTCTCGGATTAACTCTTGATAGTAGAGTATCCAAAAATGAGTCACGTTCGATGAAATGTACTCCTACACTTTCACCTGTATGTCATACCAGTGTCTCTATACTCCTTGGTTAAGAGGACAACCAACAAATATGATATATAACGTCCTATAATTAATAGTACTATGGCCCTGTCATAGTATATCATTTGGTTGCCAACTCTTTTGAGGACCTTCAAAGATAAATCCTTCTTTATCGTGAAGGAAGATCCTAAAGGCTTCATTACTATTAGGAGTTTTAAGAAGATGTTCTTGTAATGAATAAACTGCCAAATAACTTTTATTAATATATCAGTTTATATGCTATTTACATTAGCACAATTATCAAATGATTGGCTTTAGGATACAATTCTCAACAACTTTTCCCTAAGCTTAAGTTTTATGGCTCTCCAGTTAGCTATGGGTATGTCTCATCTCTAACAACTAAGATGCTCAACATTTTCTCAGTATAGCCTGGCTTATCGGACTAACTTAGTTTAGCAAATTTGACCTTCCTCCCTTCCGACATCTCATACCACTTAAAGTATTGATTCATGTTACTTTTCCAATCAACATACACCTTAGGGTCTAAATCTTCGTCAAAAGTGGGTGCATCAAGTCGTATGTTCCTAAAGACTCTTTCCTCCAAATCCATAAAGTCTTGGTCTGGGCATCTAGGATTATGTTTAGGGATGCGATCACGATGATGGGCTCTTAGATCAAGGAGAGTTGGTCTAGGTGATTTAGGTTCAGTGTGGTTCAATCGGTTTTCTCCAAGGGTCCCGATTCGCTCTTTCATTTGGTCAAACCTATTATTTAATTATCCAAATTATTCAGTCTGGTTCTCATTAAAGTCTCAAGATTGGGATCTATGGTATAACTTGGTTATGTTTGGAGATGTTGATAATGGGCTCCTGAAGCTAAGTAGAATGAATCAACTCAAATTCGTTCTAGGATTTCTAGACCTAGAAGCTAAGTAGAATGAATCAACTCAAATTACAATCAACTCAAAAATTATTCTTTTCACTGGCCAAGTAAGAGGTGGTGTTGTGGAGGCTTCCTTTGCTCTCGTAGGGACCTAATTAGAGAACCATAAGTTCGCTTAAGGCATTTGCCGTTTGACGCCTAGCCCTAAATACCACTTTCAAGAAATAACTATAGATTGAGTGCACCAGTTTCATCACAATATTTGAAACTCAACCATGTAGGTGTCCTTAGCTTTGCTTTAGGTTTCTACTCAATTTTAATTAGGCTTGGGATCAAGATGGGGAAGGTTATTTTGGGCCAAGGAAAGGTGATGAAATCCTTTCCTACCTGAGATAGAGAAATTGCCCTTAAGTGAATTCAGTAATGCATGCGCATACATACGAAAACCTAAAGTAAAATATACCGATATATTTATATTATTATTATTATTTATTATTATTATTATTATATTAAATCTAAAATAAGAAGAAAATTATATATTTAATAAAGATTAATTAGATGATTAGAAAATTTTAGCAGTATGCATGAAAATATCCTATCCTGCTCTGATACCAAACTGATGTGGAATGTACCATGCAAGAGATTAACATAGAGCAATGATTCATATTTTAAGGTACTTTACTTTGAAACGAGTAAGAATAAACTAAGGATGAATATGCGAAGAGTAAAGTAACTATCCGCAGAACATGATTCACTAAGTAATAAAGAAATCAGGATCCTAGGATTGAGAAACCACTACTTAAAACATGCTCTTTCTTCAACAAAACAGAACTTATGAGAAGGGATAGGCCTGATTATCAGGCAATGATGATCTTCACCCTAAAAGATTAGATCACACAACTCCTGGAATGGGCACCTGAAAGAAAATGCTATGCTCCCGCGATGTTTTGGCTTTTCTTCAGATGGTTCTGAAGGCAAGGAGGACTTTATCTAAGGATCGTAGCACCTTGGCATCTTGGGGCTAGGATGCTTGGAACAGATGTTGGAACGGATATTTGTTGGGCCTCTCATCCTCTTTCTCATAGAGTGTCAATGCTCAAGAGCACAGAAAAATAGAAGAAGACTCTTTTTATTAATAATCAATTATCCTTTACAAAAGAAGAGAGTGATTTTTATAATAAACCCTAATCCTTGAATTAAATAAAAAAAATAATAGTGCCATATTGTTTCCAAATAAGGAGATAGGTGGTATCTTGAAACAAGAAAAAGAGATCAGGGTAGCTTTCCCAAATAAGAAGATAGACGACATCTTGAAATAAGAAAAAGAGATCAAAGGATATCTTTCCAAATAAGAAGACAGGCGGCATCTTGAAATAAAGAAAAAAGATCAGAAGATAGATTTTCCAAATAAGAAGATAGGTGTCATCTTGAAACAAGGAAAGAGATCAGGGGATGACGTCATATTCTACTTTCCATAAGGAGTGGACAGCAAGTCATCTTCCATAGGGGGCTTATTTTCTTCCTTTTATGCTGAGACACTTTATGAAAATTTTGGGATGCCCTAATTGAGTAGATGCGCCTACTTTAACTAGAATTCCATGTGGGGCTGAGGTGGTACACTGAATGTGGTCTTCATGGTCTTGGGTCTTCAACTTCTTACACTTTGACTCAATAAATCTTGACTTGACTCAAATAAAATTACTGAACTCATACTTGACTCAAATAAAATTGCTGGACTCATATCGACAAAACTTGATTACAATACTTAAAGTGTAACCAACATAAGGTAAAAATTTCATAATAAACTCAGTAACCTCTGTCTAATCTGATGCCCGCACCAGCCATATATCTTTATAGTAGAACCCTAAGTGATAGGTTAGGCTTGTTCATCGTCACCGCTCACACTCAAATCATAAACAAAATGGAACATTTATTCATTATCCTCAAAATTGAATCTATTTTTGTAATTACAAAATACAAATAATCACCCTATAACATCTTTATCAAATCCTTAAATTTAGCTCTATAATAAAATCCTTAGGTTTTATAAAAGATATAGTAAATATAAGCTCACAATTCAGCAAGAATCTTTACATATGTAGTTATGGATATGTAGTAACTCTTTATAAAATAATTAAATAATATGTATAAAAAATATTATAATATGCTACAAAACATTATGCTACAAAATCATGCATCAAATATAAAAAAGACTATTAATAGCTTTATCTTTGTTATTTATAGCATTAGACTATATCATCTCGATGCCACATACTAGATCATCATATTAGTAATTTTGGCATCACAATCATACCAGTAATACAAATGCACCCTAATGATACAAACTAATGCAACCTTGATCAAGCTGGACTAAATTAAGCTGAGCCAATTTTAAATCCTGTCAAGTTTAATTTGGGCTAAATCAAACTCAATGAGAATTGATTTAATTGATTTAAACTCAAGCCAACCCAATTCGATCAGACCCAAACCCAAATTGATCTGATCCAAGTTGGATTAGTCAATAAAGTCTAAGTCAATTCGAGCCTAGACCAAGCCAATTGACCCAAATTAAACCTGATTTAATCTTAATTAGCCTAATGAAGCCCTGATTAGAGGAGCCTTAACCAAATTAGACCATAATTGATTGATTTAAGCCTACACCTAACCCTACTTGACAAAACTTAACTCAATTAATTGAATTGGACCCTAATTTGATTTTAGTTGACCTAATTAATCTAAGATGCATTTCGATCTAATCCTAATTACTTGGATTCCAATCTGAATTGATCAGACTGAGTTCCAAGATGATTTTAATTGAGTGATCTACCTAGATTAAGGGCCTATTAAGTGGTAAATGATGAAATTAGTTTAATTTTTGCAAGTGATCACTCACCATTGAGCGAGTAGGAGTGATAGCATCGATCTTGTGCATTGATATCCATGCCAAAGATTATTATTGGATTTTGAGTACTGGATCTAGAGGACTAATAAGTGGCTGGAGATAAGAATTTTAATTATACTTTATAAAATATGTAGAAATCTTTACATATACTTATATGTGATGTGTATAATTTTTTTTTCATGTATACTTCTATCATCATGCATCATGATTTCTTATTTATTGCTTTATTAGCATGTTTTGATTATACATGGATATAACTTATGTTTAGGCTATGATAGCATAATTTTGGGTTATGTATAAATATGAGAATCTAGTATTATGATAACATAGTTTGGTGGTATTAATGATGTGGATTTAGAAATTATTTTGCACATTACAATGCTAAAAGATACAATGGGGTGGATTTAAGAGAGGGACATGTGAATTAATCATGGAGATCTGGTAAGCTGTGACCGTCCAGAGACCACGTATATGCTGAGAAGCCATTCGGAGATCCTGGAGAAAGATAGGAATCAGATTATTTTCTCGGAGGACTGTATTTCTTCACATTAGCTTATGAGAAAATTAGATCTTTGTCCGTGGATTGTGCCCGTGCTATTCAATCTGTTGGTTATGACACCTCTGGCCTCTGGGGTTTTCCTGTGCTTCGGCAGCGAACCGTCGCACGGTATTCATTTCCTAGGAGCCCCCCTTCAGGGTTTGTCAAAATCAACTTTGATGGGAGTGTCCGCGCAGACTAGCTGGTTCGGCCTTCATCATTCGCGGACCATAGGGCGATATGCTGGCGGCTGGCGGATTTAATACCTGGACTCCTCTGTCCCCATGTCCGAGCTTTACGCTGCATGGGCTGGTATTTCTTATGCTTTTCAGATTCTTCGAACTCAGAGGCTTGTGATTGAGGGAGACTCTATGATTGTCATACAGTGGATGCGGAAGGAGAGTGCTCCTGATGTATCTATCAATCCGATTCTCAGGGATATTTGGACCATACTTCAGAGGTGGATACTGCCAGATTGTCATGTATTCCGTGAAGCCAATACGACAGCTGACTGGGCAGCGGCGGTCGTGGCTCAGCATGTAGGCTATAGGATATGGAGGATGGGTGACCCATGTCCTCCTGTGTTTTACAAATTTTGCATTCAGATGTATCTGGGCTGATCCACACTAGACTAGTGTGATTGTCCATCTGTATCAAAAAAAAAAAAAGGTAACACTTGTAGCAGGGCTTATTGTGATAACTAGATGAGCACCAATGTAGATATGGCACTAGTGATAGAGTCTATAGTGATGGTTGGATAAACACTAATGTTGAGCCAATTTTAGCCTAGGATAATGGCCAAATTAGGTTTTAACACTTGACGCAGATTGGCTACTAATATATGGCACTAGTTTTAACCTTGCTTGGCATATAATGGCAGCACAACTTACCTTAGACACATGGCACTATGATAGTGTTAAGGAGGATGGCCGGATGAGCACTGGTATAAAATCAGTCTGGGAATCAAGTAAAGGTCAAATTAAGTTTATGACACATGTCACTAATATAAGGATTAGCTTGAGTATGAGGAGATGGCCAGGCTAGGTTTATGCATGGGGCATTGGTAATGCTGTGATGCCAAAATCTATCATTAGATTACACTGACATGATGGTGATTTAGGATGTGGCATTGTGGTGATGTAGTTCAATACCATGAATAAAAACATAAAGTTGTTAACGATCTTTCTTTTGTTTGATGCATAGTTTTGCAATATAATATAAAATTTATAATATATATTTATTTAATTATTATATAGATATTTACTTCATATCTGTATTTGTATGTGTAAGGATTCTGATTAAACTATAAGCTATGTCATATTTACTATATCTTTTACAAAGCTTAGGGATCTATTTGGAAAGCTGGAGTTGGAAAATTAAGAGAAAGATATTGTAGAGAGCTAATTTGTATTTTGATAATTGTAAAAACAAATCTCATTTTAAGGATAATGAATATCTATTGAGTGCTGATAATGAACATACCCTGCATTTCCTTAATTAGGGTCCCACTTTAAAGATGTGCAGTTATATCTCAATCTTAAATCTGATAGTAGGTTCGGGGCATGGTACAAGTTCTTTAAAATATAGATAATTATATTTTTAATACAACTATAGAGTAACAATGTTGTTCAATATAAAAACTTTTAATCCTTTATACTGCATATTTTATTTAAATAATTATGTTTTTTTGTTTGGCTACTTTTGTCTTTTGATATGAGAAATAAAAACAAGTTACAAAGTACAAACTAATATTCAACAATTTATCATAAATATGGTCAAATTGTTACTTCTGTTATTTTAAAAATATTATTAAAATAATATTATTGATCTTTTTGTCCAGCAATTTATCATCCATATGGGTAAAGTATTATTTTCCAAAATTTCTAAAAGTACTACTAAAATAATATCATAGATTACATGGTTTCTAGGAATTTATGATAAATGCAGGAAAAAGTGTTATTTCTCAACATTTTTTTACAGATGCTACAAAAATAATGTTGCAAAATCCATAATTTCAGCAATTTATCATAAAGCATCATAAAATATTATTTTGTGATATTTTTAAAAAATGGCGCTAAAATAATATGGAAGATTTCATTATATCTTGTAGTGAACCTGAACTTGAACTCTGTTAAAATTTATAATTCAGTTTAGGAAATGATGCAACATTTTATTGAACAATCAAACTTCAAGTAATCTAAAACAATAAGTTTAATTTCAAAAATATAAGTCGTCATGAAATTTTTTGATATATACTATTGAACCATAAATGTGGGGATGGTATACGAAGCATCATATATAGATTAATTTTCAAGGCGTGTTTGTGGTCCAAAAAGTCTAGGATATTGCCCATAGATGGCTGGTTCTCATTAACATAGCATTACTATTTGTCCTTTTTTTTTTTTTCGAAAGGGAGAGAGACTTATTTGTTCCATAACTCTAGGTCTAGTTTTTTTAGATGCAGTATATCAGTGTCAAATCTAGAATCACTGGTTACGAAACATAAAGAAATGATTACTTCAATAAATCTCAATTTTCTAATTATAACTTCACTTATATATATATATATATATGTAGGTATCCTGAGCCCTTCACTTTTAACTCCTCTTTTTTCTGATAATGTAATTCTCCTCTTGAGAAAATGCCCCATTATAATATAGAAACAGAGCATTATGGAAACCCATGCCAACTTAGGGGCACATTAGAGTTTCTTGTTTTGAGCAAAGTACACTCTAGATGCATGCCGCAAAAGAAATGATTTCGATGTATAAATTTCTTAACAGTTATATCAGAGACCTTGGTTCTAAGTCCTGTTATCAGAATTTAAGAGGTCAGTAGTATTTGAGGTAGAGCTACACCCCACCATATAGTTCATTATCTGTGAGATTCTTCTACCAAACAAGCAAATGGACAAACAAGTAAAAAATATAAAGAGAAGTAATATAGCGTTATTGTTTGTCCATGAGAACCTCCTTGGAAAGGGTACAAAGTAAGTTGAAGCCATTTAGGGAGGTGGTGCATGCAATAATGAGGCATTTTTCAAAGTAATAATTAAGAGAAATGGCTGTTGGCAAGTGCTACTTTCTAGAATATTTTTTGCACACATATTTTGAAAAGTTAATATTTAAGCTGCTAAAAATCCTATTCAATTTTTTGCTTATTTATTTATTTGGTTGGTACTTGTGGTAAAAAGTCACTTAAGTGCTCATTTTTATCCAACTTCAAATAACATTTACCCCTGGCAACCTATTAGCACAAATAGATGCATACAAAAATTGTATTACTCCAAGTGGAAGGATTGGAATTGCCTAAGGAATCAATGTTGATTCTCAAAGTATGTCACCTCAAGTTTCCAAGTTTTAACATGGTTTTAAAAAGTCACCAAACATTATTACTTTTCTAGGTTGCCACATAAATATATCTATTATATATTATTTAAATACAATATAATCTATCAATTTATAAGCATAATTATTGACTATTTTAACGAATAGCTATCATTATACAACATGATAAAGACTTGATGGCAATAACCATGATGATGACAAGAGCCATAATAACTAGGAAAATGATTGAGTACCTATTATGTGCATATAAAAGTTTATTGGGTCTACAATTACTGCTTTTTCAACTTCATGATCAATCAACCTCATGTTTGATAACAATTCTTATGGATAATAACAATTCATTCTTGTCATATGATGAGAACTGTTTCTATGCATACAATAAAAACCTATAGTATTACTTTAATAACAAATAAACAACAGCAACAATCTAAATAAATTTGAGACATCACAAAATAATGGTATTATTGAAAGTATAATAAAATCATTTTTCCAAAAAAATATTACAACAAGCCTAAAATATTCTTAGATATAGCACAAATTTTTTGAGTTAGTCCTGAGGTAGTATTTGGATGTCAAAAAGTTATTACAAAAATAGGAATACAAATTTCCCCAGGAATAGCTTATTCTCTTGTTATTCTAGATTTTGTTTGGTTTGAAATCTGGTATTCCATCTTATTCTAGTGCAATTAATGCAGTGTTATTCCAAATGGTATTTAAATGACATGAGAATAAGCCTGTATTCCATTAGGAATAGATGAAGGTTTTTTAAAAAATTTCAAAAATACTCCTAACCAAATGATAAGGAAAAATAGATTATCAATTTATTTATTAATATAATTACTTAAATAAATTATTTTTTATTAATTAATTTATTATTATGATCTATTAAAAGTTTGATCTATTAAAAATAAATTTTACCATTACCATTTTGCGGTGGACATTGTTAAAGTAGAGCAAAATTTGATATACAAGAAATACATAAGTAGAATTAGAATATTCTCTGTTACAATAAATATTTGATTATGATATTTTAAATAATGTATAAGAAGGACTAATATACTATTCAGATAACATACAAGTCAACTAAATTGGGAACATGAGACGAGAAGATTGGACCCAAACAATATCTAGCCAACAAAATTTTTGAATATATGAAGTACACTATGATATTCAACAAATATATCTGAACCAAAGTTATAAGTGTAAAACAAATTGAAAACTTTTCTTATA
This sequence comes from Calamus simplicifolius, assembly GCA_900491605.1. Lineage (NCBI taxonomy): Eukaryota > Viridiplantae > Streptophyta > Magnoliopsida > Arecales > Arecaceae > Calamus > Calamus simplicifolius. Next base: position 916,974 of record UESW01004016.1, read on the forward strand.
ATAATGATTCAAGTCCATTTTTTTTCAGTCATGCCCTTAGAATACGGTAAGTGGGAATAAGGCTATTCCATGGGGAGCATGGAATACGAATTCAGAATATAAATGTTTGACCGAAATATCGATTCTTGGAGGGCCCACTACCTTTTTTTGTCTGTTTGGGGGAATAGCATGGAATAAGCTCTATTCCAGCTAGGAATAGGCATCCAAACACTATCGAATAAAATAGAGTGAAGGAAGCAGTTTCATGTAGCGACCCTATGTAGTTGAGAAAAGGCTTAGATGAATTGAGTTGAGTTAACTATAGCACAAATATTTTGAGTTTATAGGTGAAATTAAAATTATAAGCCATGAGTAAATTTGCATGGTATCTTAAGACAATTTGTTGGAAATGTGACTTTTGTAGCTAGTTATTTCCCTAAAACCATATTACATCATGGTATCAATAGCAGATATGAATATTATTTATCAGCCTCTATTGCTATTTATACAATTTTATCATGGCAAGCCTTATATATATTTTATAGATACGTAAAGGAGATGCTTCCTTGACTTTCTCTTGCAGCATGTCATATTCTTCAACTAAATAAGATTTAAAGTGCCAGACTTATTATAACTTTTACCATAACACAGTAATCGTCCAATCTATATATAGAATGTTTTGTTTTCAAATTTTTGAAAGTTGTTTTCTAAGTATTCTACATGAAAGTTCTCTAGACGGGTCTTCCCTTGAACCCTCACTTTTCCTTTGAAAAAGAGGGCCTAATTTATTGTTCATGGAACTGCCAAGTGCCAAACAGTAGATAAGATTCATATTATATACACAATATAACTACAATTAAAGTCTATCTAGAATCACCTGCCTCTATTAAGCATGCTAAATGTAGAAGTCCATTTAGCATTGAAAATCTCAAGCAATTGGTTAATCATCTAACTGGACGTTCAAGAAACTAGGATTTCCAACTAGGGCATACGTAGTTGATGTGAGTTATATTATTTCATATATATTTTAATTTGATCAAGCTTGATTTGAAATTAATTTTGAGGTTGAATTGTGTAACATAAAGTTTTATTTATTATTTTTACTCAAATCTTTTTTTGCTTAATTTTGAAATGAACTAAACATAGTCTGCTTGATCATCTTAATAATGTTAAATCATGACAAAATCCCATTCTAGCTTATATCAAGCTTGAATCAAATCTAATTAATAATAAATTTAGAAGCGTATAACATTTTATAAGGAAACAACAATCTAGAAAATTATTAAATTACTATAAAGATATTGCCACACCACAAAATAAAATAATTTAACTAAGGCATGTATAGAAGCGTTTAATTATATGGTGGCATGCATTACATATATATACTACTCTATGCATAAATTATGCTATATGATGTAATATTTCTTCATTATTGAGCCATGTCTAATGTCGTTGGGTTAATTTCAAGCTTGATCATAAATATAATATATATTTCATATAATATTTAAAATTATTTTTTATGGGAGACCTCTTAGTTTTACTTATATTTATGCCATGATTAAAACTATATTAAACAATCTTTAAATGAAATTCTTTTAGTACATTCCTAAAGTAACTATTTAAAAATTGAGGAAAAGTAATAACAGAATTATATTTAAATTTTATTAATATAATTTTATATGTGTATATATAAAAGCAAAGTTGAAGGAAAAAAAAAATTTCTTCATCAAATTTTACTAATTATTATTTACAAATTACATTTAATAATATAAATTTAGATAAAATAAGTTTAAACTGTTTCTTTTATTTTACCAATTATATTAACCATTATATCAGTGCATTGCATGAACGGACGCACAGTTCCACGTCGGCCGTGGAACCAATACTTATGAATATGATCCAGCGCCAAGGGAGGTTGGTGGCAGGGTAAAATTTACGCAGATATCCAGGGGTCATCAAACTCCCTTTCATGCGCTGGGTCGCTTCCGAATTGAAGGAGACTAGGGCTGACAGGCGACAGTAAGGCGGACCGTACACGTGGAGGCTCACGATGATCCCACGCCCGACACATCACATCAACGTCAAATCGACGGCCATTAATTAAAGTCACGGATTTCCAACGCTTCGAGGATGGGTCGAGAGGGAAGAAAAATGCAGGTCTTCTTCTGCTCTCACCGCCCAAACGCAAATTTAGTGATATTTTTTCCCCCTCCCACCTTGGTAAAAGGGATCGATGCGATGGGACTACTTGTCAGACAAATATAAATTCATTGCTTCATTCAATTCTTTATTGTCCTTTTATATATATATATATTTTATTGCAGCAATTTACTATAAGAGGAAGTAAAATCATGGTCCCTGGAGAAAAATGCTGTTTGCGCACGCTATGGATTCGGTCGTCAAATTGTTTACTTCTTTATTTGGTGGGAATGGTAGTGGTACCCACCAAGTAAAATCATGGTTCCTGGAGAAAATGCTGTTTGCGCACGCTATGGATTCGATCGTCAAATTGTTTGCTTCTTTATTTGGTGGGAATGATAGTGGTACCCACCATCGTTTACAAATCGTTGCTCGCTAATTACTCGGCAAAAACTCGCCAATGCCACAAGGCTATCATTGCTTTTTTTTTTTTTTTTTTTCATTAAAACGTTACACCAAAGATCTGTTTCAAATCCAAAAGAAAAACTTAGCCTAAAATATTTTATATTTAAATTAAAGAATTTCTATTTACACCATTTGAATTGCTCAATGCATCACTTAATTTTTTTTTAAAAAAAATTAAACTATCTTCATCTCCTCTCCTCTCTCTCTCTCTCTTTCTGAGCACTAATGCCTTCTCCCTTTCTAGCACTGCCCCCCATCCCTTTCTTTGGTCTTCGTCTCCTTCCCTTTCGTCCCCGACATTGCCCCTCACCCACCTTCCTCCCTTTCTTTTTACTCTTCGGCTCCGGCATCATCTTCTTCCCTTCCTGGCATAGTGCCAGAGAGGAGAGGAGATGGTGTCGAAACTGAAGAGTATAAAGAAGATCGGGGCTGAGGAAGAATAGGAGGGCGATGCCGAAGAGGAAAGAAAAGAAGAAGAGGCCGAAAGGAGGGGTGGGGGCGATGCCAGAGAAGGAGAGGAGAGAAAAGGGCTATCGAGAAGGAAAGAAGAAGAGACAAGGATCGAAAGGAAGGGATGGAGGACGATGCCAGGGAGGAGGAAGGAAAGGGGTGCGCCGGTGCCGAGAAAGGAAGAGAGGAGGAAAGAAGATGGGGTGCTAATAATAGTTTAAATTTTTTTTTTAAAAAAAATTTGAGAATGCATTAAGCAATTCTAGTGGTGCAAATAGAAATTCCCTTCAAATTGGCTGCTGCATTAATTAGTAGTCTACTTCTTGATTATCCTCCTTCAAAATAATGATTATATTAGTATTAGTCCTTACCACTACATGAGTACATTTAAATTTTGTATGATAGGAATATAAATCAAGGTTGTTAATTTCATTTCGAATTATATTTCGGTTTAGCTTATGAAACGAAATATTTTGGTATCGGACCATTTCGGTGCTTCGTTTCAGAATATATATATATATAATAAAAAATTTATTCATAATTCATATTGTTTATAAATAATAATAACAACATAAAAATAAAGAGTTTAAGTTTTTAAGAGTTTGAAATATATATATATATATATATATGAAAAATTTATTCATAATTCATATTCTTCATAAATAATAATAACAATATAAAAATAAAGAGTTTGAGTTTTTAAGAGATGCGACCGTGGGGATAGGGTAACTAAAATTATTATTATTATTATATATATATTTAAAATGGGGATAGGGTAACTATGATTTTTTTTTGATATATATATATATATATTAAAATGGTTCTAAAATGTTTAATAATTCATAAATTGATCTTCAAAATATATTTTACCGAAATGACCACATACCGAAACGGTCGAAAACGGCCGAAATATATCGAAACGCACCGAAACGGCTGAAAAATCTTTCAAAACGAAACGTAGTACTTATCTTTTCGGATAAGCTACCGAAACGAAACGTCTCGATCGAAACTGCTGGAACGAAAGAAAATTGACAACTTTGATATAAACAATTCAAAATTTTCTATTTAAATCGAGATATTAGTGCGGGGCCACTTTTAATGATAACCCTATTTGAGCTTTGATGCTTCAATAGTTTTCGGTATCCAAAACCATATAGCACTTGACTTTATTAGAGGTTGGTGAGACTTTAAGAGGTGTCCGTAGTAGGGACGTATAATGTTTTTCCTTGTTAATTCCCAATAAAAAAATTCAGCTCCCGCATTAATGATCATATATACGGACTATTAAGAAAAAAAAAAGGCTATTGTTAATGTGGCTTATCTAGCTAGCTGGGCTCTCATTGTTCCTTGAGCGGAGATTGGCCATTCCACATATTTAGAGACAAACGAGGCAGCAAATTGGGTTACAAGCCACCAATGAGAAAGTAGCTAGTGAGGTTGACAGACAACCATCTTACGGAACTCAGGGATTTCGATTGACACAGAAAGTGGTAGCTGGATCTTCCTTTTATGCTAGGTTTTAAAAATATATACACATACATAAACTAACAAAGAGGGATTGGCCAAGTTTCAATCGAGGAAGAAGACGTGCCTAAAAGTGATGGCAGCTGGGCCACATAACCATGACTGATATTAGAGAGATTTGGCCTCACTAAAGCAAGGGTACGAATAGTTTTTTGGTTTTGAGAAAAGGCTGGGAGCTACTTCGATCAGGCCACCCTATATTATAGGCAGAACATGCATTCGAGTTATTTGAGAACCAAGATTCAACGACTTTGCTAATTTGACTAGTTGGGACTCTCGTATATTTCGTTAGAGCTAAATTATACTGACAACCAAATGGTGTTCAACCAAGAAACATGTGACCATTCCTTTTCTTTTTGGCCTACGTGGATATATAATTAATTTATTATTTATTTAAATTTAAATATAAATAATGATTTAATAAAAGTTAATTTTTTATTGATTTATTTTTAAAAATTATTATTAGATAATCTCTTTTTGATGAAAAAAATTTAACGTATTATCATATTGGTCATCTCTTATATATATATATATATATATTGTTTCATCATCAAAATAAATGAGAAAGAAAATAGGTAAACAAGGCCTAATCTCTCGATAATCTATATGCAGTCTCAAGAATCAAGGTACATTTTCTTAGTTTAAATTTATATAAAAATTATTTATTTAAAATCTTGACTATTATGTTTATTAAAAAAAATTTAATAAATTTTATGTGATATCAGAGTTTTGATTGAAGAATTTATAATTTTTCATTAAGAAACTATCTTTGGTGGTTGATATATATATATATATATATATATATAATGATCAAGATGATTAATTTTTTTGGCTCAAATTTTAATGTATAAAGTCCATATGTTCTTTCAATGCACTGACCACCTAAAGAAGCCCTGCAGGATGTCTTTTTATTTTTAAATTTATTTAAATCCTTTTGAATTTATTTAATTCTTCCTCTTCTCACACTCCTTGAAGCCATGCAGGATCCTTTTTTTTCCTCTTCACAAATTCCTGGATTTTTGGTTCTGGGAAGGTGTGAATTCCTAGATTCATGCTGGATTCTACCAGCGAACCAGTCTTATTTACGATGGAAGGGGAGGGGGAGTTCCAAGAAAATCTAGCGAACCGGTCTTGCTTATGGTAGCGAACTGATCTTGCGTATCGTGGAGGGAGGGGGAGATCTCAACAGAACGGTTGTTTGAACATGTAACCAACGGGTTTGAGAACAATACGTTACCATTCTATTAATTTAATCATGAACATGTTATCATTCTATTAATTTAATCATTAATAATAAAAGATGAAAGTCTAGAATATTTATCCAACGAGAAGAATCCTTTAAAATTTATGTTTTACCTTCTAATATTTATGAGATCAATGTTTTAAAAAATATTAAAGTAAAATTATGTGGATACGTTATAAGACCTTAAAGCTATGTTTGGATCTTTGGAGGGAAAGAAAGGAGAGAGCAAAAAGAAGTAGAAGGATGGAAGGAAAAGAAAGAAAAAGAAATGGTTGTTCTTCTTCTCTTGTTTAGAAAGGATGGAAAGGGAAGGAAGGGTAATATCAATTATCTTGTTTGGATAGAGAGGAAAGAAATGAAGAAAAAGAGTTATGTGACAATTATAACCTTAAGAATAGGAAATGAACAGTGAAAATAAAAGAATGAATAATAAAAAATGAAGGGATATTTTGGTCTTCTGAAAAAATATGATTTAAACCTTTTCTCCTCTCCCAGCTTACCCACTGATTTGGGGGTTAACAAATTTACCCTTGTTGAGAAAAAAAGAGGGAAACCAGTTACTCTCGTTCCCTTTCCTCCTCTCTTTAACCCTCCTCCCAAACAAGATAACTAATGACCTTTCCCCTCCGTTTTCTTTTCCTACCCTCTATTCACCCCAATCCAAATAGACCCTAAGTTTTTTGTATTCTTGCATGATATTATCATTAATTAAATTTGATGTCTATATTATATGTAATTTGTTAGTCACCAAAGTGGTCAAATTCAAAAGTTTATAGATATCAAATTAAATAAATTTAATTACTCATAATTATGTGATGCTTATAAATAAATGACATAATTGTCTAATTGTTATGAGTATATTAAAGTTCATTGATTATAAATATTTAAGGATCGCCGAAAGGTTGGCTAGTCATTTTTATAATCTATGGACATGATGTTGTCAATTAATATGCTTGGTTAGGTTTATCATATCCAAAGATAGCAAACATATCTAATTTGAGTATATATAATTGCCATGTACATCAATTATGTTTATTGTTGTATATTGTTATATCACCAAAAGAAGAACTTCAATATGCACTTATCGTTTACTTGATAAAATCTGAATATTTATTTAAGTATATTACTCAAGTATTAATATATGAGCATATTCTCTATATTTACAACATATGTTTCTATTTCTCTTCATTCGCAAGCTCTGTCTGTTCAAATTTTTAATAAGCTTAATTTTCTGAATGGCGCGAACAAGTTTAGTTTCATCTTGGTATTCTGGATCTTAATTTGGCATTTATAAATGAGAAACCCATTACTCTTACTGACTCTAGCTATGCTAAACAGAGGTCTTTCCATAAGCCTTGGGAAAGATCAAACAGACTTAGCCTAATGTTCATGCGAATGACTGCAGCAAATAACATCAAGTCTATAATTCCTGCTACTGAAAATGCTAAGAAATTTATGTTGTTTATGAAAGCACATTTCCAATTTGACTCTACTGATAAGTCACTTGCTGAGCTATTAATGAGTACTTTAACCAATATTAAGTTTGATGTTTCTCATGCTATGCATGAGCATGTTGTTGAAATGATAAACATAGCAGCAAGACTGAAGACTATGGAATTGGAAGTGAATGAGAATTTTCTTGTGCAATTCATTATCAATTCCTTGCCTTCTGAGTATGCTCTATTTCACATGAATTATAACACTATGAAGGATAAGTGAAATGTGAATGAACTGTAAAGTATGCTCATTCAAGAGGAAGCAATACTTAAAAAATAAGAAAATGATTCTATTAATCTTATGGGTTAGCAAGGAGCTGAAAAGAAATCAAAGAAAGATAAGAAAGAGTAAGCAACGACCACTAAAGATAAATGGGTCATCTTCTCAAATCCAAAAGAAGGAACAAAATGATGATAAGTGTCACTTCTGCAAAAAGCATGGACACTATCAGAAAGATTGTCTGAAACGTAAGGCATGGTTCGAAAAGAAAGATAAGTTAAGGGCTTTTGTATGTTTCGAATCAAACCTAACAAAAGTTTTTTATAATACTTGGCGGATTGATACTGATTGTGCCACTCATGTTTCTAATACGATGCAAGGATTCCTTACGATCCAAACTATAAACTAAAATGAAAACTTTGTCTTAATGGAAAACAGAGTCAAAGCTCCAGTTGAAGCAGTTGAAACTTATTGTTTGATTCTAGACACTAGACATTATTTAAACCTTTTTCAAACACTTTATGTTCTTTCTATTTCTTGTAATTTAGTTTCTTTATCCAAACTTGACTCAGTTGGATATTGTTTTAAATTTAAAAATGGATGTTTCAGTTTGTTTAAATACAATCATCTCATTGGTTTAGGTATTCTTTCTGATGGTTTGTACAAATTTAAACTTGATGGACTTTTTGCTGAGACATTGTTGACCCTGCATCATAATGTTGAAACTAAACGTGATTTAGTGAATGAACAATCAGCTTACTTGTGGCATAAATGTTTGGGTCATATATCAAAAGAAAGAAACGAGAGATTAGTAAAGAATATCACTACCAAAAATTAGCCTTTCACCAAGGGACATCACCAAGGGATATGCTCCTTAGAAAATTACCAAGGGATTAGAAAGGGATTTTCAAGAGATTTTAAATTATATTCAAAATCTAGTTTCAATAAGGAATCTCTAAGAAATTTGGTAGGGATATATTTTTCTTGATAAATTCCTTAGAAATTCCTTGGTAATCCGCAAGGGATCAGTGAGTGATTATTTAAATAAATTTTAGTAAGGAATTTATAAAGAAAGTTTGGTCCTTTAGAGATTTACTAAGGGATAAATCCTTTGGTGCTGGTAAGAATTTTTAAAAACAATATAATGATATCAGAAAGGGATTTTTTCTTAAAAATCCCTTAGTGATTTTAAAATTTTATAGCTAGCATATGTCATTCTCTCACTAGCATAAAAAAAGTCATAAATAAATTAATATTAGGTACTGATTTTTAATACCATTAATTAAACCAATTTTTTTTTAATTTCTTTCTCTCTCTCTCTAACTCGTTCAAATCTTATCAAAACCCAAAGTTACACCCTTTATTGCTAATGATCAGATTATCATAGCGGTAAGAGGCTATCCTTTGAATCCTTTGGTTATAGGTTCAAACAACCACTTTCATGCTTTATTAGGAAAAACACCCTAGGCTTTCAATATGATGATCATATTGGCGTAATGGTAAGATGCTTGTTTCGTAATCAGTTTGTAATTAGTTGGTCACGGGAGGGATTTTTTATGAAAAAAAAAATTGGATTTTGTCCCTTGCTGAAAGGTTAATTTCTAGTAGTAAATAAAATTCTTCCTAATTTAGATTTTACTGATCTTGGAATTTATGTAGATTGTATTAAAGAAAAACACATACGACATACAATCAAGAAAAGCACCACAAGAAGTATACTGCTTCTTGAAATTATACATATCAATATATGTGGGCCTTTTGATGTTCTATCTTTTGATGAAGAAAAGTATTTTATCACCTTTATTGATGATTTTCACGTTATGGCTATGTCTATTTGTTGCATAAAAAATCTCAATTGGTAGATGTTTTAGAAGTATTTATCAATAAGGTTGAAAGATAACTAGATAAAAAGTAAAAATTGTTAGATCTGACAGAGATGGTGAATATTATGAAAAATATGATGAATCTGGACAATGCCCTGATCCATTTACCAAATTCCTTGAAAAGCATGGCATATGTGCTCAATACACAATGCCTAGAATATCAGAACAAAATGGTATTGCAGAAAGGCATAATCAAACTCTAATGAATATGGTTAGGAGTATGTTAAGCAATTCATCATTATCCTTATTATTGTGGATGCATGTTTTAAAGATCGCTATGTATTTTCTAAATAGGGTTTCTAGTAATATAGTTCCAAAGACTCCTTTTGAACTGTGGACAGGAAGAAAATTCAGTTTGAGGCATTTACATGTTTAGGGTTGCTCAACAGAAGTAAGGATTTACAATCCATATGAAAAGAAATTGGACTCAAGAACAACCAGTGATTTTTTCATTGGTTATCCAGAAAGATCAAAAGGGTATAATAGTATAAGAATTGCTGAATCTGAAAATGCAAGGTTCATTAAGAATAGTGAAGTTAGTGGGAGTTTGGAACTACGTAAAGTAAACTCCAAAAAGTTAAGGTATAAGTTTCTTCATCTATAACTCCTTCTTAAGTTATTGTTCCTAGAGTTGTTGAACCTTTTGATAATTTTTAAGAACAACAAATCAATGAAAAACTACAGAATGATGATATTACTAATAAACCTGTAATAAAAAAACCCAATGAAGTAGCATCAAGAAGGTCTCAATGATAAAGATGAACTGCTATTTCTGATGATTATGTAGTTTATCTATAAGAATCAAATTTGATTTGATTATTGATGATGATCCAGTTTCTTTTTCACAAGCCATAAAAAGTGCTAATTCATCTAAATGGTTAGATGCCATGAAAGATGGGTTAAAATCAATGGATCATAATAAAGTCTGGGATCTTGTTGAATTGCCTAAAGGTTGTAAAAGAGTTGGGTGTAAATGGGTCTTTAAGACCAAATGCGACTTAAATGGTAATATTGAACGTTGTAAAGCTAGACTTATTGCCAAAGATTTTACTCAAAAATATGGCATTGACTACAAAGAGACCTTTCTTCAGTCTCTAAGAAGGACTCATTTAGAATTATTATGGCACTAGTAGCTTATTATGATCTGAAGTTGCATCAAATGGATGTGAAAACCATCTTTCTAAATGGGAGTTTGAATGAAGAGGTTTATATGGACCAACCTAAGGGCTTTTCATTTGAAGAAAAGGAACACAAGGTATGTAAACTGAAAAAGTTAATATACGGACTTAAGCAAGCTTTTCGACAATGGTATCTTAAGTTCAACGATACCATTACATCCTTTGGATTTAAAGAAAACACCATTGATCGGTGTATATATCTGAAGGTCAGTGGGAGCAAAATCATATTTTTGATTCTGTATGTTGATGACATCTTGCTAGTTACTAATGACCTTGGTCTGTTATATGAGACCAATAATTTCTCTCTAAGAACTTTGAAATGAAAGATATGGGTAAGGCATTCTATGTTATTGGAATCAAAATATTTCGTGATAGATCACAAGGATTGTTAGGATTGTCTCAGAAGGCATATATTAATAAAGTTCTTAAGAAATTCAATATGAACAAATGCTCTGCAAGTATTGTTCCAATTTAGAAGGAAGATAAATTCAGCCTTATGCAATGTCCAAAGAATGAATTGGAATACAAATAAATGAAATAAATTTCTTATGCATCAATTGTTGGAAGCTTGATGTATGCTCAGACATATACTAGGCCAAACATTAATTTTACTGTCAGAATGTTGGACAAATATCAAAGTAATCCAGGAATAGATCATTGGAGAGCTGCAAAAAAGGGGCTAAGATATTTGCAAGGAACAAAGGATCACATGCTCACCTATGAAAGATCTAATAATCTTAAGATCAAGGAATATTTAGACTCAGATTTTGCTGGATGTGTTAATACTAGAAAGTTCACATATGGCTATTTGTTCCTTTTAGCTGATGGAGCGATCTCATGAAAAAATGCAAAGCAATCTGTCATTGCTGCATCTACTATGAAAGCTGAGTTTATGGCATGCTTTGAGGCCACAATTTATGGTTTATGGCTGTGAAACTTTATTTTAGGACTTGGGATTGTTAACAGCATTGTTAAGTCGCTCAAAATTTATTATGATAACTCCGTAGCAGTCATCTTTTTTAAAAACGATAAGTATTCAAATGGTGCTAAGCATATAGAATTAAAATACTTTGCCATTAAAGAAAAAATTTAGAAATAAAGAGTATCAATTAAACATATTAGCATCAGTCTTATGATTGCAGATCTGCTAACTAAAGGGTTGCCACCAAAGATATTTCATAAACATGTCGAAAGAATGGGCATTATTGAAAACCATTAGTGATGTTATGTCTAAAGCTTTAAGTTTCTTATGTATTTGATACTCTGAGCTCAATTAATTATTGTTTCTGATTTACTTATGCATCATATTTGATTATGCTGGTATATATACATAAATGAATTATGTGAATATCAATAGAATTTGTCTTTGATAAAGACATTATTGTTAGACCTTACTGCAATTCCTATTACAGGTTATGTTAAGTATAGAACTAGTAATGTGATACATGAAAGGGAGTACGTCAAAATAATAGCATACAACCGCCATAATCCTTATTAGTTTTTGCTTAATAATGATTTTATGTTTGATTAATATTATGAGAGATTTTAGCTTCTATTATGCGCATTATAATTGTTTATTAAACCAGTATGTTTAATATGTCACATGGGTCAAGTGAGAGAATGTTAGCATTTTCTTTTTATGATAAGCTCACGTGGATGTATGATTGATTTATCATTTATTTAAATTTAAATGATAATAATGGTTTAATAAAAGCTAATTTCTTATTAGTTCATTTTTATAAAGTTATTATCTAATAACCTCTCTTTGATGGAAAGAAAATTTAATTTATTATCAGATTAGTCTCTTTCTCCTATATATAGTCTGTTTCACCATCAAAACAGATGAGAAAGAAAATAGATAAAGGGAAAGAAACTCAATCTCTCAATAATCTATATGCAATCTCTTGTTAAAAAATCAATGGATCAAGATACGCTTTCTTGTTTTAAGTTTAAGTGAAAATCATTTATTCTAAGATCTTGGCTATTATGTTTATTAAAGAAAAAAATCCTTTAATGAATTTTATACCATCAATCCATATCGCTGACACATGCAATGTCAGAAGGACATGAGCTATTGGCCATTCCATCTGAAAGAATTGCAAACCATAGGGGCACAATGAGATTGTATCCGCATGTCTCTATGGTTCAGGATGACTCATGATAGCTAAAGCAGTATTATCCATTAACTAGCTCCATTATAATGAAACCATGACCATTGTGTAAGTAGACCATTGTATGAGCAACCCCAACATTTAATCCCGAGACCACCTATATAGGGAGGCCTCATTGAAGGCAAAAGGGTTTTCTCTCTGTTCTTCTCACTCCACTCACAGTAAGTCCCAAAACTATGCATACTCTTTAATTTCTTTTCCTCTGTTGGAAAGGTTACAAGGCAAACCCTTGGCCTCCTCTTTTCCTCATTAACTTGAGCGTTAGAAGACTTTAGCCAAATAGTCTCTAATGCCTCTCATGCTCACCTTCTTTCGTTACAAGAGTTTTGATTTAGATGTAAGACTGTTCCTTGCTAGACTAGCCTCTACCTTTGTTCCAAGCTTATCATTTTTATCTTAATTGCTAATATTGGTGCATAAGGTCACCCCAGCTAAGTTCCAACACCATCAGGTTAGCATCATCTATTGGAATGAGGTAAAAGTCATGTCATCTAAATTTAGTAAGAACCAACAACAACAATATTACTCGAATTAGGTCGAGGACCAAATCCCCCTCCTAGGTCCTCCGTCCAGAAATGATGACCATCAAGTCATTACTATAGAGCCCTTAAGATGTAAACCCTATGGATGCACTAAACATAAGGGTCAGTAAGGAAGAAACAAGAAAGCCCGCACGAGGGGCTAGTACCTTGGAACACCCCTTAACCCTAGGGGGATGATATCGAGACTCAAGGCAACAACCAAAAGTTCTGGATGAGTGCCTTGAGGTTATCATGAGGAACAATATGGTTGGGTGAGCCAAGAAGCATATTAAAGCCAAGAGAACACCCCAAGGAAGAAAAGAATTGAGGTGTTATCCTTGAAAGGAAGGTTTGCTAAACAAGGAGACCATGGGAAGAAGCCATGGTGCGGCATCAAGCTTCATAAGCTAAAGGAATCACCCAAGAATGACAGAGTTTTCACTAGAGGACTCACTCATCCATGAGGGAGTTTGTACTCCCCTAGCTACCTTGAAAAGTGGGGAACAACATAGACACTATGACTTTAACCTCTCTACATGTACCAAACTATGGCAAACACTAGCCTACCAATGGGGGGATCAGCTTGATCAACAAAGGGTTTGCTGTCAAAGGAGAGAGTTTCTTGGCCATAAATGCATATGCTCGACAATATAGGGCCAAGGCACCAAAGATGCAGAAAATAGAGGTTATATCCTTCTTTGATGCTAATTTAGAGGTCTAAACAGCTCATGGTGATACATTAGTAGTCTCTGTAGTGATCGCTAGTTAATTACTAGGTGAAGAGCATCTTAATTTCGTGCAATTCCCGTGCGATTTTCGTGGCGATTTTCGTGGCTGTTTCCGTGTAAGTCTGGCTCTTCCTTGACGATAGCTGTGGAGTTTTGGCAAATAGTTGTGGCGATTTCTTCTTGCTGTGGCGTAGCTACAGGGGGATTGCTACAGTGATTTTGACGCGCCCATTTCTTAAAGCAGTCTTCCTTAGCTTTAAGATTCGGGATCCGGCCGTTTCTTCCGCCTGATCTCCGGCGGTCTCCGCCGGCTGGGTTTCTCTCTTCGTCTGTGTTCTCGTCGTGCGGCTCTTGGTTATCCTATGGCTTCCGATGGAGGTGCGGGTGGTCCGGCTTCGAGAAGTAGGGGATTTGAGCAGGGGTTTAAATGGGTCTCGTCGTCTCCCTCTCCGGCGGAGGTTGCGACACTTGAAGCTTGTTTTCCGGCCGTCGTCCAGGTCCCAGAGCCGTTGTTGGAAGAAGAAATGTCCGAATGGAAGCTCAGGGTAGTTCTCGCCTGCTCTTTCATGAGGTGGGTTCCGGCCGAAGCCTATATCAGGGAATTCCGCAGAGCTGGGATCCCGGTTGCTATCGTCCCAATCTGCCTTTCATTCCGTTGCTATATCTTTCGATTTGAAGACCCGGGGGCATGTGAGCTGGTTCTCAATCGCCCGTGGGTGGTTAATGGCCAGATAATTGGGATGGAAGCTTGGAAATCGGAGTTCTTCCTGGCTGCTGATTCCATCTCCTCTGCTTTGGTTTGGATGAGACTGCCTAATCTCCCGATGGAGTTCTGGCGGGAGCTTCTGCGGAGCTGATTCTGCAACCCAGCTGAAGAACAGAGGTGGCTTTGCCAGGGTGGCCGTCCGCGTTGATCTTCTTCGCCCACTGCATCCAGGGACCCGAATCCAGGGGACTCAGGGACCGTTTTGGCAGCAATTCATCTACGAATCGGTGGAAGGAATCTGCCCTAAGTGTGGTTCTCTGCATTTGGTAGGATCCTGCTCGCTGGCGTCCTCGTCTGATGCGGAGGTGGATGACAATGGCCCTGTTTTCGGGCCGTGGATGGCGGCTGTTCGTCAACGACGGTCCGTGTGAAGGCCTCCCCGGCAGCAGATTCTTCTGAGCCGAAGCCCTCTCGGCCTGCTTCTTCTCCATGCCCTGCCCCCCAACCTGGTTCTTCTTCGCTGGAGGCGTCTGAGGGATGGCAGGTTCCGACGAAGTCGGCTCGGAGGCGCCTTCCTGCGTCGCTGCTGGGTGCCTTGGTCAATCAAAACCAGCGGGGGGAGACGAACAGTGAAGTTTAGTGGCCGTGCCGGTTTCCTTGGTGCGTGCCGGTTTCAAGGCATCTTCTCCTGGGAAGAAGAATCTCATTCAGGAAGCAGTCCCTGATCATTCTCTGAAATTAGCTCTCAATCCATTTGCCTCTCTGGGATCTGATTCCAATGTAGGGGGCCAAGTGGAAATCAGGGATGGGTGCTCGGGTCCCCTTAAGCGGGCCAGACCGGTTGATAGCCTGCCCCCAAGATCAGTCACTAGAGTGGAAAAGAAAAAAGGAAAAGGCAAGAGCTCTAATCTCAAGTGTAAAGTGGACCTTATCCCTTCTTCACCTAGTAAGTCTGAGCCCTCCGGTCGCCGGGCCGCTGCTCAGGGCAGTGAGGTCACCACTGTAGCTGTAATGGGGCAGGGATTAGATTCCTTATCAACTGTAGATTCCCACAGGTCTGTAGAAACTGAATCTAGCCCAGGTACTCTGCAGACTCATGGTTCACATTATCCTGAGGGTGGCACCCCGTCTGTAGGGCGCCTTTCAGATTATGTTATGGATGAGGACCAGGGGGGGCCCCCTCTACCTCCAGTTAGTTTTATGAAGATCTTATTATGGAATGTTCGAGGTGCCAGTAAGCCCTCATTTCGTTCCTCCTTTGGTAGATTGCTACAACTACATCATTTTGATATATGTGTTCTTCTTGAAACCAGGCTGTCGGGGGATACCTTGTTACGATTTTGGAGACAGATTGCCGGTCTTGGTCCTCTTATGCAGTGGAGGCTGTGGGTATGTCTGGTGGTATTTTGGCCATTTGGCGTGATTCTGCTGTTACGATTGAAGCTTTTCATCATTGTAACCAGCAGATTGGCCTAGTTGTCACTGAAGGGACCTCTAATCCCTGGCTCCTATCGGCGGTCTATGCCAGTACGGACTACCGGGAGAGACGGGTCCTATGGTCCGAGCTGCTTTCCCTCCTTGATCGAGGTCTTCCTTCTATTATTGCTGGTGACTTTAACTGTATCACTGAGGCTAGTGAAAAGCGGGGAGGCAGAAGAGTTACTAGCTCAGCTGATATCAATGAATTTAGGTCCTTTATTGGGTCTTCTGGGCTGATGGATTTGGGGTACTCGGGGCCCCAATTTACTTGGTGTAATAATCGGCAGGGGACTGCTCGTGTGTGGGAGAGATTGGACAGAGCTCTTGCCTCGGCTCAGTGGACTCAGATGTACCCGGCAGGTTCTGTTACTCATCTCCCTAGGATCGCCTCTGATCACTGCCCCATTTTGATATCTACTGAGGCTGAGCTCCATCAGAGAAAGCAATTCAAATTCGAGCGGTTTTGGACATTCCATTCGGCAGCTCGGACAATCATTTCTCAGATTTGGCACCTACCTGTCAGAGGTAATGCTGTATATAGGCTATCTCGTCGTCTTTTGTTGACCAGTCGTAGACTGTCTAGATGGAATAGACAGGAGGTTGGGGATCTGGTTAGGCAAGTGGAGCAGGTCGAAGCCACTATCAGTGCTCTTCAGGCTAAGGAGGACCATGACGGACTTCTTTTGGACTCTGATCTCTCCCTTCTGCGAGAGAATCTTGCTCATCACCATTCCCTTCTTCGGCAGCAGGAGGTGTTTTGGAGGCAGAGATCCAGGATTCAGTGGATCTGCGAAGGGGACCGCAATACCAGATTTTTTCACCAGGTCACACTTCGTCGGAGGGCTGCTAACAAGATTCGGAGGTTGGTCGATGAAGAGGGACATCTCCTGGATGATATACAATCTATTCGGTCCCAGCTTCTCCATTTCTTCCACACTAGGTGGACTGAGACCACTGCTGTGGGTGCTCCGGTTTTTCAGGTTGATAATTCCAGGAAGGTTTCCTCTGCGGAGAATGCTATGCTGGTCAGGCCGATTACTGTGGAGGAGATTCGTCGGGCACTCTGGGATCTCGGTCCGGATAAGGCTCCGGGGCCTGATGGTTTTCCTCCATTCTTTTTCCGTCACTATTGGGACATAGTGGGGCAGGAGGTGGTTATGGCGGTCCAGCTTGTTTTCCAATCTAAACTCATTCCTAAGGATTGGAACCGGACTCTTATCACTTTAGTGCCCAAGTGCACTAATGCTTCTATTCCTCAGCACTTCAGGCCAATCAGTTTATGCACTACTTTATATAAGGTCTGTGCCCGCCTTCTTGCTAGCCGTCTCTGCGAGGTGATTCCCCGTATTATTTCTGCTGAACAGGGGGCTTTCATTAGAGGGCGTTCTATCTCGGATAATATCCTTATTACTCAGGAGTTTATGCATGATCTTCAGAGAGCCCCAGCTAGACGGTGTCTTATGGCTGTCAAGCTTGACATGGAGAGAGCTTATGATAGACTGAGTTGGGCTTTTCTTCAAAGCTCTCTTCAGGAGTTTGGATTTGACGGGGTGTTTATTGAGTGGGTTATGGCTTGTATTCAGAGGCCTTCCTTTGCTTTGATTATTAACGGGGGTTTGACTGAGTTTTTCCAGTCTTCCGTAGGGTTACGTCAGGGGTGCCCTCTATCCCCCTTGTTGTTCATTTTGGCCGCGGATGATCTTTCCCGAGCTTTTTATCAGGCTCAACGTGATCGGGCGATTGTCCCTTTTATGGATGGGGTTGGCGGTCCTTCTGTCTCTCATCTCATGTTTGCCGATGACTGCATTATTTGGGTCAGGCCTCTATTGAAAATGCGGTTTCTGTTGATTCTATTCTGCAGCGGTATTGTCAGGCCTCGGGTCAGAAGGTTAATTATCTTAAATCTTCCATCTGTTTTAGCCCGAAGACTTCCAGGTCTATTAAAGCAGCCATTATCACTTTGTTGGGTATCTCTACTCAGACTGACCGGTTTATGTATCTGGGGATTCCCATGACCGGTAGACGCCCTCGTTGTTCTGACTTTGCTGAATTAGAGAGGAGGGTTCGTCAGCGTATTGAGGGTTGGCAGGTTACCGGCCTATCTATGATGGCCAGAGTCACCATTATTCGATCGGTTCTTTCCTCTCTGCCTCTCTATTTGCTTTCGAATGCGGCCATCCCTATTACCTGCCTACGGAGGATTGAGAGAATCTTTAGAGACTTCCTTTGGGCCTCCATGCAAGATGGGCACGACACTCACCTATTATCTTGGGATATGATCTGTATGCCTATTCAGGAAGGTGGTCTCGGGATCCAATCTCTGAGGGTCAGACGGCAAGCCCTTCTGGCCAGACATGCATCTCGATTCCTTCTGGAGCCGCAATGTCTGTGGAGCTCTCTTATGCGGGCGAGGTATGGTGACTGGAAGCCTGGGGAGTGTATTGGGCCGCCCAGGGGGAGTTCCTTCTTTTGGAAGGAGGTATGTCAATATGGTGAGTCTATCCTTAAGAAAATTACATGGATGATTGGAGATGGTCATTCTGTTGATGTGATTCAGGACTCCTGGATATCTGAGCTCCCTCTTTCTCGGTGGCCTTCTTTTATCAACATTGATGTCCCCACCAAGCTGAAGGTTAGGGATTTGATTTCTCTAGATCCCCCTTCTTGGGATACCGCTAGAGTGATCAGTTTCTTTGGTGATGAGCTCTCTCGGCGGATTCTATCTATTCCTCTCACCTCTGGCCCTTCGACGGATGTTAGATTATGGCAGAGATCTTGTCTTTCCAAAGCCCCTCTTAGGGATCTTATGAAGGTTTTCAGGCCCCAGCCCCTGGTCACGAAGGATGCTGCTTGGATCTGGTCGCTTCCTACTCTTCCCCGGGTCCAGTTATTCATCTGGAAGCTTCTTTGGGACTGTCTTCCGACGAGTGCCATGCTCTCCCGTAGGGGTTTGCCTATCCAGCCGACTTGCTCTCTGTGTGGATTGGAGGATGAGACTACGGACCATGCGATCTTCATATGTCCCCGAGCCAGGCAGATATGGCAGATGATGGGTTATTCCTATAATGTGGGTGTTTCGGGATCCCTATGCTCCCTCTTCTTTCTTGATCTCCGGAGGGCCTCCCAGCATAAACGCGGTCTCTGGGCGATCACGGCTTATCAGATTTGGATATCGAGGAACCAACTCATCTTCTCCGATGATGTACCTCTCCACATCGGCTTGTTAGTAGGATCAGATCTTTGTCTGCGGATTATGCCCAAGCTTTTCATGCTGTTGGTCTTGACTCCTCTGGCCTCTGGGGTTCCCCTGCTGCTTCGGCAGCGAACCGGCATACGGTTTTCATTTCCTGGGAGCCCCCCCACCAGGGTTTATCAAAATCAACTTCGATGGGAGTGTCCGTGGCAGAGCTGCTGGTTCTGCGTTTATCATCCGTGGTCCTCAGGGTGATATGCTGGCTGCGGGTGGCTTTGGCACCCTTGATTCCTCTGTCCCTATGACAGAACTTTATGCAGCATGGGCAGGTATTTCTTATGCCTCTCAGCACTTCCATGCATCATCTCGTTATCGAGGGTGATTCGATGACGGTTATTTGATGGCTGAGAAAGGAGAATATTTTGACGGCCCCAGTATTCCTATTCTCAGGGATACATGGTCTATCTTACAGAGAGTTGGTTCTGTCCGGATTCGATATATCTACCGTGAAGCCAACTCGGCAGCCGACTGGATAGCAGCTTCTGTGGCTCAGCATGCTGCTGGTTGGATTTGGCGGATGGGTGACCCCTACCCCTCTGTCTTACAGCAAATTTATATTCTGACCTATCTAGGATAATTCGTACTAGACTAGTATGATTATCCGCTTGTACCAAAAAATAAAAAAATAAAAAATAAAAGTTCAGTCGATATCCTCTATTTTAAATCTTTTAAGCAGATAAGAATTAGTGAGGATTGGTTAAAGCTTTTTAATAGCCTATTGATCAACTTCTTTCATAACCCAGTCCCATTTGAAATAATCAGCACCCTCCCAACGATTGCTGGTAAGGAACCTCACAAAGCTACGGTGATGTTGGACTTCCTCATGGTCAAAGTCCCCTCGGCTTATAACACCATTATAGGTTGCCCCAGCCTATTTGCTTTTAGAGCCATCATATTAAGTTATTGCTACACCATAAAGTTTTCCATCAAGAATAGAATTGAAGAACTTAGCGATGACCAAGTAGGGGCGAGATAATGCTACATCGCCATACTAAAGAGGAAGGACAAAATTATCGAGATCCTTGCCCTAGAGAACCTCAGTTGGAAGGTGAATCGAGTTTAGATAGCTTGGCAAGCCCATGACATGTCTAAAGCGGGTAGAGTCGCAAAGGACTGTACATTTGTGGTAGTTTAGTCTCCACCATTTCCCAAAAAGATGCAAAAAGAGAAAAAAAAAAGAAAATAGCAAATATCAAAAGATAAAATAGTATTTTCAATTTCATTTCATTAAATTAGAAGATAGCCCAAAGTCATTATATGTCTATTGATACCATATTTTTGGTCTTATATCAAATACATATAGTTTATCCAAAGGCCTTATTAGATATTTTTGATTTTATATCATGAAGTTTTTAGTTAACAAACTAGATTGAGAGTGTTCAACATACTTAGCTTTTAAAAGAAGACCAAAAGTGTTGGATCTAAAGGCTTACCAATAGAAGACTAAAAGCCAAGTCTCATGTATTTAATGCATTAAATGGTTCAACCATGATCGGCTATAGCACAAGAACACCGTACTGAGACATCCAAGTGTCAGCTTGAGGCATGCACTGATAGTTCTTTAGCTAGAGATTGGTGAGGTATGATGGTGGAGCCTTATGGTAGAGGGCCAATAAATAGGTCATATGGCTATTGGTCTTTGCCACGACTTGTAGAGACAACCAATATAGTGCTAATGGATGCGTAACTAGCCTCTGGTGAGGGGCCATGGGCAAGAAGTTATCGCGGTTGAAGATGGAGTAAAAGATGCCTCTCATGTAGCTAACTAGAGATTGTGACCATGGTTCCAATTGACTCGGGGCAGCACGATAGGTGGATACCTGAAGGGAGCTCATAGCGATGGCTGGTCTAGAGGAGGTGGTGGTCAGCATCAATGGCTAGCCCCCCAAGCATTATCATAGAGGCCAAGCGCTAGCTTCAGAGTGGAGAACTTCCGTTCTTCTCCCCTATCTTCTTTTTAACTCTCTTTTTTTCCTTTTTTTCTTTTCTACTGTTACTTTTTTTTTTTAACTCCCTTCTTTCTTTCACTTTTTTCATACCTTTTTTAATCTCTTTTTTTCTCACTTCTTTCTCTCTCTTTCTTTTTTTTTGGTCACACATACCCTCTCTCTTTTTCACAAGGTTTTTCTTTTGCTAGTGGGGGAAACAAGAAAATAAGGAACGTTAAGGGTTCTTTTTTTATTTTTTAAATGCTAGGGTTTTGCA
Organism: Calamus simplicifolius; assembly: GCA_900491605.1. Lineage (NCBI taxonomy): Eukaryota > Viridiplantae > Streptophyta > Magnoliopsida > Arecales > Arecaceae > Calamus > Calamus simplicifolius. The sequence continues at coordinate 938,614 of UESW01004016.1, forward strand.
AATGAAATTAAAGTAATCATAAATAAAAAGAATTACCAATAGATATGAACTCGGATGTATTGACTAAAAAAAAACTCAAGAGTTAGGATAAGGTGACCGTTTTAAGGAGGTGAGACCTTCAAATTAACCACTTCTAGAGGGTTAATTTTCTAACAAAAAAGAATTAATATTATTATTTCATTGATGAAAAAGCTAGGGTCATCTACATTTTTTTATGTTTGTAACCCCAATGCATAAGAAAAATATAATAAATTAGTAAAAGGAATCATTAAACTATAAATAACTAAAATTAAGAAATAGAAAATGACTAAGATTTAGGAATTTTTCTTAATAACTAGATTTCTCCAATCAAAGAAATCCTCCATATTGAAGAAATTTTCAAATTAGGGAATTGTAACATATTTCCATCGAGTCAAGGAATTTTATTAATGATTTCTGTGGACCAAAAGTTGGTTTGATGGTATACAATGAAATTCTAGTCAATGGCCACCATCCACTCCTATCCAACTGCCTTGTTTTTCTCCAAAAAGAAGAGCATATAAGATTTATAGTTGTGTTCTTACATTTGTATAATATATCTATGGGTTTTTCTATGGTATTCTTTCTTTTATTTTTAAAAAATAAAAAATATCAATTATCTTACTATATTCTAACAAATGTAGATGCATTCCTAGCAATCAATCCTAGCTATGTGTATGGCTAGTGTAGTAAAAAAAAAGTAGAATTTCATGGGTTGATATGATAAAAAAAATCAAGCACCTCGACATTCGATGGCACCTTTCCCTTCTCTAGTATACAGTAGTTATGAGGTGTATAGTGAGGACATAAGGGTGAGGTGTTGGCTACTAGTGGGCGAGGACAAGTGGTGGAGGCAAGGTGACAGCAATGACCATAGTAGGGATGGAGGGAAGAGAGGAGAGGCATTATTGATCAATGGGTTGGAGCCACCAAAGAAGTGGAGTAAGAAGTTGATAAGAGAGATCCCAATGGTGATCTTCAATAGGTGGGATTACTCCATGTGCCATGCCATGAAGTGTCTCCTTGCCATAATGGGGTCCCACCTTGTGATGATAGAATTGGAGGAGGCTAAGGAGATGGCAAATGTAAAGTTTACTACCATGGTAGGGTAGTTGTAGACGCTTTAATTAATGCAGTTGCTCTTGTCAACGCCACTACTGTAGTGAGGCTATGGAATATTTAGGAGGCAGAGAGATGGTAGCTTCATTAAGAAAATGAAGGAGATGGTTGGCTCAAAGGAGGTAGAGGAGATAGGGGCTCTAGTGGGATTTCTACTCATGATCTAAATCCCAAAAAAAAATATAAGAGAGATGATGGAGGATACATGAATTACAAAGAAAGATAAATTAGTGTAGTCACTCTTACAGAGGTCGCCACCATGGTGGGATCATGGTGCGGTAAGAAGGTTGAGGAGATAGCAGCTTCAGTAGGAGGCCCTCAAGTCGAGGATCTATGCTTTACTGTTGTAGTGGGGTTATTAGTGCTCTTGTGGAGGCTGTTACTATTACACCCTAAACCCAAGGTGAATCTAAGAAGTAACAATCCGCCATATACCTCACGGCATGCAAGGCATTTATCATTACACATCAGCATTTAATTCAACTAATAAAATTAAACTTTTATTCAATAAATCAATTAATATTAACAAAATGTTGATAATCACATACTCCAGTGTCACTAAAATTGATAACATTTACAAACTATCAACATGGTAAAAAATCAAAACTAATGAGATAATTAAAGAGTCTAGTAGGTGATTGCTTGCTTTTACCTAGGTCCTTATTTTATTTATCTATGTCTAATAATAATAATAATAAAGATTTATGATCTTTAGCTTAGTAAGTAACACTAAGCATAAATTAGTGGATTAAGAAAGTAAAGGTTTATAAGACTTTTACGAAACAATTCATATCATTAATTAAAAACTGATAACTTATAATTCACAACTTCATATGTCATTAATATACTAATACTTATAAATTTTAATATAGCTTTAACTATTACTCAAAATTTTTTAATGTAATAACTTTTATGTCATCATATTCAAAAATTTTAGTCATCCATCATTAATAGTTTTCATTTCATCATACTACTAATACTCTATGGTCACAAACTACGGTCATATATATTTCACTAACAAAAGTAAAACACCATATTTAACTATATGGATAGAGCCGGAATACCATATTTAACCTTATAAATAAGAGTTTTTCCTTTCATATATCCTTCAGAGGTAGGTTCTGGTATCGTAATGAGTCATCAATTATTACATAGTGGCCAAGAGTACATAGTTTCAATCATGTTTTATCATCAATAACTCGATATTCATTATTATTTACTTATTCATATAATCATGTAATTTTTTTTTAAAAAAATGAAATTCCTTTTTTCAAAAACTAAAATTTCATTTTTTTTCTTTCAACAAAATTCTTACAATAAGAATAATTTTTAACATTCATAATCTACTCACTTGACCCAGTATTTACAATAAATAACTATGAAAAAACTATCTATATAATAGTTCACATTAAAACATTAATTATGCACAAGAAAATAAAATAGTAATATTTAATTAGTAATTTATGAATTCTTGAATAGATATTTATAATTAAGAAATTTGCATAAATATTCTAATTTATAATTAGCCTACTTACTTGATCTAGATTTCTAATAAACATGCTATATGGAATTTAAACCTTTAATAATATTTTAAAAATAATTACCAAATCTCATTATTACAAAATAACTAATTATATGAAAGTTTAGTAATTATTTCAATTCAAATAATCATTCTTCAATTATAAAATAAATTTTTGGCAATCTTGCAACATTATAAAAATCCTAATTTATCGTCAGGTTACTTATCAAAGTTTGAAATCTTTTTAGTAATCATGAATAATTTATAAAATATTTTAACTTATATCCTCTTCAAATAAAATTAAGAGAACTAATAAAATTTATGGAAACTAATCCTCATGTTTCAAGGCTCCATCAACCTTCTAATTAATCCTTCAACCTTCACCTTCTTCAGCCTTCATCGTATGAACTTTTGATTTGATATCAAAAAGATCTTCACCAAGTCCTATCTATGGAGAGACTTTCCCAAGCAAATAGGTTTTTTACTCTTTATAAGGCACTAATCTTCTAAATCCAATAAACTTTTAATTCTCATAGAATACTTATTTCTTCAAGAAAACTAAAGAGATAAATATTAAAAAATAGATTCTTAATTCAAAATAAACTTCTAACTCATCCAATCTTAAAATATAAAAATTTAGATAAAAACACCAAAATTATCCTTAATCACTACCAATGATATTTTCATAATTTATTAGAATTCATCAACAATAATATATATTCATACAATTACTTCAAACTTCCTTAATTGACATCCAATTTGAGTGATTCAAGATGCATTAGAAAGCTAACTCAATATTGAACATTGAATATAGATTTAATAAAAAATTATAATAATATTATTTTTTAAACTTAGTCTAGTTAAATTATAGATTAATCTAAAGTAAGCTAGCGAAAAGAGTTGGGTCTTATAGCTTCTATGGTAGGGTCATGAAGGAGATAGTGGGCTATAATTTGCACTCCTATTAGTGATTAGTTTAGCTAGCCATAGGAATTAAATGGCTAAAAGATCTTTTTTTTATATCAATGGTTTTGAATGGATCATATTTTTATAAAAAAATCAAGAAATACCATAGAAAAACCCTCTCTTTATAGCACTACAAGAAAATAGTGTTTTAATAATGATTTTATAGCAGAAAAATAATATTTAATTTTAAGATTTTTTATATATTGTAGCAAAAATAATTATGTTTAGAAAAATATGTAGATATATATCAGTAGGGCTAGAAGTGGGTTGAACTAGGTTATGCCATAACCTTACTTGAGCACAGCTTGAATTTTTTTTTCCCCCAAGTTTCAAGTTAGGCTGAGGCCCAAAAATTATTTGTAAAATTAGGCTAACCTGAAATATGCCTATCTTCTTAAAACTCTTCTGCATCATCAATTCTGTTGACCACTCAATGCCAAGGGTGAAAGTCGATAGTGCAAGTAGCATGTGGCTATTGTAGAGGCTACCAACATATAAGGCACCATGAAAGTGAATGGTGCAAAAGAGCTTCGTTGGTAGGAGGCTAGAGGAGGGTGATGGGGATGCAAGAAGAGCTTCGGTTTGATGGCAGTAGGATGGAGATGAGTCATTAAAGGAGAATGCTACATGAAAAGGTTCCTTGGGAATGGGAGAAGTACATGGAGAAGATCAGACTAGATCTGAACATTCAATAGCTGGGAGGGTTGTAGGATGGTGATAGGGATGTGGGGAGGGTTTCGATTTATATTCTCAATGGTAACAGGTCATGATTATGCAACTTGGAGGAGGTTCCTAAGGTCTACATGCAAAAATCAAAGGATTGATGCTATGGTGGATGGAGTAGATGATTGGATCCAAGAAGGTGAGAGACTGGGATTTGATGTAAAGCAAGGCATCTTAGGCTAGCAGTTCAGACAAAAGGGAGGGGGCTAGTGTTTTGGGAAGGGGTAGCATAATTGAGCTTTGGGATTCTAGAAGGATTTGTTGATGAGTAGACTTAGAGTCAAACAAAGGTTCAGGCTTAGAGATTAGTCATCACTAATTATCTTTAGTTTAAAATTTGATTATTAAATTAAATTTGACTATTTAAAATAGAAAGGTGGGGCTTGGTTTAGGTCTGAGCTTGGTTCGAGCTCAGATTTGGCCTAGTTCACCTCAAGTCCAGGTTAAGCCTGAGCCAAACTAATGCTCTACTCTAGCCTAGGGCCCAAGCTAGCCCAACCCAAGCCAGTTCCAGCCCTATACATCAATAGAAAATATTGTGATTTTTAAAAATTAAGTTTCTATTTTATTGAGGCTTTTTATTTGCATCTATAGATATTATTCTGAGCCAAAATTTATATTTTACTGATAAATTTTAGTGACAATAGCTAAGGAAGCTTTTTTTTTTTTTGGTTAATACTCCATTGTGATAATTATTTAATTAGTGGCAAATTTATGACTTTTAGTGGTATTATACTAAATCCATATCATTATAGTGGAGGTTGTTGTTGTTATGCAATGATAGGAGCTCACTTCTAATTAGGATGTTTTTGGTATGGGGTTAAAATATTTGAAATAATATTTTTCGATGACTATGTTCGATTATTTCAAAGAATGGAAAGTGAAATATTAAAAGCAAAACTATTAATTATGTTTGGGATAAGGTTAATATAAAAGAGATGAAAATATTAATACATATAATATTATGATATATACATAATATAAGACACATAGTATAATATATTATATGTATATAATATACATATATCATAAATAATAAATAATATATTATATATATATAATTATAATACTATATATCTTATATTATTATATTATATATTATATTTATGATATATGTATATATATTATATACATATAATATATATTTTAATATATACATATATCATATATTGATATACCATACGTATTATATTATGTATATAATATTATAATATTATAATATTAATATTTTCATCTCTTTTATATTAATCTTATTCCAATGTAGTTAATAATTTTAATTATAATATTATATATATATATATATGATTAAATTATTTAATATTTTATTAGTTTCAATATTTAGCCCCTTTTCACCTCTTTAAAAGTGTTTGCCTTTAATTCTATTAGTGTACCCTCATGTTAACTATATGGAGGGTACATGGAGGGTAAAGAGGAGGATAAGTTATCTCTCTAAAAAAATTAATCCCTTGCCAAACATTATTTAAAGGAGTGAAGAATTATAGGAGTAGCTTTTCACCTTCTTTATCCCTATACCAAATGCACCCTTGAACTTGATTTTTTATCAGAAAGCCTGCATGAGTACAACTTACGTTTGAAATTTGATATATCTTTTAAATTTCATTTTTGTTGTCATAATTAATATAGCTAAAGGCTTCTAGCAATATATTGAAAGCAAGCTTTAAGAACCCATGCCATGGAGCACTCATGGACAAGGAAATGCTAAAGCCTAACGAGAGGGCTCCTCGATCTTTAAAAAGTTGGATAAGTTGTTCAAGTGATAGGAGACAAAGAACTAGCCCAACCATTTCTAGCCTAACAAATTTCTAAATCATATTAAATCATTCAATTGAATTATAATCTTGAAAGGTTTTATCTTTTCATTTGCTTACAGAAAGGTATAGGTTTTTTGGTTTTATGTAAAAAACATAAAATTTTTATTTGAAAAAAAAATTCAATCTAAATGCTGCTACTCATCTTGGTTGTAATGTTACTCCTTTTCTATTAAATATTTGATTCTTGTTTTGAGACCAAAGGAATTACATAATTAAAGAAGATCGGATGCCAATCATTGATCGAGTGGAAAGCAGACTATCTAGTCGAAAGGTCATTCTCTAACTAGCTCTGTTTCAACTCCCTTACAAATATAGTATCTCTTCATCTCTAGCACCTAAATAGGTAATTAGGAGATTAATACTCTCTTTCCTATGAAAGAAAGCTAACTTAATGGTAACTGTGGCATTTTAGTTTGAAAATCTTCTATATGATCTAGGAGGATCATCAGACTTTATGTGGACCAGTTTAACTAATATGAACATATTGGGTAAGATTCAAGAGTGCCACATCTGTAAGCTGAATCACATGACAAACTTGCAAAGGTTCAAACTAAACCATATAATATTTAATTAAGATATTCTCTTTTTTTATTTTTTGAAGTTCAAGTAACATGTCAAATAAACCTATAAAGGTGCAACATATTAAGTGATCAAAGCCAAATTACATCTTTTAATTCAACGAGATATGCACCTAAAAATTTTCTTTTTGAAACTTTTTTTAAGATATATCTTTTAATTTATGAGAAATTAGAGAGAGCAGCCAAAGATAAAGTCAATATAGAAGACATTATCTATCTATTAGAGGAATTTTATCTTTCTAGTAATCATTTTCATAAGTCATATTTATTTTAACAAAGTTGTTACTGATTGCTGTCGTTGGCGATTAAAAATAAAACCTACTTACTACTATAGCTAGTGGTGAATCAGGATTGTATCTTCGGAAATCAAGAACAATTATTTCATAAGAAAAAATAAAATAAAATTATTTATAAATGATTATATTTAGAATAGTGGTTATTAAGAGATAATAACTAATTAATTAATAAAATTAAGATAACAGAATAAGCAACCCAGGAATCCGAATCCACCATGCACACAGGTTTTATCTTCTTTTATTTATGTTGCAATAGCAATAATTTTTATAAATTTAAAATTAGAATAATTTATCTTTTATCAGGCATGAACCGTATCAGGAGATCACATCATGTTCACTTAGAGTATAAATTATCTAATTATTTATAAAATTAGAGGTCTAAACTATCACACTACGATCTACCTCTCTTAGGCACGTACTGTATCTTGATATCATGGTACGTTGATAGAGGATGTAGGCCGTGTATGCCAGATTAAAACATCAATCAAAAAATAATTAAAAAGATATATAAAAGAAGAGCATTAATTTTATTGCATAGAAATTAAGAACAAAAAGAAAGATAGAATCTGGTTACAAGCTTCATCATCATCCCAAGTTGAAGGAATCTAGTTACGCATTGTTGCTACCAGCATTCCCTCCATAATTTTTCTTCCCCAAGCCTAAATACAATGATTTAAATAAAAGAAAGATAAACAAAACTTTGAAAAAAAAACTCCTCCTGGTCTACTGCTTAAGGTCCTCCTTTTATAAAGCTTGTCTAGGGCTTCTTTCTAGTCAAAGTTGGAGTCAGTCAGGCTTAAGATCATTTAGATATCATGAGAAAACTTCTCAATCATTCGTTTATATCACCTACCTTAGTTTGCATCAAAAATTATGCAAAATCATCTTTTTCTTCCTTTTCAGATAAACAAAGTCCTTATTTGAGTGTCGTCTGCATTATTGGACTCCAAAAATCGAGCTCTTTTCATCTATAGGCTTCTTTTCTGCAAATATCCATAAAAACTATCAATTTTTAATAAATTTAAAGTAATTAATATTTATTTTAATGGTCAAATTGGGATAATGAATAGATTTATCATATCCCCCAACTTAATCATTGCTAGTCCCTTAGCAATGTAATTAAAAAAAAATCATATGTTACTAAGATTTCTTTTGCAAAATTAAAGTCAAGCTTAAGGTTGAAAGAAGCTAGCTAGTATCACTAATTAAGTATTAAGTTTTTGAAGTAAATTTTACAGTCAGAACTATCAGAAACTTTCTTAGAGTTTATCTATAGATCCGCAGCACTTGTGTTTATGATGGCTAACTTAGTATTTCGGTACTAGCTTATAAGGAACAATGGTATCTTTGCTTATTACTTACTTTGGTCAATTTTCTATACACCCTTAAATATAATTAAGTACCTGACCCGAGGTAGCTTTCATATTGCCTAATATATATTTTTTTTTTTTATTTTTTATTTTTTAGTGATGTCTTCACACTGCCCACTTTTTGATGTGAACAATAATGCTTACTTAGGCGAAGGTGTCCGATTACTCGATGAAAAACCAATATTTAGACATGCTTTTTTTATTTTATATATATAATCAGATAGATAGCTCTTTTCTTAAATTCAAGTTTTTCTTATTGGGGTGTATATCAATTACCAATTTTTAATAATGACTGAATCTTCAATTGATCTTACAACTAATACCTAGTTTACCTCGTTAATGTGCATATGCAATAAAAGGACTAATAATCTTTAGATGACCTAAGTAGACTGCTAAAAATTTGACAGCTAGTCTATTCCTTGGCTCGCTACAGTAATTAGCCAATACTTTCTAACTCTATTACCTTTTCCTAGTCGATTTTGCTTAAGAATTTCTTTCATGACATATGATTTATAAAAAAAATTAAAATTTTAAATATTTCCAAGGTATTTTTAAAATATTTTTAAAAAAGATTTTTCTTACCCTTCAACTTAATTTTTATTGTACTTAATGGAGTAAGAAGAATAAAATAAGAAGAAATATCATCTGAACGAGATATGCCTCATGTAATGCTAGGAGTGACCATGCGAAGCAGTCTCTTATTCCTAGAAATAAGAATCACGAAAATAAAGGTCAGAACATAAAAATTTAAAGTTGCCTCCCAAAAGCGCTAAGTTTAATATCTTCAGTCAGACATCATGGCTCACTTTGATTACTATTGTTAAGAAGTTTGATGATCTCTTTCCTTACTACTTCCTTCATGGTTGATTTAAGTTTTCTTTGGGAATTTCTTATAGGCTTGGTTTTCTTTCTTAAGTGAATCCTATATTAAATAATCGAGGGGCTAATCCCTTTTATGTTAGCCATGATCCATCCTAACACTTTTTTATTCTCATTCAATAGTTTTTCTTCTTATGAAGAGTTTAGGTCGATTGAAATAATCACAGGCAGGATTTCTGATGGATCTAGGTATGCATAGTTAAGATGCTTTGGAAGTGGTTTTAGTTCTAATTTGAATGCTTCCTTTATTGATGGTTTGAGTAATGGTTCATGTACTTTCTCTAGTGGTTCAGTTGGAAGTTTTCATCTTAATTTTTTATCAATTATAGCAACCTCATTAATTTTCTCTCCATCTTGGTTTATGCAGATTTCTAGGTCAAGTTCTTCATCACTAAGGTCAATTGGATCATAAACAGTGTCTTGAACATAATTTGAGTCGCTCGTTTGATGTGTATTGGTAAATTAAAAGATCAATTGATATATTTTCAAAGAAAAGTTTCATTAATCCATTTTGGTAATTAATTAGGGCATTAGTTGTGGCCAAAAATTATCTACCTAAAATCACCGTAATGTGGCTCTTTGGATTTGTCACCAGTTTAGTTTCTAAAATCATAAAGTTTATCGGATAGATAAAGTCACCAACTTTGATCAATACATCCTCTACTATTCCCTTGGGTACTTTCAAAGAGTGATCTGCTAGTTGTAGGGTCATTTTCATAGGCTTTAGTTCTTCAAACCCTAGTTGCTCATATACAGAGTATGACAATATATTAACACTTGTCCTAAGTCTAATAGAGCCATATTTATGAGGGTGTTCCCCTTAATGTATGAAATTATGGGTGACCCTGGATCTTTGTATTTCACTGGTATATAGTTTGATAGGTAAAAGCTCACACTGGCTGCCAGAAAGACTCTCTTGGGCATATGTTGGTCTTCTTTTTGGTACATAGATTCTTAAGAAATTTAGCATAGGCTGGGACCTATTGGATCATGTCCAGTAAGAGGATATTCACTTTAACTTACTTAAAGACCTCCAAAATCGTATCAATTGGGCTAAATTTTGATTACACTTAAGTCTATTTGGGAATGGTGCTACAATCCTATTTTTTGGTTTATCTCCTTCTGACATGGGCTCAGCTAGTGGGTTGGGCATTACATTAGACTCTGATGTCTCAGATGTTTTGGGCTGACCCAGCTCAATAAGTTGTTCAAGTGATGAAACTTCTAATTCTTCTTCTTCATATGTACCCACCTGATTATCTATTTATTTTCCAAATCTTAATGTATGAATGATACTTAGTTGGTTAATATGGGCTCTTTGTTTTGATCCTTGGATGTTTAGGTTCCTAGGGTTAGCTTCGGGCTGACTCGGTAGCTTACCCCATTCTCTTTCACTGAATGCTGTGGGTAGTTGACCTATCTGGATTTTTAGTTTTGCAATGGATTGTATATGTGAGTGAAGAAGTTGAGTATTCATTTCTAGCCCTTTCAATTCTTTAACACCTTCTCTTTGAAAGTAGGATCATAATTATTTGATGGAGGTTGAGAAGCACTTGGATATTGGGAATACGACATGCTTCTGAATTGGATTTCCTAATGGTTAGTCCTAATTGATGTTGGACTAATAATAGGTTGGGGTTTTCATAAAAAAATTGGATGATTTCATCAGTTAGAATTGTAAGTATTCGAATATGGATATTTTCTTGGTCTAGGAGCCATTCGGGTTTGGGCTTGGTGGGCTTGCTCCTGAACAAGCTCAGAAAATTGGTATGCTACTAGATATTCACCTATAGAATGAGTTGGACTCAAAATGATTATGCAAACCTCATGTAATTGAGTAGATGGAAAAGAGGTTTTTTCAACTTATAGAATTCGGTCAAGTTTTTGGGATAGTTCATCAACTTTGATATAGATGTCTATAAATTGACTTATGTTTTATATTCCACTTCTCTTAGGTTTTGTGGGAGGATCCATATGGGCAGCAGACATATGGTGCAAGAAATTTTTTACTTAGAGTTTTAGAAAGCTGCCATGTCTCATGTTCATTTTTTAGCATAAATATTCGTCCACTTGAGGCATCCACCATTTGTCGGTGCCTTTCTGACAATCCATCATAAAAATATTGAACTAATTGCCATTTAGATATTGTATGGTGTGAATATTTCCTAGTTAATTCTTTTAATCTCTTCCACGTTTCATGAAACATTTCTCCCTTTAACTGAAAAAAATTGGTTATGACTTTTTTGATTTGATTCGTTTTTCCTATAGCAAAGTATTTCTTAAGAAATTCCTTCTGAAGTTGGCCCAAGTTAAAATTATAACAGTGTCTAGTGAATTTAACCAATATTTGGCTCTATCTTTTAGGAAGAAAGGGAATAACTTAAGCCTAAGTGCCTCATCGAAGAAATTTTAAATCTTGACAGTTGAGAAAATTTTTAAGAATTCATCTAAGTGTTTGTAGAGATCTTCATTTGTAAATTTATGAAATGTTGGTAACATTTAGATTACACTGGACTTAATTTCATATTGGACAGCCTCTACTAGGGGTACTTGTATGCATGGTGAATATGTATATTGTGAAGAGGTAAAGTACACCTTCAATTGATGTGGTGGATTATTTCCTTGATTAAGATTCATAATACGTACTCTGTTTGCTCTACAAGTTCTCTCTATTTCAGGATCTAAGGGTATGAGATTGGATTGTAACGATCGATGATCAAGCATACACCCTACCAATGCACTCTAAAGCAAACAGAAATTCAATTTATATATATATATATGAAAGAAGAGAAATAAGAAGATTCTAAAGAAAATATCCCAAAAGATTCCTAGAACTAAGAGCAATGAAGAATAATTTAGTTAGGGTTTAATAATTATTAGCAATTAAGTTAACAAAGATTAGACTCTCTACTCTAAGCTTAACCTAAATCCAGACAGCTCCTAACTTTCAAGATCGCCTTGGAGCCCTCTAAGTCAAAAATTAGCTGATCAACTAGCTAGTTAAAGGTAAAGTCAGTGGGAGTTTCCTCCATTGCTTACTAGGTAAGCGAATGAAACTAATTAAATAACTAATTTCCTTCTCTTTTCTAGAGACCAGTTAATCAGTCAATCCTGACCCAATCCAACTCTTTCGGATGCCTTGTCCTATTGAGATCGAGTTCCTTAGGTGCTAACGTCTAGTTAATTTTAGAGTTAAAGGCTTGGGTTAATGCAAAATGAAGAATGTGGTTTGTAGGCCAAGAAAGGGTGATCAACTCCCTACCTTATCTTGATTAGGGGTTTGCGCCCTTAAAGTTAATTATAAAAATGCTATGCAACAAGCAGATGTCAAGCTCTTGAAGTTATCAAACAAAATTAATCTAATTTTTTATTTTTTTAGATTTTTGTGATTAAGTTTCTAATTTTCTAATGAATTATAAGATGTCAATGAAAAAATTTTAAGTTTTGTAGAAAATAAATTTACCTAAGTCAATCTAATTAAGTATAAAAATAAAATATTTATTTCATTATTATTATTATTATTATAAATTAATTATATTTTATGGAAAGTATCTTAGGATTTTCTTTCAGGTTTTTTAAGGTAAGTTAATTAAAATAAAAAGTTGATTAGGTTAAAAGTGGATTTCTGATGAGAAGAAAAGTAATTTTTTTATGTTAAAAAACATAAAATTTAATAATTAAGGTAACTAAAAAAAGTAATAAACTAAAGAGGGAAATAACTATACAATTTTTTTTACTCCTTTTTTTATATAGAAGCATGAAAAAATTGAAAAGCAGAATAAAATTAAGGGAAAATTTGTGGTAATTTTTTAAATTTTTTTTAAATTTTTTAAATTTTTTTAAAATTTTTTATTTTTTAAATTTTTTATTTTTTTATAAACTAATCATGCCTGGATCCTCGGTAATGGTGCCAAAATTAGATCGCTATCATTAGCGGTCAAAAAGAAAACCTACTCACTACTATAGCTAGTGGTGAATCAGGATCGTATTATCGGAGATCAAGAGCAATTATTTCATTAAAAAAAATTATTTGTAGATGATTATATTTAGAATAGTGGTTATTAAGAGATAACAACTAATTAATTAATAAAATTAAGATAGCAGAAAAAGCAACCCAGGAATCTGAATCCATCATGCACATAGGTTTTATCTTCTTTTCTTTATATTGCAATAGCAATAATTTTTATAAATTCAGAATTAGAATAATTTATCTCTTGTCAGGCATAAACCGTATCAGAAGATCATAATATATCCACTTAGAGTATAAGCTATCTAATTATTTGCAAAGTTAGAGGTCTAAACTATTATTCTACGATCTACCTCTCTTAGGCACGTACCATATCCTAAGATCATGGTACATCGATAGAGGATGTAGGTCGTGTATGCCAAATTAAAATTTCGATCAGAAAAATAACTCAAAAGATATTTAAAAAAAGAGCATAATTTTATTGCATAAAAATTAAGAATAAAAGAAAAATAGAACCTGATTACAGGCTTCTTCATCATCCCAAATTGAAGGAATCTAGCCATGCATTGCTGCTGCAAGCATCCCCTCCATAATTTTTTCTTTTCCAGGCCTAAATACAATGATCTAAATACAAGAAAATAAACAGATCTTTGGAAGAAAAACTCCTCCTAGTCTACTGCTTGAGGTCATCCTTTTATAGAGCTTGTCTATGATTTTTTCTTAGTCAAAGTTGGAGTCAATCAGGCTCAAGATCGTTTAGATATCATGAGAAAAATTTTAACCATCCGTTTTACATTACCTGTCTTAATTTGCATCGAGAATCATATGAAATCATCTTTTTCTTCCTTTTTGGGCAAACGGAGTTCTGCATCGTTGGACTCAAATAATCGAGTACTTTCCATCTATAGGCTCCTTTTTCTGCAAACATTCATAAAAAGTATAAGTAATTAATATTTATTTTAATGATTAAATTGGAATAATAAATAGACTTATCAGTTACCTTTCTAACTAGATGAAGAATTCAATTTTAATCATATGTGGACTTCAGTAAACACAGACTTTGTAACTTAATTTTGAGAGTGTTAATTAAAGAAAGATGACCTAAACTTCACTTTGGTCAATTTTGCTGTTTTGTAAATTCTTTTTAAGAGACTTGAGCTGTGTAGGTCAAAAGAATTACTTCTTTATGAATTTCAATTTGACTTTAGCAAGTAAATGGTAATAGAAGCTGCTTTCAAATAATATTGCTCTATGGCATGATCTTATTATGCATTCATACCATATAACAAGATTCCCTTTAGGTTCTAATTCTTTTATTCCTAATGTTTTGCTTTCTCTAATGAAGTTAGGTAAAGAACCTTTTTCATGTGGAATTTCTTTCTCCTTCGGTTCTAGTAAAATGATTTCATTCTTGAAGGTTAGACACTCAAATGCTTTGCCTCTTGCTTATAATTTTTCTAGACTATTGGAGATTACTTCAAACCCAAAGATTACTGTAGAATCTTTTGGTTCTTGGCAAATGGTAATTTTCAATGTTACCTTAGTTTAAAAGACCAATAGTCTCATCTCTTCTTCAAGGTATTGTTTAGCTCTTAACTATCTTGTAACATAGTTCAATATCTTGGCCAAATGATCCATTTTTATATGGTGGTCATCATGCTTATTTTCAATTAGATTCTTCTATGATTTTCTAAAAAATAGTCAACATTTGTTCTTGGTTTCTCTTAGATTTGGCTATCTATCTAACATATCGACTTCCAATCTAATGACATATCGAAATTTAAACTTTAAAAGTAAGTTTTAATCTTAAAATATTAGGGTAAGCTTATCGTACTATGAAAGTAAACTTTGAAACAAATCAATATAAGTCAATATAAAGTTGACTGTTACTATGATTTTATCAAAGTTTAAAAATTCTGTAAGTTTGACTAAGCATTAGCCGAAGCCTTAATTACAAACTATATTCAATATTTTGGCATTTTATGTTCTTATCATTTTGAACATAAATTAATTTTCTGAGATTTTATTCTAACTAAAAGTATGTTTAGGGAATTTGACTTTTTTTGATATTTTTGTTGAATTTAAATGAAAGATATTCTTGTATTTTCATAAAAAATCTTAAGTAAGCTGTGTAATTCAAGCTATGCGATTACTTATTTTCAAGAGAAGGAAGAATATTTACTTAAACGATTTAGAACAGAAATAAATCGTGCAATTCAAGCAACTTGGTTGGCTATAACACTAATTTAGTATCTAGCACTTGTAGTTCTGTTGACCAACCTAGTTGGGGTCAATTGTCTAGACCAGTTGACCACTATAGCATCATTTTCTTTTCTTCGTTCCTCTTTTCCCTCTCCCTCTCCTCTCTTCTCTGGTTCCAAGAATCTACAACTGTTTTGTCCCTTAAATTTCTGTCTTCTCCCATTTTTCAACTATTCTTATTAGTAATTCCTTTCTACACCTCGGATCTACACTCCTAAACCACCTATTCGCCGAATCTTTTCTAATACGAAGCCGTCAAGATAAAATTTTAAGGTTTTAACTTTTATTCTGCAGTGTCCCCCTATTTTAAAAAAGATTTTAGGATTTTTGTTGTTTTATATTAGATTTCAAGCTAGGATTTGAGTTCAAACATGGAATTTTGTATGATAATGTGTAATCTTTGTTTCCACTAATAGTGCTAAAATCTCTTTTTCTATGTATGACTAGTCCTTATTCTAGATGCTTTGGGGCATTTACTGATTTAAATAGTAATTTTTTATGAAAAATGTATACATCTGACTACTTTAGTATATTTATGTTTGCATAAAACTAAGTTTATTTATGAACTTTTGAATAAGAATCATATTTGCAATTTCTTATGTCGTCTATTCCTAATATGAATTATTATATGATATGTATTAACTTACGTTATGCAACATAATTTCTACAATAGAAAATGAGAACAAGTATAGAAGAATAAAATGAATTTTCTATAAGTGTTGTGCAAGACTTCACGCCTTATGAACTATTGATTATTTAGTACTGTATATTGACTAGTGATCTTTTGTTTCCATAAATGATTGCTATTTATTCATATTACCTTATCCCATTCTAAATAATTTTCTGAATTCCATCATGTGACCATATGTTCGTGATCAGCTAGTAACCATCTAAACTCTAATGTATTATTTAATCTTATATGAATTGATAGTGCTTTCTACATTGTGATGTCATACATGCTTTATGGACCTATCTCTGGATGCTATTTCTTAGTAGAGTTGATATTAGCCTCATGTGAGAGCCACACACATGATCTACCTACGATATGACTGCAAGCAGTTTGTTTTTTCAGCCATCTATTTGAGCTTTTGAGCTATTTATTCTCAATAATTTCTAATAGCTTTATTTTGGACATCCAGTACCACATTTATTTTTGTAGGTACTTGTGCCTACTTATATGTGTATATATATGTTTATTTCTGTATATTAATTTCTGGTATTATTGAACCTTTGAGATGATTACCATAGATAGCTCCTAAAGTGCAATACAATATTGTTTGTAAGTTAATGGTCTCATGCTTTAGCATTTTATGTGTTATATATATAATCGTATTGTGCTTTACCTGCTCTCACTTGCTATCTTATATATTCATGAAGTATAATCTACTCATCATAACATCTTTTCTATAGCTGACCTTTGATCTGATAATAAATGAGTCCCGTTTCTTTGGAGGAGTTCCTTTTTGACTTGGGTAGGCCTAGTATCTCATGTTTTCTAGGCTATTCTGACTAAATTAAGGATGCTTCTTTTTGTATACCTTTTGGATTGTATATGTAAGGTTTCGTAGTTATTATGTGGAAAAATATTCATAAATATCTCAGATCTGGCTCCATAGTTATTGTGGATATGTATATGTACATATTTGTCCAGATACCTTTTTGATAAATATATGTGTTGTGGATGGTAGTAATTTAATTTGATATTACCTGTATGTGATTATCAGGTTATTCAAGGCTTATGTGGGCTAAGATAAGTTTCACTCATCTTGGTTCTTATATTAGTCAAAGACTTGTGGTTTAGATCGTGACAATCTACCTTGCTTAAAGGTTAAAATTCATTGTTTTGGCCTGTTACAAAGAATAAACTCCTTACATGCAGCTGACTTTTGCTTAAAAGGAATTAGCTTGCTTTTGGTGTTTTTTTTTTTTTTGTAGTTCTTTCCTGGAGCCTGCATTTTATCTATTCTGTGACTGCTCTTTTGCTAGCAGATCTGCTGTTGTTGTTCGCATAAGCTTGGTACTTTGAGGCGGCCAAACTTCGTGTAATCTATTTGGCATGGTTGAAGAAGTTGTATACTATTAACAAAAAGAAGAGGAAAAGATGAGCTTTGTTTATTCTAGTTATTTAGTGGCTAGCAGGAAAGAACAGAACAACGGGATTTTTGAAGGGAAAGCTTTACTTATTCCTTATATGATTCTGAAAGTCAAGTCACATTGGCTGGAATGGGTTTCTTTTGTTTTTTCTAAATATGTTGAGAAAGTTGTACCTGTTAAATTTAATTAATGTTTTAACTTTTTGCATTTTGGACTTCATTTGAATGTTCACGAAACAAATGGACGGGCCCCATATATATGTGTATATATATATATATATATATATAGATATATATGTATGTATGTATAGATACATACGTATGTATGTATGTATGCAGATACGTATGATGTATGCATACATACTACATATGTATATATGTATATATGTATATATGTGTATGTATGTATATATATATGTATGTATATATGTATATATGTATGTATATATATGTATATATATATGTATGTATGTATGTATATATATATATGTATGTATATATATATATATGTATATGTATATATATATATATATATATATATATATATATATATATATATATATATATGTCTAGAAAAGACTTGCTGCATCGGAGGCCGGTGCAGCAAGCGTGCAAGCACATGTGGCTCACACGTGCGATGTGCGACAAGGTTCATTGGGTCTCAGTACGAGTGGTGCCATGCATGCATGGCCAATCCATGCATTCGATGCACGCTTGCTGTACTGCCTCCGGTGCAGCAAATCTTTTCTATATGTATAACCAAGGAAAGTCAAATCATTCTTTGTGTTGAAATAGATTTTTTCGTATTGTTAAGGACTAATATTTCAAACATCAAGACAGAGGCAGCTAAGGGTAGGGCTTTCATTTGATCTAAGTAGCTTGAGTTTAACTCAGAATAAGTTCAAATTAGACTTTGTTTGAATGTGATTGAAGTGAGCTCTCGTATCCTCAAAATTCATTTTGAGCAGTCTAAAAGGAATAACTGGAACAATTAATTAGATTTGGCTAGGGAAAGTTCAAAACTGGCTAGTATATTATAATATACGAGCTAGCATATAATTGACCATTTATTTAATCCAACAACTGATTTTTAGTTCAGTTAGCATATAGTTAATCAATCATGAATCAAGCTTGGACCAAGTTCAATGCAAGCCTGATTTAACTTGAATTGATTTCAAACTGATCAAAACAGGCTTAGTTTGTCTTGGTCTGAAATCAAACTCAATTATACTCAATCATATAACAAACAAGTATATTTTTGCACTTAAAATTAAGTTCAAGCTGAGCTTGATCAGAGGTGGACTCGAAAAGTCTTGGCTCAAATACACTGATAGCGACAAAGGTAATAATATAGGCCATGTTTAAGTAAGTTATGAACGCACAAGTTTAAGCATTTGCTGGGAAAATTTCCTCTTCATTTTGGTTTTTTATTTTCCATGATGAGAACTTGGCCCCCTTTTTTAACATAAGATTTAAAACCAAGATATCAATAACACTATAAACATATAATAACCAACCTCCCTTGAAACTTCTATGGACCATTATAATAGTTATGATGGCCACTAGTATGGATCAAATTATTTGTTGCAGTTTTTGTTTAATTTTTTTGAATTAAAATGTCTAAAATATTATCAAAACTAAGGTTGCAAGTGGGCCAGACTAGAGTGGGCCATGACCTAATTTCATGTTTGAATTTTGATTTTAGACTTGGAGCCAAACTAAATTTTTAGATTGAGATCCAAACTAGGTTCAGTTAGGTTTAAAATTTAAGTTAATTGTTTTCCTATTATTTTACAACTAAAATATATATAATAATTAATAATTAAACATAAAAATACTAAAATTTTAAATAAAACTAAACAATCAATTTAAAGAAGAATTTTGATTCATTTTTTTAAAATTTGATGTAAGCAATCATTCTTAAGATACAATTTTCAAACTTTCATTTTTAAAAATAAATATTAATATATACTTGCAAATTTTATAAACAAGAGCCCATTAAAATAAATTATGAATGCATAAACAACTAAGTAAAATAATGATATGAAGATAAGCTTGTTGAGATGAACAAAAACTGATTAGTTTAAGTAAGGTTTGAATTGAAAAGATATTTAGAATGTTTAAAAAGGGATTTTATATAATTCAAGTTTTCTAGTCCAGCAAGATCAAGTCCAAGTCAGGTCGAGAGTATTTTTTGTTGACCCTAATTAGAAGTGGATATTATATATATGGGTCTATTTAGATTGAATCATGAATCAACCTAACCTATTTGTAGTCATTTTAAATATTGAGTATATCTAATCAAGTTAAATTTAGCTTATATTGCTAGAAGAATTTCCTCTTAACTCTGCCAAGGTCGGTCCAAGCTTGGGTAAAGGAGGAGGGTTGTGTTAGGTAGCTGACATCCAGCGTAAAACTTCGTCAGATCCTTTAAAACATGAATATACTAATCAAACTATTTATCCAGCAAGAAGGTGAAATAGGTGAAGATGTGAATCATAGAGTTAAAGTAGGATGAATTAAGTGAAGGAGTATTTCGGAAGTATTGTATGATCGACGTATCCTATTAAAATTGAAAGAAAAATTCTATAAAATCGTTATTAGACTAACTATGCAATATGAAACAGAGTATTGGGTAATATTAAAACATGTAAGCAGAAATACGTATGTTAAGATTGATATGTGGTAAAACTTTAAAAGATATAATTAGAAATAAACATATAAGAGAAATGATAGAAGTAGCCCCATTGAAGATAAAATGAGAAAAAATTGATTGCGATGGTTTGGACATATACAACGAAGACTTTTAGATGCTCCAGTTAAAAAGAGTGATCTTTTAACAATCCATGATAAGGATAGAGATAGAGGTAGACCTAAACTAACATGGATAAAAATAATTAAAAAATATATAACTATTTATAATTTGAATGTTGACTTGGTCCTAAATAGAGCAGAGTGAAGTTAGGAAGCAGATTTATGTAACCGACCCATGTAGTTTGGTAAATGCTTAGATGAGTTGAGTTAAATTAAGTAGAATTTCCTCTTGTAGGTTGGTCATTTGATATCTTCAACAAAACTGCTTGCATACTCTCTATTGCTATTTTGTATATTGTTGAACTATATATAGTTCTTGTTCATGATACTCTTTTTATTCATGATTGATTAATTGATGAACATCATTAATTAACATAATCATTCCTCTTTGGAACTATCAAAACATAATTTTCCCATTGAAGAACCACAGAAAATTTATTACCATGCATCATTTTAAGGGTTTCACAGAATTCCTTAAAACCAAAAATCTATTTAAAATCATTAAAATAAACCATCTTATTTGGTATATATGATTGAAGTTAATATAGCCTACTCTCCTTCCAAGCTGTGGCCACAATCTTGAGCTAGGCTATTGACCTCATTTTCACACTTCAGTTATGAACATCTAGTATTCTTATATATGTTAGCATTCTTACCTTAGTTTCTCGAACCAATTTGATGTCCAAAGCCTTAGGGTTGCTTCATGTGCCATCCAACACTAGCCGTCTTTAGGCAATGTGGAGAAGAAAATATGTGCAAACCTATTGAAGGAAATATTAAAATTAATTGATCATGACGTTCATGTGGTATGTATGACATGAGCGTGACTCAAGAATTTTTTATAAAAAGTATTCCTCTTGAAATTTGATTCTGCACAAAATAATCTCTTAATGTTCTCTGCCGAGTAGTTTGTGCTCCACAAAGCACCTAGAGTCTCACCTTAAACCTTTTCCTATAAAAATAATAATAATAATAAGCCACTAACAAATCCAGTCTCTCCATATTACTCTTTTTTTACGAAAATTTCTGGATTTATTAATTTAAACAAAATCATTTAGAAAATTAATATGATGATGGAGATCCCTAAGCTAGGAAAAGGTGCACCTATGATCACATCACAAAGCTTCCAACCGTACCTCTTCTTACATGGAAGTTGCCAATAATATGACTTTTAGATATTTTTCACGTTTCTTTATTGTCAGTAAGTATAAGAATTCCATGTATGACGCATAGATTGGAAGAAAAATTCATATTTTTGTTTAATAAATCAAAATAAATAATATGCTACGAGTTATCAGCAGGATTAAGAATACGCATAAAGTATTAAATTTGCTGAACGAACATACTTCATGCACAAGGAATGTTGCAATAAATGAAAGTTAGTGAAGTTCTGGAACTGAAGAAGGTATTTTAAGATATCTTACGAAAATGATTTGGAATGTTTAGAGACATGATGGGGCAGTCGTAGCTTTAGTCTCCATGTGGAAAGCTAATGATTTCTTGTACATCTCCAAAACATCGAAAGACCCAAAAAAAACTCAACTTTCATGGCTTTTCCATCGCAGACAGAAGCATGAACCTTCAATATGAATCATGTCACCCTTCAAACAGCTTGACCGTAAGAAAAATTATGAGATGATTCTTTTAACATCCGTAAGTCCATCAGTCTTTTCATGCATTTATGAGCAAGTATGGTTTCTTTTAATTATTTTTTTGCACTTTTCCGCTTCTCGATGAGCTTTTGTCTGCCAGTAAGGATCGAGGGTCTGTCAAGAAATGTCAGACAGCAGATATAAAACACGTGCGTGCGCGAGCCCTTAACCAGCTCAGTCCCAATGCTGTCATACCACTGCAAATCAACTCTTAATTTAGGTCACATATACTGCACGATTAAGATATAAATATTTGTGTTGTCCGAAGATAATAATTGAAAAAAAAAATAGAGAAAGTTGTTACATCGTTGAAATCTAGGAAAAGGGCTCTCACCATGTTTTTTTTTTTCTTTTCGTTTTTCTATAAAAAAAAGGGCACGAATAGATCCAAGATATGTGAAAGATTGAACGAAAATTTATAAGCATCATAGAACAAACTAATGTAGTTTGATTATCTATTCGAATCAGATAAACCATAAACTGCTGCAAAAAAACAACTGTTGCATAGAGTCTCTCACACCAGTTTTGAAGAAAAATTGTACGTTTATAATTAAGAAGAAGAAAGGCATACAACGATACGATTAGAGAGACAAAATTGCTACAGCACAACTAAGGTTTGAGGTGGTCCTCCTTCAGTTTAGCTTTAATTTGAGGATCTGAAGTATGAGAGGTCAATGATAATGGGGTGATTTGTCTGGCTTTCCACTATTATGTTCTCATGGCAAGAAGGAAGCATTTTAAGATAGGATGAATTTAAATGAAATAACATCCCACGAAATAGTGACCCCCTTGATTGTGGTTGCCGCTGTATTAGGAAATAAGAATAGAGTCGGAAATAGATATTCTTTCTGTAAGAAACGATTGGCTTGAATCCAATTCATCAAAGAAAGAAACATAATTAACAATACTATATCTAACAATGATCTCATAGCTAGCTATTCGAAACGACAATCTTCCAACCTCATATTAATCCAAATAAAAAAAAAATCAATGCGATAAGATTACTACATCTACACCCAAAAAGCAAGAGAGAAGGAAAAAAAAAAAAAACAACCTCCAACGCCATGCACAGAACATACACATGGAAATAACCATAAACATGATATAGATTCAATGAACCACATAGAATTGTCTGTCAAACATAGAGAACAACGATCAGTGCACCGAGAGTCTTTCACACACAAAGATTACACTGACCTTCACATTATAAGTAGAAAGAACTCATACAGACAAACGCAATACCTAATTAAACACTGACAATGGCGTCATACTGCCGCCCGAATGAGCCTCTGTGACCGACATGATCTCCTCATCGACTCCGCCGGCCTCCTCGGCTGGTATCATGAGATGCGCATGGAGGTGGAGTGGGTGTCCCCCACCTACCGAATTCAAGTCGGCCCCCGGCCGACCGTGGGCAATGGTGGCAGCCGTCGCGGGGGAGGGCTGCTGCAAGCCATGGCCCTGCTGCGGCGGGGTGGTCCTTTTTCTTCTCTTTTTCTCATAGGCGATCCCCCTAGCCTTGGCTTGGCTGTCCCTGACCTCCCTGAGGTACAGCCGGACAGCCCGGGCCCCGAAGGGATTGGCCTCCGGCTGGCCACCGTTCTCCTCAAAGGCGGCGCGAAGGCGGCCGATGAGTGCATCGAGGCTGCCCCAGGCCTGCCGGAGGGGGCACGGGCAAGGGGCCGGGGGGTGCGGGTGGCCGAAGAACGGGCATCTGACGGCGTGCACCTTGGTCTTGCCAAACTGGTCGAGGTAGCGGAGGAACTCGAGCACATGGGCGCCGCTGCACCGGGAGAGAGTGAGCGGCGGGCGGTGGTTCCGGAGGTACTGGCCGAAGGTGTTCCAGTCGCGGCGCTTCTGGGACTCGTACCGGCTCAGCCGGCCACCGTCGGAGGCAGTGGAATTGGCCGAGCTGTCGATCTTGGAGCTCGCTCCGGCCAACAGCATAGTTTGATAGTTTTATCTTGATCTGAACACTGGTTGTTGCTGTTACTGCCGCTGATGGAGGCTTCTGCTAACGATTCAGTAGTCCATGACTTTGGGTTTGGGGTTGGTCCCTCTGATCAATGAGAATAGGAACTTTTCAGTGCAACCTACAAAAAGAAAAATTGAATTTATTTGCTTCCTTTTAATAAAACTGAGACCAGTGTATTAGATCCGAGCTAAAAAATAGGTTTTTGCTCATATTTAAAGAAATCAATATGTAACAAGAAAACAAAAGGGCTGCCAGACAGAAAAGGTAAAGAAACCAAAGAAAGAGGAGGTCTTGGGTTCTAGGATATTTAAGCCTTAAGACCTTAGGGTTTCAGGTTTCTTACTCTGATCTAATAGATCTCTCTAAGTGCGACCTTCCGAAAAAAGGACGGGCTTCACTTAGATCAGATCACTTTACTGGTTTTTAATGTAATTAAAATAGGTTTGTTCCGAAGCACTCTGGGAGGGTCTACATAAATAAGGAAAAGGCCTTTTGAAACACAAAAGCTAAGGAGAAAAGGTCAGCCGGATCTATGGAATTTATTTCTCAGTGACAGCTAAAAATAGGCTGGGTTTTCCCTAACTGAAAATCTCTATAGATTCCAAGTTAAGATGGTCTTCTTTTCTAAACCCTATTATATACATATATCTATAGATGCAGGAAGAGAGCAAAGCTTTATTGTGGTACTTACTTGATGTCCATGCTTCTGAGCTGGGGGACGGAAGAAAAGAAGCTCAAATTGTGAGATCTCCAAAGTCCTCTGTGCTTTTGGGTGTAAATAGGAAGTGGTTACGAATCAAGCCAAAAAAGAGATGGGACTGAAGAGAATGGCTCAGATCTTCCTGTAAGTGAGGGAGATATAGGCAGTCAGGGTGGGGATATATAGAGATAGAGAGTTGGGAAAGGAAAACGCAATAAAGAGCTGCTAAGTGCAGCAACGGTGGTGGGATGAAAAAGAAGCTCAAAGTATGAGGTCTCCAAAACCGATTCAAGATTTTGGACCTAAAGAGGATATGGGTACAAGTTTACAAGGCAAGCCCTGGAAGTAGAGAGAAAGGGAGGAGAGAGAAGAGGCACCAAGAAGATGGGCAACGAAGGCAAAATGGTGTAGCCTCAATAAGGAGAGGGAGAGAGAATATTTAAGTGGTAGGATATCTGATATTGAAATTTCACTCATTATTTATTACATTAAATGAGATAGATTTAAAATTTGAAGCAGAAGAAACTCGGAAGTGGAGAGAAAAATAATTGAGTAGAGGAGCAAGGAAAGGGCCGAAGAGTCGGGAAGGAAAACGACTGCTACGTATAGTACTTGATCAGTTGGTGGAGAAAGAAGCGGAGAGGAGATGAGGGGAAAGGAGAGGTAGTGAGGGGACAAGAGGTGGGGGCCACACTTAGACATCCACCTCGCGGATGTGATGGCAGTCTGTCGATTCGCTCTTACACTGCACAAAACGTCACTTCAGGGTCTTACCTCCTCGCTCTCTCCCTCTCTCTCTCACCCTCTCTAACTTGCAATCGCCTCATTTCCTCGGCCCACCTCATCCAATTCCTCGGCTCTCCATAACGCATCCATCATCCATTGGCTTGCCCTAAAGCTTGTCTCCAACCGTGCTCCGAAATTGCAGGCGCCGCTGACTGTTATTGCCTTGTTAGATGTATTTAGGACACCTCCACTAAATATAACCAATGCTTGGATTATATATACAATAGCCATATGTGCGCGTCACATACACCTAATTATACGTTCATATGTTATGATTACAATGAGGGAGTTATATAAAAACATTTACAAATTTCTCAGTTGTTTATTGTCCACTTAATTTCAGTACACTAGCATTTAACATGTGAATGGAGGAGCGTACATAATTTATTAAAAACTTAATTTAACAGTTATATCCACTTAATTTCAATAGCATTTAATGGAAAATGGTGCTATTGAAACTTGATTTATTAAAGAAGATTACATCACTGTTTATGTATTTTCTGTAACAATGTAAGACCTCATCAAAAATAAATTAATTAAAAAGATATTATTTAGATTCTATGTGAGCATTCAAGATCTTTTTATTGCATTGATGATGTAAAATTAGATATGTGCCGGTATGAGCTTTCATATTTCAATTATCTCAAAGCATACATAACAATTACTTAAAAAAATTATATCTTCTTTAAAAATATATATATAGCCATCATTTAGGACACATATGGATGCACTAGTCCATATTTCAGCATCCTGCTCCAAGGAATGCCTTGATATAAATATGTAGATCAGCGTTATGGTAAGACAAACCATAATTTAGAGCATGTGTAGATGCATGGACTCATAAGCTGTGACATTTCCTACCGCAAGGGATGGTTCAGCAGAAACAACAGAGAATAATAGATTTCATAGTAATCAAGTGATGCTATTGATTTCCTGAATTCGTGGACTTTTAACACAATGCGTCCAAACATTTGATGTCTAGTGTTCTGTAATACTTGGATTGCATATGATTTATGGTATCTATTGATACCAACTTGCTTTGCGATATACATTTTTCTCTCAATTTTCCCCAGTCATGTATGACAAATTAGTTAATTACGGTGGCATTCAATAGTCCAAATTAATAAAAAAAACTTAAAAAGGTGTATAAATATTTTCTTACTTAAAAACAGAGAAAGAAAAGAAGAAAAGGTGTACAATTGATAACTGACCAAGTGTCTCCAAAAATTTAAGCTGGTATAAATAACTAATAAATACTAGTATTGGAGGCTCATGACCTTTAAACAAACTTGAACTCTGATATTTTGTTAACTAACTAATTGACCACAAAGTTTAAATTAATAAAAAAAAGGATAATAATGTATGTCAAGAATATATAACATAAACCTATAAGTTCCATGCAAGCATAGAGAGCATGGAAATATGGAAAGCTATGCCAAGCGGCATAACTGTGTGAGTATTCATGCTAAGTTTTTGTTTGGCTATTAAATTTTTTGTAATTTGCTAAAATTGGAACAAACAATCCATTTTTCATAAAAGCATAGACCACTCCTGACTTATTATAGACATTTTATCTGAAAATTTTAATATTTTAACTATCACATCAAAACTAAAAAAATAAGAATATATGAATATATATATGTTATCTTTTCCAAAAAAAATGTAATGTAAATAGAAAATATTCTATATCAATTTGTATAATATAAATATTAATATTTATGTAATATATTAATATTTTATGCAATATATTAATATGAAACAATAATGATATCATGACATCATGTTATATCAAAAAACTATTTTGTTATATTAATATGGTAACATATCATATAATATATTACATAACTAATATTTTATTAATACTAGATATACGTAAAAATTAATAAAAATTATATAGTTATATAATAAAATAATATAGAGTATCAAAATATATTGTAGTACAATCCTATTTATGTAAAATTATTATTATTATTATTATAGTAACATATTTCAAAATTTACTCCATTAAATAGTATCGTACGTTCATATAATTGACTTTATACTTTTAGTTAGAAAAATTATTGTTAGAGTAATATGAACACACTACAACATATCTAAGAGACGACGATGCAAAAAAAGGCTTTTCCTGATGCTAATAAGCGTTGAAAAAATATGTTCTGATGTTTTTTGAAGCGTCGACAAACAAGGAGTGGAGAAATATTTTTTGAGAAATTTTTTTTGAGTTGAATTTTTTTCAAAATTTTTTTCTCATTTTCTGCCCTAGCGTACCTTTCAGGTTTCCCCGGACTGCTCTATCCCGCCGCCACTCATGGCGACCATGTTCACCATCGAGCGGTGCCTCTCCAGCATGCTCTACTGTTGACTCCAGTGTGCAGCCTTCTCTGACTCACTGATCGTGTGAAGCTGTGATGCCCCTTCCAATAGTCCCACATCGAAAAATTGAAAGTTAGTTATATGATTTATAACTCATTAGGGAAGATGGACAAGTACCAAATAGGATCCATTTTGGACTGTGGTTGCGAACATATGCCCCTGGCGATGAGGACATCACCTCTGTAAGGGAGGTAAATTATGATGCCCCTCCCAATAGTCTCATATCGAGAAATTGGGAGTTGGTTATATGGTTTATAACTCATTAAGGAAGATGGACAAGTACCAAATAGGATCCGTTTTGGACTATGATGGTCCAAATTGGTGTCGATTTTATTCGTCTTGCATTCTTGTAATGAAACAGATTCGTACAGCGGGCCCAAGTCATTACAATATGGTATCAGAGCCATGCACCAGCCGAAAGTGCAGGAGCTAAGTACTATACAGGGCAAAGTGGTACATCCATAGGATGGATGGGAGCCATCTCTTGAATCTATGGAGGCTACCTCTAAAATCCTGTCTGCCTGGTGATTGCCTCTGACGACGAGGATGGTGCCCCTTTAAAAGGGTAGATTATGATGCCCGTGAAAAGTCTCACAT
Source organism: Calamus simplicifolius (assembly GCA_900491605.1). Taxonomy (NCBI): domain Eukaryota; kingdom Viridiplantae; phylum Streptophyta; class Magnoliopsida; order Arecales; family Arecaceae; genus Calamus; species Calamus simplicifolius. Next base: position 967,133 of record UESW01004016.1, read on the forward strand.
CTTTGGACTGTGGTGCTCCAAATTTGTATGGACTTTGTCCTATCTTGCTTTCTTGTAACAAAACGGATCCGTATAGCGGGCCCAAATCATTACAGAAGCAGAGTCCTTCTAGTGGCCTTCTTCTTCGCCTCAGCCCTGAGCTCGCCGCCTCTGACGTAGTCACACCGTTCCCTTCGCCAGCTCTTACAATGGCAGCGGCGCGGTCGTAGTGGCGTCTCTTATGGCCCCTCAGCGCCTGACCCGTCGGGAACGTCCTGTAGCACTCGTGCGTCCTCCCCCCGCCACCCGACGATGAGGCAGTGTTGTTGACGATGGAGTAGGCAGAGTCCAACTCTTTGTGGCTGGGGCTACCAAGATGAGGGGTCCGGTGGCTGGTCTTATGGCCGTCGAGGGCCTGGTAGGGCCCGAAGGCCATGCCGCAGAAGAATAGGGCTCTTTTCCTATCTCTAGATCAGTCTATTCCTGCAAACCCATTTAAAAAAGAGGCAAAAAAGGATCAATTGTTGTTAGGAAACAAGACCTTAAGATCTAAAGGAAAGCATAAAAAAAAAATCAGCATGGAGTCTGCCTAGATCACCACATGCAAGATATAGAAGTGGCAAAGCCTTGAAACTAATAAAGATTAGAAAAAAAGAACCTCATCGAAAGCACACCTATGTCTTTGCTTGGAGAAGAAGAAGAGGAGGGAACACACTTGCTATGGAACATCATGTATAGAGTTGGGCACTAGGCCGTACCAGCCCATTAAACCGTGCCATGACGGTATGGCCCATTAAACCATGCTGTACTGAGCTCAAAAAATTTGGCCCGCTGATCTGGCACGTCACGGCCCACCAACTTGTCGATCGTTGCCTCGTTGGTTCGTTCGAACTTCGAAAGCAGCTTGGCATTGATCGAGCTCAAACCAAAGCGAAGGCGAACCCAACTTCTTCTCCCAGCCAGCCCGACACTGTTGCCCGCCTGACCGCGACTCACCACCATGAACTGTCTCTCTCTCGCTTGCTCTACAAATACCCCCACTTCCCCACCGTCTTCCCCACCGCCCTCACAACGCCACCGCATCATCCAGTTCGTCTGTAGCCATGACGCTGGCCAAGATCGCCATCATCTTCTTTGCCATCTCCTCCCTCCTCCTCTACCACGCTCGATTTGTCCCCGATGACTTCTTCCCATCCTCCACTTTCGTCTCCAAGCCGCACCAACCAGAGGATGCTGAGCGGACGGCCGCCGTCATCCCGCCCGAGAAAACCACCGAGGAATCCATCTCCGCCGCCATCGAACAACTTCCTACGCCCCTTCTGCCATGGCTATCGTGGCCACCGCCATGGCCAACCTCGGCCGGAGAGAGATCCCCTACGGCGACGACATGATACGGTTTCCTAGAAGCCTCAAATTTCAGAGGGGGTTTCCCGGTGAGATGCGCCAAATCCCGATGAGGTGGCCTCGAATGTAGCAGGAATTTCTTGGTGAGATGTGGCAGATCCCGTCAAGAATGCCGGAGTTCGAGCGCGGGCTCCGGAAGGAGAGGCCGGCGATAGTCCACGGAATGAGGGAGGTCAAGGGGCACGAAGTCTCAAGGGATGAGAAGGCCAGAGAGAAGGCCCGGCACGGCCAATGGTCCTGAATTTTTTTTAGCCATGTCGTGCCCGGCATAGCCCATTTGTTACTAGGCCATGCCAGACACGACCCGGCTAGGGGTGCAGCCCGGCGAGCCTGGGCCATGCCATGCCAGGCATGGTGCAGTGCCCAACACTAATCATGTACCCGAGCAAAAGCACCACTCCAACCATCATGATCGTCGCGCCGATCAGATACCTCAGCAAGCCCGGTGGCTCCACCTCCATCAATCGCCTCACCTGGGAGAACCCAGCACCACCAAAACCTAGTCAATTTTATTCCACGAATCGCCATAGAAAACATTCCTAATCCAGAGAATTCGGGGAGTGGCAGGCTTACCGGCATCCTTCTTCGAAGCCGATCGACGAGCGAGGTAAAGGGGGAGGAAGAAGGCAAGAAGCGTGAGAAGAGCGGTCGACCGTAATATGACGATCCATCCCGATGGCGATGCTTATAAGCATCAGCATATTACGATCGGCATATTAAGCGTCACCATCATAATTTCTTCTTTTCTTCTTTCCGACACTTAAAAGCATCGGCAAGTTCTACCACTTCTCGATTCTTTCCAATAGCGTCGGCAAGTTTTGGCACTTGCCATCGCTTCACCCCATCGTAAACAAAAAAGGGTTATCATATGTGAAATTTATTGTAGTGACATGCCCACATGGAATAACCTAATGCCCACTATTTGTACCAATTTCACCCTTTTAATCAGATGGTACCTGATGACGCTCGATCACCTCCCCTGGACGTCGGGAACGGAGGCGCTCCTCGAATCCTCGCCTCCGGGTTGCCTGCAAGAAAGTCCCGGGGCCAGAGGGGGCTCCGGCGGGATCCTCCGATGGCCAAGTTAGTGACTGAGGTCACAGCTGAAGAAGGGCTCGAGTGAGCCCTGTTTTGTGTGTGTGGAGAAGAGGGATCTCCGAGAGGAGGAATCCCTTTTTGAGTAGAGATGACGATTTTGGGGGTTATCGCCCGTACCTGTTTACCGGGTGGATTCACCTTTTTACAGGGGTTGATTCTGGCATGATCACGTGGGATTGCGTGAATCAGAAGATCTGCTGAGCCCTCCCATGAATCTGGGCCGGTTGGTGGGTTACGTCCCATCAGCAGCTGGGCTGTTGGGCGGCGCACGTCTGACGTTGTCCGGTGGCGTGCGTCAGAGAGGTGGCTTTTTGAACCGCTTGGGCTGATTTGGCGGGAAACGGGGGGTCCCGTTTTGTCGGGGCCGAGCTGGGTCGACCTGAGATGGCCGGGGCCTGTCCAGCCAGCAAGGCAGTGCCGGGGCGGAGCCGAATCAGCGGACTTGGAGACAACGGGGCCGAGTCGGGCTGGCCAGGGGTGGCCTTGGCCGACTCGGCGGACCGGAGACGCCGAGGCCGAGTCGGACCGGCCGAGGATGGCCTTGGCCGACTCGGCGGGACAGGGGACGCCGGGGCCGAGTCGGGCCGGCCAGGGATGGCCTTGGCCGACTCGGCGGGACTGGAGACGCCGGGGCCGAGTCGGACTGGCCAGGGAAGGCCTTGGCCAACTCGGTGAAACTGGAGACGCCCGGGCCGAGTCAGACTGGCCAGGGATGGCCTTGGCAGACTCGACAAAGCTGGAGACGCTGGGGCTGAGTCGGACCGGTCAGGGATGGCCTTGGCCGACTCGGCGAAGCTGGAGATGCCGGGGCCGGCTAGGAATGTGCCAGGGCCGCCTGGCTTGGAGAGGACTGGGCCGGCTAGGGACCGGGGCCGCCTAGCTTGGAGAGGCCGGGGCCAGCTAGGAATGTGCCGGGGTCGGCTAGGGACCAGGGCCGCCTAGCTTGAAGAGGCCAGGGCCGGCTAGGAATGTGTCGGGGTCGGCTAGGGACCGTCTTGGAAGGTGTCGGCCTTTGACGTGCCGGCCTTGGAGGCCGGCGCTGGAGACGACGCTGGAGGCCGACGCTGGAGGCCGACGCTGGAGACCGTCGCTGGATGCTGGCGCTGGAGACGACACTGGAGGCCGACACTGAAGGCCGACGCTGGAGACCGTCGCTGGAGGCCGGCACTGGCAGTTGGCGCTGGAGTCTATCGGCCTTTGGCCAGCGCTGGAGGCTGGCGCTGGGGGACGACGCTGGAGGCCATCGCTGGAGGCCGACGCTGGCGGCCGGCACTGGAGTCTGTCAGCCTTTGGCCGATGCTGGAGTCCGTCGCTGGAGACCATCGCTGGAGGCCGGCACTGGCGGCTGACACTGGCGGCTAGCGCTGGAGTCTGTCGGCCTTTGGGGCCGTCCAAAAAATTTTTTTTTTCATGGGGTCAACTGGCCCCATCAAATGCCCCCTACACTCCTTGAGCTTGCGTGCCCCGCATCGGCTAAGCGAAAGGAGTGTAGAACTTTTACCTTGGCACCTTGCGTTGCCTTGGATGGACGTCTGCGTGCCTTCTTTGGCTAGCTGAGGGCGGCTAGTACCCCTCTCCCAACGCGGGGTCTGGAAGTCTTTTGAACCCAGGAGGGTGACATGAGAGCTGAGAGCGTCAGGTTCCTTTTGAACTCGCCGGGGCCGAGTGGTGTCCCGTGGGCCGCGATGCCAGTGAGCTCCCTTTGAACCAGCTTGGGGGTTTGTCTGCCCCCCAGGAAACTCCGTTGATTGGAATCCGTAGGTCTTGAGCTTGAGGGTGCCGACACGGAGCCGGTCTTGGGTGCCGACGCGGAGTCGGTCTTCGTTGCCGACGCGGAGCCGATCTTTGTTGATGTTGGCCTTTGGGGGCCGTCGGTCTTGGAGGTGCCGGCCTTAGAGGTGCCGGTCTTTGGTGCCGACGCGAAGCCGGTCTTCGTTGCCAACGCGGAGTCGGTCTTTGGTGCCGACGCGAAGTCGATCTTTGTTGCCAACGCGGAGTTGGTCTTTGGTGATGTCGGCCTTTGGGGGCCGTCGGTCTTGGAGGTGCCGGCCTTAGAGGTGCCAGTCTTTGGTGCCGACGCGGAGCCGGTCTTCGTTGCCGACGCGGAGTCGGTCTTTGGTGTCGATGCGGAGTCGGTCTTTGTTGCCAACGCGGAGTTGGTCTTTGGTGATGTCGGCCTTTGGGGGCCGTCGGTCTTGGAGGTGCCGGCCTTAGAGGTGCCGGTCTTTGGTGCCGACGTGGAGCCGGTCTTCGTTGCCGACGCGGAGCCGGTCTTTGGCGCCGATGCGGAGTCGGTCTTTGGTGCCGACGCGGAGTCGATCTTTGGTGCCGATGCGGAGTCGGTCTTTGGCGTCGACGCGGAGTCGGTCTTTGGCACCGACGCGGAGTCGGTCTTTGTTGCCGACGCGGAGTCGGTCTTTGTTGCCGACGCGGAGTCAGTCTTTGATCGGCGCCGACGCGGAGTCGGTCTTCGGTGCCGACGTGGAGTCGGTCTTCGGCGCCGATGCGGAGTCGGTCTTTGTTGCCGACGCGGAGTCGGTCTTTGTTGCCGACGCGGAGTCGGTCTTTGTTGCCGACGCGGAGTCAGTCTTTGGCGCCGACGCGGAGTCGGTCTTTGACGCCGATGCGGAGTCGGTCTTCGGTGCCGACGTGGAGTCGGTCTTTGGTGCCGACGCGGAGTTGGTCTTCGGTGCCGACGCGGAGTCGGTCTTTGGTGCCAACGCCGAGTTGGTCTCTGTCTAAGAAATACACTCATCCCAAGAGCGTGATAAGACAAGGATATTCTGAATAATGCTTTATTAAAGGATCAGCAAGCTACTAAGAGTACCGTCCGCGTTCCGAATGTGGGGGAGAAGCTTCCCATTTTGATGCCAGCTTGCTTCCTTCCGTCGGCTCCCCGAGCTACTGCTCGCCCCTCATGAGGTCATGCTATTGTTCCTTCCGTTGGGGCATTGTTGACACAAATCTGAGGCGCTGGAGGTGCCGACGCACCCGGGGCCGTGAGGTTTCCTCGAACGAACTTGCCCAAGTGGCCCTACTGGACAAACTTTTCAATGGCCTTCTTCAACTGGCGGCAATCCTCGGTGTCATGCCCACAATCTTGGTGATACCGGCAGTAAAGCTCTTTGTTGTGGGGGTTTATTGACTTTAGGGGATGTGGGCGTTGAAAGTACGGCTCCTCCTCAATCTCTAGCAGGATGTGGGAGATCGGAGCCGTGAGAGGAGTAAACCGCCCCTTAGGAACCAGCACCTGGGGCCGTTGGTCAAAGCGACTGGGCGGCTCGGGCTGCCTGGATCGTCCCTCAGCTGGTTCCGCGGGGGTTGGCTTCTTATTGAAACTCCTGCCGGCTTCCCTTCTGGACGAGTCAGCCTCGTTGGCGCGGATGTACTTCTGGACCCGGAGGAGGAGGTCGGAATAAGAGCTCGGGGGCTTCTTATCCAGGGAGAAGGTGAAGCGGGACGGAAGGAGTCCCCGCTTCAGCGCTAGGGAGGCCACTGCATCGTCGAGATGGTAGACCTCGAGGGCGGCAGTTTTGAATCGGGACACGAAATCCCGCAGTGACTCTCCTTCCTTCTGGCAGACGGAGAAGAGGCTGTCTGCCACCCTTGGGATCTGGCGGCAGGCGTCAAAGTGGGCCAAAAATGCCTTCTCCAGCTCCCGGAAGGAGTCGATGCTGTGAGGGGGCAGGCGTGAGTACCATGCACGTGCGGCCCTCTGCAGAGTTGCGGGGAAGGCCTTGCAGAGGAGGGCGTCTGGGGCGCCCTGGATTTGCATCATAGCCTTGTAACTTTCAAGGTGGTCGAGGGGGTCGGTCGTACCATCGTACGGTCCACCTGGGGGAAGCGGAATCTCGAGGGAACCGGTTCCTTCAGGATGCGGCGAGTGTAAGGATGACGAGTGTCGAACTCTTCCTCCGGCTGACGGTTGATCTTCTTGGCGAGCTTGTCTAGTCGCCTGTTGTACTCCTCCAGGCGTTCCTCCGCTTGGCGGTTGATCGTCGGGGCCCTCCGAGGTAGCTCGGAGGAAGAAGAAGAAGAGGAGGCAGAAGGAGATGGAGACGGACGCTGGGACTTCCGCCTGGGTTCCTCGTGATGATGTGGCTTGGGAGGGAACTCATTGGGGCCGTGGTCAGGGGACCGCGGCCGTTTGGAGGGCTTGCGCCGGGGCTTCCTGGGGGAAGCTTGATGTCAGCCGGTCTCTCGCCGACCGGCCTCCCGCCGGGAGGAGCCTCCCCTCGCCGACTGCCGACTGGCGAGGGGAGCAGTTTGATGCTGGGTGGCCACGGACTGTTGTTGCTGGAGGCCGTGGATCATGGCGGTGAGATTTTGGACTTGCTGGGAAAGAGTCGCCAGCCGCTCCGCTGTTTGGACAGCGGCGTTCGGCGGCGGGCAAGCGACCAGAGGGTCGGCAGCAGGGGGATTGGCCTCCTGCTGTCTAGTTGGCGGGGAAGCCCCGTTGGGCAGCTGATGGAAGTGTCCTGAGCTCGGGTCACCACCATGGCTTCTGGAAGAAGAGGGGGGACGAAAGATGTAGCTCGGGGAGGACGTTCGCTACTTTTTCTTATGCCCCCCTACCTGGTGCGCCAATCTGATGATGCTCGATCACCTCCCCTGGACGTCGGGAACGGAGGCGCTTCTCGAATCCTCGCCTCCGGGTTGCCTGCAAGAAAGTTCCGGGGCCGGAGGAGGCTCCGGCGGGACCCTCCGACGGCCAAGTTAGTGACTGAGGTCATAGCTGAAGAAGGGCTCGAGTGAGCCCTGTTTTGTGTGTGTGGAGAAGAGGGATCTCCGAGAGGAGGAATCCCTTTTTGAGTAGAGATGGCGATTTTGGGGGTTATCGCCCATACCTGTTTACCGGGTGGATTCACCTTTTTATAGGGGTTGATTCTGGCATGATCACGTGGGATTGCGTGAATCAGAAGATCTGCTGAGCCCTCGCGTGAATCTGGGCCGGTTGGTGGGTTACATCCCATTAGCAGCTGGGCTGTTGGGCGGCGCACGTCTGACGTTGTCGGGTGGCGCGCGTCAGAGAGGTGGCTTTTTGAACCGCTGGGGCTGATCTGGCGGGAACCAAGGGGTCCCGTTTTGTCGGGGCCGAGCTGGGTCGACCTGAGATGGACGGGGCCCATCCAGCCGGTAAGGCAGTGCCGGGGCGGGGCCGAATCAGCGGACTTGGAGACGACGGGGCCGAGTCGGGCTGGCCGGGGGTGGCCTTGGCCGACTCGGCAGACCGGAGACGCCGGGGCCGAGTCGGACCGGCCGGGGATGGCCTTGGCCGACTCGGCGGGACAGGGGATGCCGGGGCCAAGTCGGGCCGGCCAGGGATGACCTTGGCCGACTCGGTGGGACTGGAGACGCCGGGGCCGAGTCGGACCGGCCAGGGAAGGCCTTGGCCGACTCGGCGAAACTGGAGACGCCGGGGCCGAGTCAGGCTGGCCAGGAATGTTCTTGGCCGACTCGGCGAAGCTGGAGACGCCGGGGCTAAGTCGGACCGGCCAGGGATGGCCTTGGCCGACTCGGCGAAGCTGGAGACGCCGGGGCCGGCTAGGAATGTGCCGGGGCCACCTGGCTTGGAGAGGCCGGGGTCGGCTAGGGACCGGGGCCGCCTAGCTTGGAGAGGCCGGGGCCGGCTAGGAATGTGCCAGGGCCGGCTAGGGACCGGGGCCGCCTAGCTTGGAGAGGCCGAGGCCGGCTAGGAATGTGCTGGGGCCGGCTAGGGATCGGGGCCGCCTAGCTTGGAGAGGCCGGGGCCGGCTAGGAATGTGCCGGGGCCGGCTAGGGACCGTCTTGGAAGGTGTCGGCCTTTGACGTGCCGGCCTTGGAAGCCGGCGCTGAAGACGATGCTGGAGGCCGAAGCTGGAGACCGTCGCTGGAGGTCGGCGCTGGCGGCTGGCGCTGGAGTCTATCGGCCTTTGGCCAGCGCTGGAGGCTGGCGCTGGGGGCCGACGCTGGAGGCCGTCGCTGGAGGCCGACGCTGGCGGCTGGTGCTGGAGTCTGTCAGCTTTTGGCCAGCGCTGGAGGCCGACGCTGGAGGCCATCGCTGGAGACCGTCGCTGGAGGCCGGCGCTGACGGCTGACACTGACGGCTAGCGCTGGAGTCTATCGGCCTTTGGGACCGTTCAAAAAATTTTATTTTTCATGGAATCAATTGACCCCATCAGTACCCTAACTTTAAGCCATCTATTTATCGTAGTTACAAACTGTGCCATAGTAAAAGATGGCTTAACTTGGAATAGCGTGCCCATGTCCAGTTTGCCGATGGAGTTTTGTCTAGTAAAAGACCTTATTCCAGGGGCTAAGCACCTACGTACCAGACACTACCATAATAAGAAAAACGTACAACTGTGCCTGTATAGTACGTAGCCATGCAGGTTCTGTTTAGAGTTTTTCATATTGAATTATTCTGATCCATTCTAAGAATTATTTTATGAACAACAAAAGCAATGCGGCAATTCTTTATTCATGCAACTGGTACAATTGGCAGTAGGTGTGGAGTATAATTCTGGTCCTATCTTGAGCTTAATTTTTCTCCACAGGCATATAGTTTAGCTGTAAGACTCTTGTGCATTCATTAAGAAGAAGTAGATTTAATTTAACGATTTGACCTATTTGACTGGGGCATAGTGTTTGGGATTTGAAACGCCATTTTGTGCTTGCTGTGACGAAATCCATCCTTTAGCTTCAAAAAAGGAAGTGTCAACGTTTAATTTAACACAATTAACAACTGAAAGACAGCTTTTCTGAAAGTTGAACGATAACGTTATTGTGGTTATGATTCAAAATAGATAGAAGAGTACCCAAGTTGGTTAAGAATTTTGAAATGTTGTTTGATAACCCAAGTCTAGGAAATCTTTAACCTGGTTCTATTCCATACAGACTGTAGGTCTGAAAAAAGATTCATGACAAAGGGAGTGGCAATCATGCAGGAAGGGAACGGAAAGTCAGCAGCCATGACAGGACCAATGCTCTTTTGTGCATATAAAGGTAAATATAAAGGTGCCTGCTATAGTGTTCTTGACCGGCTTTAAGGCACCGAGGACATTTTAATGGTTCTAAGGTTGTTGTCTCCTAGTTTTTTTTTTTTTTTTTTTTTTTTTTTTTTTTTTTTTTTTTTTTTTTTTTTTTTTTTTTGGGAGAAAAACGGACGATCACATCAGTCTAGCGTGAGTCAGCCCAGATATATCAGAAAATAAAAGCTGTTTAAGTACAATATGGCAGGAGTCCCCCTATTTCCATATCCAAAAACCAAAAAAAAGGGCCGCAACACCCGCAATCCAATCAGCTACCATGTTGGCCTCGCGATAGACTTGCCGAATCTGATAGAAGGTGACCCCCCTCAAAAGAGACGAGATATCCAGAAGAAGAGGATTAGTCGGAGGGAGATCACTACCTTCCTGTCGAAGCCAACGAATGACCGTAAGAGAGTCCCCCTCAATAAAGAGACTCTGAGCATGAAGGGACCGAACCGCAAAAGAAATCCCGGCCCACGCCGCATACAGCTCGGCCATAGGAACAGAGGAATCAAGGAGACCAAAACCTCCTGCCGCCAACATACCACCATCAGCACCTCTAATAATAAAAGCAGAACCAGCGAGTCTTCCCCGAACACTCCCATCAAAGTTGATTTTGATATACCCTGGAGGGGGGGCTCCCAAGAAATAAAAACCGTCTGCCGGTTCGCTACCGAAGTAGCAGGGGAACCCCAGTGTCCAGATATATCAAAATCATGAGCAACACGAGAGAAGGCAGAGTAGAAGGATATAGCTATCCGAGCAGTCCGCTGAGGGGGAACGAAGTCATCAGTAAAGACCATCTGATTGCGAGATAACCAAATCTGGTAAGCTGTAGCAGCCCAGACTGTACCCCGCTGCTGGTTATTCCTTCTGATATCACTGAGGAAAGAGGACCGCGGTGAACTGGAAACATCCTCACAGATCTGATAACCCACAATCCTCCAAATATGTCTAGCTCTAAAACACTGAAAGATGGCATGATCAATAGTTTCATCCGCCTGACCACACAATGGGCATATAGGCTGAATAGCCACACCTCTACCAGAAAGCAAGAAACAGGTAGGGAGACAATTCCACTCAAGCTTCCAGAGAAAGAGCTGCAGCCGAGGGTGGATTGGGAGCTTCCAGATCCAAGCGGTTACTCGCGATCCAAGAGACTGAGGCCTAAAGATAGGCAAAAGATCCCTGGACGGAGCCCTCGCAAAACAAGATCTCCTCCATAATCTGGTATCCTCAATCCTACTATCAACTAGAGGGATAGATAAAATCCGGCGGGCAAGTTCCACACCAAAAAACCGCATCACCGTAGTAATGCACCAAGAGCAAAGGTCCTGGGAAATCAGATCAGAGACTCTCATATGACTGGTGACCTCTGAACTGATGAAAGTAGGCCACTTCTCAAAAGGAAGATCAGAAAGCCATAAGTCATGAACAACATTCACCCCAGTTCCATTACCAATCATCCATGAGATATTATTCCTGATAGCTGGCAGACGCCCACTGACCTCCTTCCAGAAGAAAGAGTAGGTCCTTGGAAAAGAAGAAGGCATATCCTGAGGCCACTCACCATATCTCGCTCTCATCACAGAACTCCAAAACAATGCGGGTCGAGGAGAAAACGGGAGGCATGTCTAGCCAACAAAACCTCCTTCCTGACCACTAAAGACTGAATGCCCAGGCCTCCCTCAGAGATAGGCTTACAGATAGTGTCCCAGGCCAATAGATGCATACCTCGACTATCTTGCCTCGAATCCCAAAGAAAGTCTCTGATACACCTCTCAATCCTTCTTAAGCATGAAATCGGGATAACAGCATTTGCTAAAAGATGGAGGGGGAGAGACGTAAGAACCGATCGAATGAGTGTAATCCGAGCCATCATCGATAACCCAGTAGCCTGCCACCCATCAATACGGTCCCGAACCCGACGCTCAATCACACTGAAATCCGAGCAACGAGGCCGCCTACCAGTGATAGGAACTCCCAGATACATAAGGCGATCAGCCTGGGTATAAATGCCAAAAGTCTGAAGAATAGCCTCTTTCTTTGATCTGGAGATCTTGGGGCTAAGACAAACCATAGATTTTTGAAGATTAACCTTCTGCCCAGATGCTCTGCAATACTCCTGGAGAATAGTAGCATAAGAACTGGCATTCCGGGCAGTAGCCTTCCCCAGAAAGATGCAATCATCGGCGAAAAGGAGATGGGAGACCGCAGGCCCGTCCAGTCCCGCAAAAAAGGGGGTAATACGATTATCGAGCTGCGCCTGGCGGAGCGCACGCGATAAATCATCAACAGCCATAATGAACAATAATGGAGAGAGCGGACATCCTTGCCGTAACCCCACAGTGGAATAGAAAAAGTCCGTCGGACAGCCATTTATAATAAGAGAGAAAGTAGGTCTATAAATGCAAGCCATAATCCAGTCTATGAACTGCCCATCGAACCCAAACTCCACAAGGGTCCTATTCAGAAAATCCCAACTTAGTCTATCATAAGCTCGCTCCATATCGAGCTTAACAGCCATAAGACTGTGCGGACCAGTCGCTCGGTGAAGATCAGACATAAACTCCTGAGCAATAAGAACATTATCCGAAATACTTCGACCTCGAATAAACGCACCCTGCTCCACAGAGATAATACGAGGAATAACTGTCCGCATCCGATTTGCCAAAAGACGGGAACAGACTTTATATAAGGTGGAACATAGACTAATGGGCCTATAGTGAAGAGGCAAGGAGGCATCGGGACGCTTTGGCACTAAGGTAACAAAGGTCCTCTTCCACTCATCTGGAATAACTCTAGAATGGAAAACATTTAGAATGGCTTGCTGAACATCCTGACCAACAATGCTCCAGTATGTCCGAAAGAACAGGGGCGGAAAACCATCTGGCCCAGGAGCCTTTTCCTGCCCCAGATCCCAAAGAGCCCTACGGATCTCATCCCCAGTGATCGGTCTAGTAAGAAGGATATTCTCCGAATCAGAGACCTTCTCAGAAAGCATGACCGGGTGAACAGGAGACCCATCTCCAGTATGATCAGTCCATCGGGACTGAAAGAAGTGAAAAAAATGATCTCTAATAGCAGCATAATCCTCCAGAGATTGGCCTTCATCATCCACAATCCGCCGAATCCTATTGGCAGCACGTCTCCTCAGCGTACTCTGGTGAAAAAATCTAGTGTTACTATCACCAGCCCGTAACCACTGAATCCGAGATCTCTGTCTCCAATGAATCTCCTGTTGCAGCAGAAGAGAGTGGTGACTAGTGAGCAAACCCCGGAGGGTCATAAGATCAGAACTAGAAAGACTACCATCTGAATCTTCCCTATTCTGGATGGAAGTAATCTCCTCCTCAATCAGCTCCACTTTCCTAACGAGGTCCCCAACCTCCATTTTGTTCCATCTGGATAGCCGGCGCTTCACTAACTCAAGCCTCCTGGAAAGTCTGTACTCAGCCCTACCTCTAACAGGTAGGCGCCAAACCTCGGAGATAATATTCCGGGCCGAGGAGTAAGAAGTCCAAATCTGCTCAAAACGAAACTGCTTCCGATGATGAATCACCGACTCTGTAGAAATTAAAATGGGGCAGTGATCAGAAGCAATCCGAGACAGATGACTAACAGTGGAAGAAGGGAACATGTGAAGCCAATGCGCCGTGGCCATCACTCTATCCAATCTCTCCCACACACGAGCTGTACCCTGGCGATTATTACACCAAGTGAACTGAGAACCCGAAAATCCCAGATCAAAAAGCCCAGCAGAGGAGATGAAAGATCTAAACTCAGCAGACTCAACAGAATCAACAAAAGGCCTGCCTCCTCTCTTTTCACTTGCCTGGAGGATACAGTTAAAGTCACCGGCAATAAGAGTCGGAAAACCCTTACCAATATAAGAGAGGCTCTCAGACCAGAGATCACGTCTTTCACGGAAATCAGTGCTAGCATAAGCCCCCAGAAGCACCCATGGAGCAGAAGACCCTTCAGAGATGACAAGAGCGACTGCTGCTTACAACCATGAAAGGCATCAATTCGAATGGAGGAGTGACGCCAAAGAGCCACAATGCCACCAGATAGACCCACTGACTCCACAGCATATGAAGACCACATTCTGGCTATCTGTCTCCGGAACCGCATTAAGCTGTCACCCGACAATCGGGTTTCCACCAGAATACAGATATCAAAACTATGAAGCTGCATCAGTCTCCCAAAAGATGCGCGAAAAGAAGGTTTCCGCGCTCCTCTGACATTCCATATCAGAATCTTCATATGAAGTTTGAGAGGGGGTGACCCCCGACCCATCCTCACCCATCACAGTGTCTGAAATACATACATCTGACAATGTTCTTTTCTCCTGGAGAGAAAACTCCATCCCAGCTACAGACTCCTCCACCACTGTCGATGAAGGACTAATCTGCATCCCCTGACCCTGAACTGTAATGACTTCCTTTAGAGAAGAGACCATTCCTTCATGATTACATCTTTCAGACTGATCCACCTTCTCAGTTGCTGTCACGCTCTGTGGAGTCTCTCCACCCTTACTAACCATAGCAATAGACTCCTGCTCTGAAACAGAGGAGGCTGGACAAGAAAAAGATACTTGTGCTTTATTTGACCCAACAACGACCTTTTTGCCTTTTTTTTGCTCTTTAGTAACTTTTTTCCATTTGTTGTAATATTACTATGATATTCATATTGCAAGGGCCTAGCCCTCTTGGATGGACCCGGGCGGGCATCCTTAGGAACAGGGGGCCGCCCTGCCCATCTATCCGAACCCAACACAGCAAAAGGGTTCTCCTGAATCAAACCAGAAGACCTAAGTTTCAGACAATCAGGAGAAAAGCCCCTCTGTGCTACAGTGTCGAGACTGAGAATAACATTCTCAGTCGAGCGTGCCGTATCGGCACGCTGAACCTCCTTGCCACCCCCTTCCTCAGCTCACCTGAACCATTCGACGAAGAGGACGGAGGGGAGACCCGGGACACAGCAGCAGCAGGGTGCAGCGACGATCTCCGGCGAGCAATCTTAGAAGGCGCGACCCATCCGTCCACCGATACAGGGACCCTGGCATCCGACTGAACCCCCTGGCCCTTCCTCCGAAGATCCTCACCGGGGGAAGGAGACGAACGGCGTTGCCTCACAGCTGACATCCACGGACCAAAGAGCAGACTCCCCGCCGTAGCGTCCTTCTCCGCCAGAGCTACACATTCCCATTCAGATGGAGAGATCCGCACCTGGGACACAACCCCTCAAGGTGCTCATACTGGAAAGGTTGCCAGAAAGGAGATCGAGAGCCTCTTACTCGAACTCCAGGACGAAGGGCCCAGCTCAAATCGACTCGAACACAGGCCCTCGTTGAAAGTTTAGCACGGTGTACCTTAATATTTTTTTCAGTTATTTGTTATTATTATTATAACAAAAAAAGTTTGAGGCCTCATAAAACTAATTTCCTATGCATCAGCAGTGATAATTTGTGCAAATTATAAAGGAAAGGATATTCTTCAGTATACTTTTTTTTAATGCTATCCAATTTATTAGAAAATTAGCTGCTTCATTTATCTTTTTATAAATATGTGTGCACTCCATCCTGTTGGTTGAAACTTGATAAATTTAATATCACATAAGGATTGTTATTTTAAACGATGAAAAAGTTATTTTAAAAAATTATTAAATAAAATAATTTAATAAATTTAGGGGTAGAAGAATGTGATAACTCAAGAATAACAAATGAGCATAAATTCTTTCAAAGATTTAGCATGCTTAAGGTTAAAAAGGCTTTGAGTAAAATAAAAAATGCAAAGGCATTAGGACCAAATGCGATCCCTATTGAGGTTTGAAAAGGTTTAGGAGGAATTGGAGTTATGTAGTTAACCAATTTATTTAACATAATTGTAGCAACTAAAGAATATCGGATGATTAAAAAATATATATTAATATCCATATAAAAAATAAAGAAGACATTGAAAACTATGCAAATTATAGAGGGATTAAGCTAATGAGTCATACAATGAAATTATGGAAGAGAGTAATAGAAAATCGATTAAGAGTTAAAACTTTGGTGTCAAATAATCAATTTGGATCTATACTTGTAAGATCGACCATGAAAGCTATTTATTTATTAAGAATATTGATGAAAAGATATAGAGAAAAGAAAAAAGATTCATATGGCCTTTTATGATTTAGAGAAGCATAGGATAGAGTACCTAGAGAAATAATATGGTAGATTTTAGAGAAAAAGGAGTTACCAAAAGGTACATAGAATTGATAAAAGATATATTTGATAGAGCAATAACTATTATTAAAAAACATAGGAGAAACTAGTGAGTTTTCAATTATGTAGGTTTACATCAAGGATCTGCCTCAAGTCCCTATCTTTTTATATTAGTTATGAATGAATTAATTAAACATATTTAAAATGATATTTCATGATATATGTTATTTGCAGATGATATAGTGTTAATTGATGAAACTAAATCTGGTGTAAATGCTAAGTTTAGATTTGGAGAGAAGCTTTAGAATCTAAAGGTTTTAAGATTAGTAGAACTAAAATTGAATACATAAAATATAATTTAATGGAAGTAGAAATATAAATAAAGAAACAGTGAAGATTGCAGGCCAAGAGATATCAAGAGTAAAAAATTTAGGTATTTAGAATCAATTATCTAGCAAGAAGGTGAAAATAGGCAAAGATATGAATTATAGAGTTAAAGCAAGATGAATTAGTGGAGGAGTGCTTCGGGAGTATTGTATGATCGGTGCATCTCATTAAAATTAAAAGAAAAATTTTATAAAATTGCTATAAGGCTAGCTATTGCTTTATGGACAGAGTGTTGGACAATATTGAAACAATATGTGAATAAATTAAGTGTAATAGAAATGTGCATATTAAGATGGATATGTGGTAAAACTTTAAATATAGAATTAAAATAAACATATAAGAGAAATGATAGGAGTAGCTCCAATTGAAGATAAAATGAGAAAAAATCGATTACGGTGGTTTGGACATATATACGTAGACCTTTAGATGCTCCAGTTAGAAGAGTGATCTTTTAACAATTCATAGTAAGTATAGATGTAGAGATAGACCTAAACTAACATAGACAGAAGTAATTTAAAAAAATATAACTATTTATAATTTAAATATTGACTTGGTCCTGAATAGAGCAAAGTGAAGGAAGCAGATCCATATAGCCGACCCCATGTAGTGGGAAAAGGCTTAGATGACTTGAGTTGAGTTGAGTTGAGTATAAGGAGTGTTCACAATCCAATTACTATTAATTCAGGCAACAACAACAGGTAAATCACCATTTAGAATGATTCTAAAGTTTTAATTCAATTTTATAGCCACTATCAATCCAAATCAGCTGTCAATCAATTCTACAAATGGAACTAAAAAAGTTGATAAAGGTATTGCTAAATTAAAGATAATGTGTCCCTTAAAGTTTTTTTATCTCTACTCCTTTATCGAAAGTTTTGGAATAACCGAGTCATCAAAATTAACCTTATAAATATAGCCTCATGTGGGGGGCACCCAAAAAAAACTTTTGTATAGGATTCTATAGGATCATATTGGAAAGCAGTCCCAAATACCAAATATATTAGGTGATATAGAAATATATAGATTGATACATTCTTTAGCTTTTCGTACCACCCAAATTTGGTTGAAAACTTTGTTAGAAAAATAAGCATCATCATGGACCTCCCAAATACACTACAAATAGTAGAATAGAAAGAACTGAGTCCTACTCATCAAATCATTCACAAATATTGTAGTAAAGAAAATCAAAACTGATGGATTGATTGAGAAGAAATAAGAATATAGTTGCTAAAATAAACCAACACAAGCCTAAAGCTTGAACGATGAATGAACAAATGATCTAAGGTTTTAATATCTTGATTGCATCTTTTGTATATGTTTGACTTAGAGTTATCAAGTGAGCAAGAAAAGATGAGATTCGTAATCCTTTATACCATAATCTCAGCTGATGAACTTTTAATTTTTAAATCATTTTTCTCTAGAATAGGATGAGTTTGTAGCAATACCTCCAATTATGATAAATTTTTTCCATATATTTTTCACTTGTAACCAAGCCTCCAAGTCTATCACTCTGCAACTTGTCATCCAACTAGAGTATTTACGATTTATTTCAAAATGGTAGGGGAGAAAATATCCTTTTAAGTTATTTCCTTTTATGTTCATTTAAATTCATGATATAAACTAATGATCATTCTAAGTGTGCTCTTCCAAGCTTGCAGTAGAAATTTTAAATTGACAATATTTACTAGCAATTAAATTTGTGCTTTCTCTGCTCCAAAATCCTTGGAAGTCATGCCGTGTATCCGCTCAAGTTGCTATGGTTCATGATTTGTGGATGTTGGCCAGAATCTATCCAAAATGAGAAAAAATAAATTAATTAATTTCAACCCTACTGTTGGCCCATATGGCAACCCAAGAGGGAAGAGTGAATTGGAATCTTTTAAAAAAATTAAAACTACTTCTCAAAAATAATTCACAAGTATGATGCTATGAAGAGATGTTGTGCGGTGCGAAATAAGCTAAACAAAAAAATAGGAGATAGAGAGAAAAATAAAAGATAAGCACAATAAACACAAGGATTTTATAGTGGTTCGGTATTAGCTACACTTACATTCACTCCCAAGGATCTCTTGGGTATCACTATAATTACCTGATTATAGAGGAGTTGTTTTGTAAGCTCACAACTCAAACTTGTTGTTTTACCTCTTGATCACAACGAACTTAGCTGGTTTTTACAGGATCACCAGCACAAACCTCTCACAAGCCTTCTTAGCTTGCACAAGGCTAAAATGCCTCCCTTGATTTAATACCCTGATTGAATTAACTTACAAGATAATAAAGAGTTTAGATACAGCAAGAATAAAGCTTCAAAATGAGCTAATAAGACAGTGTAACTGAATAAAAATAGAAGGAGCCTGATTAGAAGATATTTGAAGTTATTCTTTTCTTCTTTTCTTCTTTTGATCTTCTTCAAGATGGAACTTGAAGCCTTTGAAAGATCCTTGATTTGAAGCTTGAATCAGATCTAGGGATCTCTTCTTTTCTTCTTTGATTTGCTGAAAAACCGCTAAAGATTTACTTCAAATGCTTGGAATTTTCCTGACCTCTATTTTCACTCTAGGGCTTTTGAGACTTTGAAACTTTCCCTCTTGATTTCTCTTTTCTTCTCTTCTTCTTCTTCTTGAATCAACTCGGGCTCTTACTTATAATCATATTCCAAATTCACTTTTTAGAAGAAAGCTAGCCATTATTAGTAGTTGGAAGAGCGTTTAGCACGAATAGAGAAAGAGTTGTTGAAGACCGTTGGAAAAATGTCAGGCTCTCGAGCTGTCTTTGATAGTTCTAGAGTTAGCTCATGACAGGCTCGAGTCGACTCGAATAGGTCGTGATTTGCTTCGAATGCAGGATGTCCAAAAGTTAATCTTTTTGCCCGTAGAAGGGTTGTCTCTAACTTTTTTGGGAGTCTGCTCAAGTTCACCAGGAGTCGACTCGAGCTGAACGTCAAAATTGCTACTCTATGTAACTCTATCCAAGTCGACTCAAGCTACTATCGGAGTCGATTCAAGCTCGTTGCAGAAATATAGTCTCTCTATCTCTCTGACTTAGTCAACTCACCCTCTATTGGAGTCGACTCGAGAGCATGCCAAAAATATCAAGGCATGCCAGAACGTGCTAGAGTCAACTCCTCAACTATATGAGTCGACTCTAAGTGCTGAAACTGACACTTAAAGCAAGATTAAGTCTAAGCTCAATTTTTCTTATAAATTTAACTAATTAATGATATAAATTTTTAAAAACTTAATCAAAATTGTAGTAAACATAAGAAATATACTTATGTGATTTTTATTATTATTAAAATCAATATTTAGGTCAACAATATTTATCTTTTTATGATGATAAAAGCATTGAGTATATTCATGAGGTTCAAATTTTAAGCAAACTTTTTACAATCAGAATCAAATTAATTTTCAATAAGATTGATATATTCATAAAGCTTTCAATAAAATTCCTTCATTAGATATTTTTCATAACAAATTCTTCTTTTTAGAATTAATTAGATATTGTTCATTTTAAACAACTCCCCCTGAGTATATTCTCTTCCTGCGTATGTGCATTAAATCAATGATTCAATGTATGCATATACACATTTCTCCTCCTTTTTTGTCATCAACAAAAAATAAAGAAATATAGGAGGGCAAGTAGCTCAGGATAAGTTCCATAGAATTAAAATTACATTAATATCAAAAAGATACATCACAGAGTGAGACATTTCATAACATCAAAATACCGATTTCATTAATATAGAAAAAGGAGTTTCATTGAAACATACATATTCATTACAATCAGACCAAGGTGTTGGTTCAAGCATACAACATACAAAGCATAAAGTAATATCATAAGTCCTAAGTACAGATTGTAACTATAATTCCTAGGTAAAAACTATGGAATCCTAATGTCTTGAGTTGGGTAGAGTGACCAGCAAGAAATCATCTAAGAATCCTATTAGCTGCTCCAGAATTTCTCCCATGCCTTCTTTCTATGTCTTCCTGAAATGAGTCATCATTTCTTCAATCTGTGCCACAGCATTCTTGATGTTGACTTGAAGCTTTGCTATAGATGTAGAATATGCATTAGAACCATCTGCAATGCTAGTCTCTCAGAAATAAATTTCAACTCCGTTTTCAATCCACTAGCTAAGATTTTGAATGAATTTTTTAGATTGCCCAGTCTCTCATCCAAGCCATATATCAACTGCCTGATCCCCAAAAGCTGAGAACTCATTTCATCTCTCATTTTCTCCAATAAGCTTTTAGTGTAGGCAGGGGATGGATCTGCTGATGCTAATGCTGGTGGTGGTGCTGAAGCTGCAGGTGCTGAAGGTCCAGGTGTTGTGATGATCCAAGAACTGCTGAAGGTCCAGGAACCTCTTCCACATCATCTGCATCATCTCTAAACTGGAGCTGGAAGAGCCTCTTGTCTTCCCCTTTGCCATACCCCATTAATCTTCCTGAATCCCATTCGGTGTAGGGTGGAGGCATTGTAATAATTTGTGTCTGAGGAGCTTCTTTGGCTCATTTTCCAAAATTTCAACACCATGATTTCTGAATACTAAAGTAAGAACCTTACCATAAGGAAGATTGACTTCTTTTTGGTGCAGGCCTCACCCATATAATTAATAATCATTCCAGGCAAGTTTAGAGGGTGGCCATTCAGGATACCAATCCATTAGCACTACATCCTTCTCTGAAACATAATCAAAACAGCCAGTTTTTGAAAATAGCATCCTACCGCAAATGTTGTGTAGTAACCTCAACTCCAAACTAAGCTGATTGGCATAGACTTTTTTAAAATCAGTGACTTCTCTGTAGGCTCCCCCTACTTATCTTTCGGGGCAACTTACAAAAACTTTCATTTTCTGTTCATAATTCATTCATATATCATAACATCCTATCATAGTATCACTTATCCCTACTCAGTTATAAATTTCCTATGTCCTCCTCAGGCAGTTTATAAGATCACATTCACAATTGACATATAAGTCACACTGATACAGATAATACTCAAATTTTCTTCAGAATAAAAACCTTTATTTCATTTCATGCGGGCCCATAATACAATATAGAGTCTCTATTGTAAATACATACATGAATATCATCATACACATATACATACATAACTCCCAATTTCATATACAAATAAGACTATGTCTACCTTTTTAAATTCATATTAAATTCTTTCAAACAACAAATATTTCACTTATACAAATACCACCTTCCAAACTAAGACCATAGCTAAGGCCAACTACCTAGTCCTACTAATCAGCTCATTAATCTGCAATAAAAACATCAACTATAGAGGAGTGAGACCGAAGTCCCAGTGACTGAATAATCATCTAACTATGGAATATGAGAATAAAATAACCAATTTAAACCTTTAATACTATCATACATATATTTTTCACTAAAAAAGAAACCATTTATATGAAAATCATATAATTGCATTTCATTTAAAACATGCCTATCTTTTCAATAGCCTAGCCTTTTTGTTCATTTTATTTTAAAACTTATCCCCATTGGGATATATCTGCCCACTGGCTTTTCAAAACACTTCCCCTGTTGGAATATAAACCATGTTTATAAAAATCCATAAATAATCAAATATATGTAAAACATGAAATCTCTTTTTAAACATTTTTCATCGAAAGAATAAACCATTTGTATAAAACCCCATGTATGATGCATTTCTTTTTAAAACATGAAAATCTCTTTTCTGTAGCCCAGCTTTTCTTTTCTTTTCCTTTGATACCCATTAGGATAAGTCTTGCCCACTAGCATCTCATATAAAAACCATCCTATTGGGATAAATACTTTGCCCACTGGCCCCTTTGTAAATCTCAACGCATGCTTTTTCTTTTCAAAAACTTGCCCACTGGCATCTCATTTTAAAAACTATCACACCGGGATACATTTAGCTCACATGCCCTTTTTAAAATACATTACAATCTTTTTAAATGTTGTCCACTGGCATTTCTATTTCAATCCAGATGCAAGCTTTTTAAATTCATGATGTTGGGCTGTGTATGCTGCCTCTAAGGTACCATCTACAGTTGCCTCCTACAGATGCACTCTCATTGGGTGTGTGTCAAGTTAGGATCCTCACACTTTGGTGGCACCCCTCACTACTCATGCGGTTCCCCTGCAGTGCTTAATTTGTCCTTGACCCTGAGACATAGGGTTTCCTTTATACCCCCTTGGGCTACATAGTAACTAGCTCCCTTTTGAGCTATGATTCTTTGACCCCATAGCTGCTTGCATTGCCGCCCTTTTGGGCTGATCTAGCATGCACTCATCCCTTGCCACGGGGATCATCGTACGATCGAATCGCAAGGAGGTGCCGCTTATATTGGAGTGTGCAATGCTCATGCTATGAAACACTACGGGGTGATCAGCCTCATAACTGCCCGAATGCTGTATATATGCTACATACTTGGAAAAACATGTTCCTTTTCAATAACTTTTTCATGCACATATGCCATGAATACAACTGAAATACATGTATCAAAAACTTTCTTAAACACATGCTCAACCATGTTTAAACATATGCTGGAAAACCCATATTTTAACCACATACTCAATTCATGCTTTAAAAACATGCTAAATGCCCATACTTTAAACACATTCAATTCATGCTTTAAAAACTCAGGCTTAGGCTTATATTTCATTTATCATGCATTATATACATTTACCATGCATATTTATACCTATGCATGCCTCTATCATCCATACCTTTTCTAAATCTTCCATTACACTTTAATTTAGGCTACAATTTCATGCGTTGCTTTCAACCAGCTATAAACATTTCCTCTTCCTGAAACTCATGCTTTAATTCATACTTTCATTTATAATATGCTTTACATGTAATGTATCCCGATTTTTTTAAATCAAGCTTTAGCTTATGCCATGCTTTTTATTCAATATGTCCATAGGCTTTCTTTCAATCATACCTTATACTGAGGCTTTCTTTTATTATACCATTAAAACTTATGTCATGCTTTATATAAAATCTGCACCCATACTTTCCTTCAATCTGGCCTTAACTCATGTCAAGCTATATGTATATATAATATGCATCCAGGCCTTTCTTTTCTCTCTCATATGCTTTTTCTACAGACTCATGACCATTCCTCAGATTTATATCCTGACCTCAAGTTCAAAATCTTTTCATAACTTATGCTTTTTTCTCAATTTATCCTCTTTTACTAGAACCATAAACTTAAACTTATGCTTTTAGACATACGTAATAACCTCAAACTATAAACATATATTTTTAATCTCCTCCTCAGAGTCATACTTTAACTTATATCCAGATATCATGCTTCTATTTCATCATATATCAGATTCTTATTGTTGGCCCCAAATGGCAACCCAAGAGGGGGGGGGAGGTGAATTGGGTTAAAAAAAAAATTTAATCTTTTCAAAACTATTGAGATTAGTGTAGAATAGATTTCAATCACAAATGAAGAGATAAAGAGAGAGACAATTAGGCACGGCAAACCACAATGATTTTATAGTGGTTCGGGTATCCAACACCTACGTCCACTCCCAAGTTCCACTTGGGTCCACACTATAATCAACTAGATTTACCAGCCGAGTTGTTTTACAAGATCATAACTCAAAACTTATTGTTTTCCGGGTGCACCAACGAACCCAGCTAGTTTTTCTCGGGCTCACCCAACACAAAACCCAAAAGCTAATCTAGCTTGCCCCGGGT